>JBBMOL010000351.1:0-340118 GCA_037954665.1 Laguncularia racemosa | reverse complement strand
TAAGATTAGGGCAAATGTAGAAGAGGATAGAGAGGCTACAATGGCTAGATTTCTTGCTGGATTAAATAGAGAAATCCAAAATGTGGTTGAATTGCAGCATTATATAGAATTGGAGGATATGGTTCACATGGCTATAAAGGTTGAGAACCAGCACAAGCGGAAGGGTAGTAGTAGTGCACGATTTCAATAGGGTAATGGTTCATCCACTTAGAAGACTAATCAATGGAAGAAAGAAGAAAAGCCTTTACCCACCAAACCAAAAGGAGAGCTGAGGCAAGCGGGTTCTACTTCTGGTAATCAAGGTAACCCTGAATCTTCTACTTCTAGAAATCGCGACATTAGATGCTTTAAATGTCAAGGTAGAGGCCATTTTGCTAGTTAATGTCCAAATAGGCGTGTGATGATTTTGCGTGATGATGGTGAGTATGAGACTGAGGGGGATAGTGAAGAAGATGTTATGCCACCATTAGAGGATGCTAGTGATGATGAGGAGCCTGCAATGGGAAGGCTAGTGGTGGTAGTGAAGAGAGCTTTGACTGTGCAGGTGAAGGAAGAAGAAGAGGTGCAAAGAAAAAATATATTTCATACTAGATGTTATTTAGGAGATCACATTTGTAGTTTGATCATTGATGGAGGGAGTTGCACCAATGTAGTGAGCAATTTTATTATTGAGAGGTTGGGGCTCAAAATTGTTAGACACCCTAGTCCGTATAAATTGTAGTGGTTGAATGACAGTGGTGAGACTAAGGTGAGTAAGCAAGCCTTGATTGGGTTTCGCATTGGTAGGTATGAGGATGAGGTGTTATGTGATGTAGTGCCAATGCAAGCATGTCATGTGTTGTTGGGGAGGCCATGGCAATTTGATAGGAAGGTTGTGCATGATGGCTTTTCTAACAAGTATACGCTTGTTCACCAAGGGAAGAGCTTTAATCTTAAACCGTTAACACCTAAGCAGGTGTATGAGGACCAGTTGCAGCTACAACAGTCTTTTGCAAAACATAAGGTGAGTGAAAAGCAGAGTGAGAGTGAGAGAGCAAAAGACAATGAGGAGAAAAAGGAATATAAAAGTCAAGATCAAAAGGAAAAGGAGAGGAAGGCTGGAAAGAGTGTGGGAGGCCAAGTTGAAGGGGAATCAACTTTGGTGGTGAGTGAAAAGGAGAGGGCAGCCTTGCAAAAGGAGAGTTGTGTGGTAAGAGTGAGTGTAGTGAGCAGAGCGTTAGTGATGAAGCAACCTATGTTGTTTTTGGTTTTTAAGGAAACATGTTATACTACTAACGAATTATCTAACTCTTTTCCTAGTGTGGTTGTGTCTTTTGTGCAGGACTTTGAAGATGTCTTTCTTGAGGAGATTCCAAAGGGATTACCACCTGTTCATGGTATTGAGCACCAGATTGACCTTGTACCCGAAGCATCGATTCGAAACAAGCCAGCTTACAGGAACACCCCGGAGGAAGCAAAGGAACTCCAAAGGCAGGTTGAAGAATTAATGGAGAAGGGGTACGTGAGGGAGAGCATGAGTCCATGTGCAGTGCCTGTGATTTTGGTGCCTAAGAAGGATGGGACATGGAGAATGCGTGTTAACTGCTGTGCCAGCAACAACATCACGGTAAAGTATCGACATACCATTCCTCGTTTAGATGACTTCTTAGAATGGTTATATGAGTATAGTATCATTCCTCATGAGCCTTGGATAGATATTTCCATAGATTTTGTGTTAGGATTATTTAGGCCAAGGCATGGTCGAGATTCTATTTTTGCGGTTGTGGATAGGAATTCTAAAATGGTTCATTTCTTTCCTTGTCATAAAACTGATGATGTTATACATATTGTTGATTTGTTCTTTAGAAAGGTAATGCGTCCGCATGGTATACCTAGAAGCATTGTTAGTGATCGAGGTGAGAAATTTTTTAGTCATTTCTGGAGAGTATTGTAGGAAAAGTTGGGAACTAAACGAGTGTTTTCGATTATCTGTCACCCACAAACTGATGGGCAAATTGATGTGGTTAACAGGACTTTAATTCAATTGTTAGGGGCAATCATAGAGAAGAACATTAGGACTTGGAAGGGTTGCCTACCATTTGTGGAGTTTGCATGTAATAGGGCTTTAAATAGCATTATTCATTGTTCACCATCTGAGATTGTGTATGGTTTAAACCCATTGGTTACTATTTATTTATTACCATTGCAACCTAACAAGTTTGTGAGTTTTGAAGCTGATTCTAAGGCAAATTCCGTGAGAAGGCTAAACATTGAGCGAAGAACTGAGCAGTATGTGAAACAAGCCAACAAGGGTTGTCGACAAGCTGTTTTTGAACCTGGAGATTGGATTTGGGTTCACATGCGCAAAGAGCGGATTCCTGTACAGTGTAGATCTAAAATACTTCCTAGAGGCGATGGACCAATTCAAAGTCTTGAGCGCATCAATGATAATGCATACAAGAAAGATCTACCAGGTGAGTATCCAGTAAGTGTCATGTTTAATGTTACTGATCTAAGTCCATTTGATGCAGGCAATGACTTGAGGATAAATCCTTTTCAAGAGGAGGGGAATGATGAGATCCATGATGAGAGCCAAGCCGGAAGAAGAAATGTGGATCCTCTTGAAGTATCGCCTGGACCGATCACAAGAAATCGAGCAAACCGATTCAAGGAAGCACTTAACGGGTTGATAAAGGTTGTCCATGAAGCCGGAAAGGATTGGAGCAATCATGAAGTTGGAACGGGTTGGAACAACCATGGGAAGACCCTTGCTTTTGTACAAGTTATACTGGACACGGGTTGAAGAGGGCGTGTACTTTCAAGGCACGGCCGTGTATGGAGTCAAGTAAATCCACAAAAAGATACACGGCTAAAGTACACAGGCGTGTATGTTGCCAGAAGTTGCACAGAAAGATATACGGTCAAAGTACACGGGCGTGTATGTTGCCAGAAGTTGCACAGACAAGTACACGGCCAAAGTATACGGGCGTGTACACAGGCCGTGTATCCCCTATCGGCCAGCTTGCTCTGTTTCGCGTTTTTATGTCACTTAACTAAACTACGTCGTTTTGGACTTGTTTTTACACGAATTGTAACCCTAGTATAAAAGCTCCTAGGGTTTAGAACAACTTAGATAGACATCTTTGAACATTAAACACTTTTGAGAGGCACCTCTCTTGGTTCTTCATGAACTAAACCGAACTTATCAGATTGATTTCCGTGGCGTTCATCCCGAATGTGGCGTCTTCATTTTATACCAAGGTTCTTGTCTCGCTTATAGACAACGGGTCGCGGTTTCCACTTTAGGTGTTTGGGCGTCTTAGGCAACGAATTTTTCAAACGTATTGGTATTGGGTTTCATCACGGGTTGGCGTGGTTCGTATCAGTTCCTGAGGTTTCTAGTTACACGAGCTATCCCATAGAGCACAAAACTTGTCAGATACAAAAGTTCCAACCTTTAGAGGATCCTAATGATCAGAGTCAGATGAATAGACCACTAAAGGACCAAACTGTCCAGGGGCAGTTATGTTCACCTTTAGAGGTACTAGAGGTTCATGAGTGGTTGAATAAATCATTAGAGGATTCTAATGGTTAGAGTTAGATGAGCTCATCATCAGAGGGCTAGACTATTCAGAGATAGTTATGTCCACCTTTAGAGATTTCAGAGGGTCGTGAAAAGTTGAGCCGACCATTAAAGGGCCATGAGGGTCAGCGACATACAGATGAGTTAAAAAAGGAGGAAACAATATTAGTGGAAAAGTTTAAGATAGGGGAAACTTTAGTAGATAATGGGGCATTATTTGTATTGCAGATGAGATACATCTTAGAAATGGAGGAGAGAAAGCAATCACCCCTTGTGGTATTTTAGATATTGAGATTCTGCAATGTTACTTCTTTAGGTAGCTTGATAGGAGAAAACAAAGTCTCTATTGCATTTGATCTGTCAAATTTGCGGACAAATCATTTCGAGGCCTGAGGAGATGATAGGAATCAAAATCTGACAAGACCTATCATTAGGGCAAGAGCCAAAGGATTTCAAATCTTGGCGATGATGGCCCATTTTAAGCAAATCGACCTTGGAATTATTTGTTTACTAACCTCTTTTCCATTACTCATGTATTATATATTCCAACAAGCACACTTCTCAAGCTTTACAAGGTAATGGACAAACTTACTAAGACTCAGCTTGTAGGTTATCCATGGACCGACCTAAACAGGTAATGAGTTGGGCCGACAAATCCTATTGAAGAATTAACATGTTGAAGACTATTTTCACTTGTAATTTATTTATTTGAATCATTTATGTTGTAAGTTTTTGGGACACTTTTATTTAGTTATAAGAGGTGCTTTTAGGGTCAGCCACCCTAAAGTAGCATAATTGTAATTTTGTGGACTTTTTAACCCTAAAGGGAGTAAGTATAAATATTTGCATAAGTAGGGTTTTAGGGGAGCTTTTGAAATTTACAGCAAATACACTTTTTGTGTGAGGGTTAGGCTTCATCCTAAATCTATTAGCTCTTACCAATTTCAATCTAAAAATTGGAATTGTGGCAAGTTGCAATAAAAGAGAATTATGAGTAATATCAATTCCCTTTTTGTTGTGTTTCCTTTTCATCACCAGTGATTCATATCTAGGGTTGATTAGGATAGTTCTTGATCTGAATTTGATTTCATTTGTAACCTCTTTGTAATGATATAAGATTGATTGGTTTTAGCACTTGTTATTACCATCAATTTTGCTTATATTGTATGGTGTGGATTGGTCTTGATTGTGAGGAGGATCACGACTTTGTTTTTATATGTTGATGACTTGGAAATCTCTTGGAATTTAAGTTGATTTAGTGATTCAATTGAGGATTATCAACTTTGTGGTTTGATCTCCTTGAATTTTAGCATTGGAATCATCTTACAACAATTAGGGTTCACACAATTTTTGTACCCCATTTGAATTGATTTTAAGCTAGTCACTTGAGAGTTATTAATTGGTTCAATTACATGTTCTTAAACTCTCTTTTAGGCACATCATCTTTTGGCATCAGAGCTAATCACATTTGGATATTCAATATTGATCACATCCTTGTTAGTGGAATCGGTTTATGAGTAGAAGAAGTTTTTGAGATTGGAAGCTAGTTTGATTGACATTGTGTGATTGTCTTTCAAATTGGTTTTGCATGTGCTTAAACTTAGTTTCAGGCATATCACAAAAAATGTGTTTAAAGAATGAATACAAAATAACTTCCACACTTTAATGTTTTCTTTTCAAATTCAAAACTTAACCACTATATCACACTCTTCACCACAGCACAAACACGCACATACAACCACGGTGCATTAACCTCCCCATTACAACACACACAGTACACCACGTTGCAACCCTTCACTACACACACTCACTCATGGTGTAGCACATACACACTTCACTCCTATTCAAATGATGTGCTTAAAAGGGGGTTTAAGAACATGTAATTGAATCAATCAGCAATCACTAAAATGACAAGATCAATTCAGTTCCAAGGGGCACAAAAATTGTGTGAACCCTAAATGTGAAAGATGATCCGAAGGCTATATTTCAAGGTAATGAAAAATGACAATGATGAAATCCTCAATTGAATCATTGAATCAACTTAAATTACCAAGAGATTATCGATCTTCAAAAATCAAAACAAGGTCGTATTCCTCCTTCCCAACAAGGTAATCCACGCCACAAAATGAAGCAATTTTGATGGTTAGAACTAATGTCAAAACCGATCAATTTTATAACATGATAGAATGATTTCAAATGAAATCAAAATCTGACCAAGAACAATCCTAATCTACCCTAGATATAACTCACTAGTGATGAAAAAGAAACATAACAAAAAGGAATTGATATTACTCACAATTTCTCTTTGTTGCAACTCGCCATAATTTCAATTCTTGGTATTGAAATTGATAAGAGCAATTTAGATTTTAGGAAAAACCCTAACCTCACACGTAAAATGTGTTCTATTTCTTAAAATTTTGGATACCCCTCAAAACCCTACTTAAGTAAGTATTTATACTTGCTCCCATTAGGGTTAAAAAGTTCACAAAATTACAACTATGTGACTTTTAGGGTGGCCGGTCCTAAAAGACAATTACAAGCAAACGGAAGTGTCCCAAAAGAAAGGTTATAACTTAAATAGTCCAAAGAAACAACTACAAATACAAAAATAATAAGAATTCTCAAAGAGCCAATGCATCAAGGTGATGTCAATCAGAACAGGTCATTGGATGAGAATCTGATGATGTCCCTTTGTGATCAAAAAATGAAAGTCATTTGGAATCCCGTGGAAAAATATTATTGTACCTATAAGATTATTACTCAAATATTTATTAGATAAAAGAAATAAAGGTAAAACATGAGTGATTTGGATCATCATCCAAATCCCGTTCTGTAACCATCTAGGTTGCCGGAAAAATTCCTATCATCTCCTTGGGCTTTTGAAAGATTTGCCCTCAAATCTAAGAGGTCATTTTTGGAACTGAACTCGGATATCCCTATTAGCTTGTTCTCCTGGTTACTACATGTAATGGAAGTATTTCTGATCTGCTCTTAGAATTTGTGCACCTCAGATAGTGTTATCGGTAATAGTACTATTCAAGACCCCCCCATATTGAACATATAGGTGTTTTTGACACCATCATGTAACACCTTCTGATCAAACATCTAGGGCCTACCCAATAGCAAGTGGAACGTATGATGGGAAATTTTCCGGCATAACCTATACCTTCAGAACTAGATTTGGCTAATGATCCAAATCGGTTATATTTTACTTCATATCTTTTTATCTAATAACTATTTGAGAAATAATCTTACAGGTACAATAATAATTCTCTATGGGATGCTAATATGTCCTACACTAGTTGATGGCCATGGGACATCTTCAGATTTACAATCAAAGACCCGCTGCGATTGTTTCCATTTCGAAGCATTGGCTCATGAAGATTTATAATATTTTGTACTTTTTAATTATTTTATGGACTATTTTATGCTGTATTTTCTTTTGGAACACTTTCATTTTGATTGTAATTTCCATTTAGGAGCAGCCACCTTAAAAGTGCATAATTGTAATTTTGTGCATTTTCTAACCTTAAAGGGAGTAAGTATAAATACTTGCTTAAAGTAAGGTTTGAGGAGGCCATATTTTTCAGATTTGAGATACACTTTGTTTAAGGATTAGGGTTCTTCTAATTGTCATTAGACTCTTATCAATTTCAATCCCAAGAGTTGAAATTGTGGCAAGTGCAACACTTTGAAATTGTGAGTAATATCAATTTCATTTTGTTGTGATTTCTTTTCTTCTCTAGTGTGTAATATCTAAGGGTGAATTGAGATAGTTCTTGGTCAGATTTGCTTCCTATTATTTTGAATTTTTGTGCTTAAATGTGATACTTTGCATTTGAATTCGGTTCATCCTTTATGTGTGCTTCTTGAACCATGATTAACTTATGTGGAAAGGGGTTCATAGAGTCGAAGATTTATTTTGAAATTGTGAATTATTCGTGTGGATTTATATGTGATTAGTGTTATGTTAGAAGAAATTATCATTATGGAATTATAATTGCATCATTGAGTATTTGGATCTCATTGCACCCTCACTAGGGTTCACGCAATTTTACCCTTTTTGAACTGGTTATTGATTTAAGAGTTGAAGTGTTCCTTTGGTTCATTTGATTGTTCTTAGATCTTGGTTTTAGGCACATCATAATTTGGTATTAGAGCATCATCATGCTTGGAATTAAGATTGATTACATCCTAGTTTGAAGAATTGGTTATAAATATTGAGAATTGTCGCCATTTGGTAACTAGTTTGATTGACATTGTTTGATTGTCTTTCAAATTGGTTTTGCATGTGCTTAATCTTGGTTTTAGGCACGTCATCTTTTGGTATCAGAGCTTGAGGTTTAAGAGGAGGGATTTGTCAATTGAGATTTCAAAAATTAAGGGTTGTTGTGTTATCATCTTGAACCGAATTGTAGAAGTGGAAATTGAAGTATTTGATTATGTTATTAAGGTGTTATGATTGTTGCTTATTGTTGTAGACATGGAGCATTTGTAATTGCTTTTTCCTCTTAAGTTGGCCGTGAGTGATTTAGGGGAAGTGAACATTGTGATTATTTGAGGAAAGTGGAATTTCGGAAATTGATTTGTTATCTTCATCTTTGCCGTGAGTTATTTGTTTAAGGAAGAAGGGGAAGTTCTTGAATTGAATTGAATTTCGAAAATTGAGTTTGTTATCTTCATCTTTGCCGTGAGTTATTTGTTTGAGGAAAAAGGGGAAGTTCTTGGATTGAATTCCATAATTTGGGGTTCAAATAGTTGAAGCATCGTTAATTAGTATATGTTGTTTCCTTAACATTATGGAATTGAAAGGGTCATTTTTTGTAGAATTGTTCAACTTGCATGGAGAAATAGGAAACTATTTTGAATTCAAATCAATCATTAGTTATAGAGTTATTGTGCATTAATCACTTTAATTGCACATTAACTAGTTAGAATCAATTGCTTACCATTTGAAGAATTATCCATATTTGGTTCCATTTTGTTGTTGTTGCCATGGAGTGGAGTGCTACACCGTGATTGTTAGTGTTGTGTATAGTGAAGGGTTGCAACATGTTATAGTTTTTTGTGTTAAAGTTTAAGAGTGCGTGAGTGTACCATAAAGTGTATGTTATGGTTTGAAGTGAGATTGTGTTGTGAAGTGAATGTCTTGTGGATTATAGAAGTATTGCAACGTGTTGTGGAGAAGAGTGCTACATGTGGATTGTAAGAGTATAGATGTGACTTGAGTGAAGTTAAGTGGAGTTGTGTGTTTTCTTTTATAGTGGCCGTTGTGTAGTGTTAGAAGCAGTGTGATTGTGAGGTGTACCCCTTTGCTTCAAATTGTCCTTGTGGTTCAATATACCAAGTCTATAACTATGTCGAATGATAGCATGAATGGGGGAATTGGCGATGAAGCCAATAGTCAGGTTGGTGGAGGTCAGGGTCATAATGTTGGAAGTAAGAGGACTTTGGAAGAACAACTCTAGGATCTTACTACCATAGTTGCTACTTTGGCAACTAGGATTGGGGCTTGGAGTATGTGAAACTGCAGATGCCTTCTTATGATGGCAAGAGATCAGCTGATGATTATTTGGATTAGGAGGATAAGGTTGAGGGTCTCTTTGAATGTTATGAGACCGATGATAATACTAGAGTCCAATTGGCTGATGTCAAGTTTATAGGATATGTTGCACTATGGTGGAAGAATTTGATTATCAACAGGCATAGGGATGGAGAGGCTGGGATTCAAACATGGAGGGATATGGAAAGGGTGTTGAGAAAAAGATTCATTCCTTAGCACTGCAAACAGGAACTGTTTATGCGACTGTAGACTTTGAGGCAGCGAGGCAAGATAGTGGATGATTATGTGCAGGGATTTGAAACCCTCATGATTAGATGTGGGTCCATCGAACCTCCAGAACAAACCATAGCATGCTTCATCTCAGGCTTGAAATATGAAATAACGTGTGTTGTTGAGCTGCAGCGCTATAGTACACTTGATGAGGCTATTCAGTTAGCCTTGAAAGTGGATAGGCAAAGGAGGTCCAACTTATTTAGGGCTCCAAGTAGTAGGCCCAATACTATTAATGGACCTATAGCAGCTAACGGTCAATCAGGGGGAACAAAGGCGGTAGGTGAGGCAATGAGAGCAGTGGACAAAACTACCCCAAACACTACTAGAGAAAATTTACCTACTAGGAAGGGTAATGAGGTAATAGCACCAGATGTGAGGCAAACTGTTCCCGGATCTACTAGTGGAAAGGCACGCCAGATCAAGTGCTTTAAATGCATGGGATTTGGGCATATGGTAGCATAGTGTCCAAATAAGAAGGTGATGACTATTATGGAGGGCGCTGGGGAAGATGTTGAGGATGATGAGGAACAGACTAAGCCTATAGATTTACCAATAGCACTATAGGAGTATTATGATAACCAAACTGCAGAAACACATGAGGAGCATACAAGTGAACAATATCTACCTATTAATGTGTTACGCAAGGCTCTAACCATATCTCATGATACTAGAGACATTCGGAGGGAGAACATATTTCACACCTCTTGTAGGATCAGAGGTAACCTTTGTGTACTCATCATCGATAGTGGTAATTGCACGAATGTTATATCTGCTGCACTGGTAGACAAATTACATTTGTCTACTATCCTACATCCTAGCCTTTATAACTTGCATTGGTTGGATAATCGAGGCAGTATGTGTGTTACACTAAGGGCAAAGGTCACTGTGAGTGTTAGGCAGAAATATCATGATGAGATCCTATGTGATGTAATTCTTATGCATGCATTCCATTTGCTATTGGGTAGACCCTGGTTGTTTGATTGGCAGGTGTTACATGATGGGTTTAGAAACACCTACATGTTCAGTATGGGCGAGTCTCGCATAGTATTGTCACCAATGACTCCATTTGAGGTACATCAGTTTCAGGAACAGATCAGAACTACTTCCACTACATTTGATAGCCGGGAGAGCAAGTCAATAGAGATATCAGGGTTCAGCTCCAAAACTGTTCCTGTAGATTGGAGGGCAAATATTTCAGAAGCTCGAGGAGATGATGGCAAATTTTCCAGCACAACCTATACCTTCAAAACTAGATTTGGCTGATGATCCAAATCGCTTATATTTTACTTCATATATTTTTATCTAATAACTATTTGAGAAATAATCTTACAAGTACAATAATAATTCTCCATGGGATGCCAATATGTCCCACACTAGTTGATGGCCACAAGACATCTTTAAATTTACAATTAAAGACCCGCTGCGATTGTTTCCATTTCGAAGCATTGGCTCATGAAGATTTATAATATTTTATTGCTTTGTAATTGTTCTATGGACTATTTTATGTTGTATTTTCTTTTAGGACACTTTCATTTTGATTGTAATTTCCATTTAGGACCGGCTACCTTAAAAGTGGCATAATTGTAATTTTGTGCATTTTCTAACCCTAAAGGGAGCAAGTATAAATACTTGCTTAAAGTAAGGTTTGAGGAGGCCATATTTTTCAGATTTGAGATACACTTTGGGTGAGGATTAGGGTTCTCCTAATTGTTGTTAGACTTTTATCAATTTCAATCCAAAGAGTAAATTGTGGTGAGTACAACACATTGAAATTGTGAGTAATATCAATTTCATTTTGTTGTGATTTCTTTTCTTCTCTAGTGTGTAATATCTAGGGGTAAATTGAGATAGTTCTTGGTCAGATTTGCCTCCTATTATTTCGAATTTTTGTGCTTAATTGAGATACTTTGCATTTGAATTCGGTTCATCCTTTATGTGTGCTTTTTGAACTGTGATTAGCTTATGTGGAAAGGGGTTCTTAGAGTTGAAGATTTATTTTGAAATTGTGAATTATTCACGTGGATTTATATGTGATTAGTGTTATGTTAGAAGAAATTATCATTGTGGAATTATAACTGCATCATTGAGTATTTGGATCTCATTGCACCTTTACTAGGGTTTACGCAATTTTACCCTTTTTGAACCGGTTATTAATTTGAGAGTTGAAGTGTTCCTTTGGTTCATTTGATTGTGCTTAGACCTTGGTTTTAGGCACATCATAATTTGGTATCAGAGCATCATCATACTTGAAATTAAGATTGATTACATCCTAGTATGAAGAATTAGTTATAAATATTGAGAATTGTCGCCATTTGGTAACTAATTTGATTGACATTGTTTGATTGTCTTTGAAATTGGTTTTGCATGTGCTTAATCTTGGTTTTAGGCACATCAACGCACACATAGGGACCACATCACATAGAATCTCATCGTGATACTTTTGCCCAACACTCACAAGCACCATTGCCCTTAGTGTAACATGCATACTGCCCCGATTATTCAACCAATTCAAATTATAAGGGCTAGGATATAGACTAGTAGATAATTGTAATTTATCTACTAGTGTAGCAGATATAACATTCGTGTAACTACCACTATTATTGATGAGTACACAAAGGTTACCTCTGATCCTATAAGAGGTGTGGAATATGTTCTTCCTCTGTATGTCCCTAGCATCAGGAGATAAGGTTAAAGTCCTGTATGACACATTAATGGGTAAATACTGTTCACTTGTACCTTCCTAATGTGTTTCTGCAATCTGTAGGCTCGGCTTGTTCCTTCTAATCCTCAATATCCTCTCTCGCACCCTCTATAACGGTCATAACCCTCTTGTTTGGACACTGTGCTTCCATATGCCCAAATCCCATGCATTTGAAGCATTTGATTTGGCGTATCTTTCCACTAGTAGATCCTGGAACAGTTTGTCTCACGTTTGGTGCTATTACCACTTTACCTTTCCCAAAGGGTATATTTTCCCTATCAATGCTGGGGGTAACTCTATCCACTACCTTCATTGTCTCACCTACCACCTTTGTCCCTCCTGATCGACCATTAATTGCCACGGGCCTGGTAGTAGTATTGGGCCTGCTACTTGGAATCTTGAATAAGTTGGATTGCCTTTGCCTCTCCACTTTCAAGGCCAACTGAATAGCCTCATCAAGTGTACTGTACTACTGCAGCTCGACAACAGACACTATCTCATATTTCAGTCCTGAAATGAAGCATGCTAGGGTTTGTTCTAGAGGCTTGATTGACTTACATCTTGATGAGAGCCATGATGGGAGCCAAGCCAGAAGATGGAATGTGGATCCTCTTGAAGTGCCACCTGGAACGATCACAAGAACTCGAGCAAAACGATTCAAGGAAGCACTTAACGGGTTGATAAAGGATTTCCACGAAGCCAGAAAGGATTGGAGCAATCATGAAGTTGGAAAGGATTGCAACAACCATGGGAATGCCCTTGCTCTTGTACAAGTCATAACGGATACGGGTTGAAGAGGGCGTATCTTTACAAGGCACGGCCGTGTAGGAGTCTGGAGGTTACATAGAATCATACACGGTCTTATACACAATTTAAAGGCACGGGCGTGTATGGTGTCAAGAATTTCCACAGAAAGATACACGATTAGAAATACACGGTCGTGTATATGCTTACGCCGACTCCAAGGCCGCCAGCCTTCATTTCAACGCCGCCAGCCTTCACTCATACGCCGTCGGCCTTTACGTCCCTATTTTGTTATTTTTACGCAACTTAATGATGTTATGTCATTTTGGGCCTTTATTGTTACGAATTATAAACCCTACTATAAAACTCTTAGGGTTTAGAACAGCTAAAACATAGAATATACAACATACAAGTTTGAAAACACTTTTGAGAGAATTCCTCTCTTGGTTCTTTAAAGAACTACTCTAGAACTTATCGGATTTTTCTGCTGTGGCGTTCAACCAGACTTATCAATCGGTCTTTCATCCCAATTGTGGCATCTACATAATATACCAAGGTTCTTGTCTCACTTATAGGCAACAGGTCGTGGTTTCCACTCGATTGTTTGGCATCTTGGGTAGCAATTCCGAACGTATTGGTATTAGGTTTCGTCACACGTTGGCGTGGTTCGTATCAATTTGGTATTAGAGCCTAGGTTTGTTAAACCATCAGTTTGGTTTGAGGAAGGTAACATCAAAATCCTAACTCCAATCGTTCATATCAATTGTTTGTATTCAATTTCATAGTGTTAATTGTCTATTGAAAGTGTAGTACCTACTATTCAATTTTGTTATAAAAAAAAAAAGGAGAATCATGACAAAAAAAAAATGGAATGTGATCAAGAGCAACAAATAAAGGAAAAAAAAATCTGAAAGAAAAGAGGAAAATTTCGAGCCCTAGAGTTGTGTTCTCTAGTTGAATTCCACGGAAGGGAATTGGTATAGTTTGGGTTAGTTCCAAGAGAATTGAGAAGAGGAATTGGCGAATTGATATCATTATTGCTTGTGAAAATGCACGAGTGACTGTGTGATATCATCCTTTGAGTGAAACACGTAAGGGAGTGTATCGTGAGGCTTAATCATATATATATTTGTGTTCGTGCTAACCTTTTTCCTACAGGAACTATGTCGAGGCAACATTCTCTTGAAAGTGAGAGGGGAAGGTTTGATGCTAGGTTAGTGATTGAGGCATTGAGGGGTGAGATGAAGAGGAAGTTTCAAGAGGGCATGGAACAAATTCATGAGACGGTGGAACAAAGACTAGAGCAATTGAAAAACGTCTTCTAAGGGCGTAAGAGAGAGAGTTGTTCTAGGAGAGTACAAAGGGGTAGAGATGAAATGTCTGATGATGAATTTGATGAACCTTCTGTTGGGAGTTATAGAGGTTATAGTGGTAGGAATAGAGGAATTAGGGATTGGGAAGATAGAGGAGATAGGAATAGAGAGAATATCTTTCATACTAGATGTTATCTAGGTGATCATATTTGCAGTTTGATCATTGATGGAGGAAGTTGCACTAACGTGGTGAGTAATTTTATTGTCGAGAGGTTGGGACTCAAGACTACTAAACACCCTAGTCCATATAAATTGCAGTAGCTGAATGGTAGTGGCGAGACTAAGGTGAGTAAGCAAGCTTTGATTGCTTTTCGCATCGATAGGTATGAAGATGAGGTGTTATGCGATGTAGTGCCGATGCAAGCGTGTCATGTGTTATTGTGGAGGCCATGGCAATTTGATAGGAAGGTTGTTCATGATGGCTTTTCTAACAAGTATACGCTTGGTCACCAAGGGAAAAGCTTTAATCTTAAACCTTTAACACCTAAACAGGTGTATGAGGATCAGTTGCAGCTACAACAGTCTTTTGCAAAATATAAGGTGAGTGAAAAATAGAGGCAGAGTGAGAGAGCAAAAGACAACGAGAAAGAAAAGGAACACAAAAGTCGATATCAAAAGGAAAAAGAGAGGAAGGTTGGAAAGAGTGTGAGAGACCAAGTTGAAGGGGGATCAACTTTGGTGGTGAGTGAAAAGGAGAGTGCAGCCTTGCAAAAGGAGAGTTGTGTGGCAAGAGCGAGTGTAGTGAGGAGAGCCTTAGTGATGAAGCAAGCTATATTGTTGCTAGTTTTTAAGGAAACTTGTTTGAATACTAACGAACTATTTAACTCTTTGCCTAGTGTGTTTATGTCTATTGTGCAGGACTTTGAAGATGTCTTCCCTGAGGAGTTTCCAAAGGGATTACCACCTATTCGTGGTATTGAGCACCAGATTGTCCTAGTACCTAGAGCATCGATTCTAAATAAACCGGCTTATAGGAGCAATCCAGAGGAGACAAAGGAACTCCAAAGGCAGGTTGATGAGTTAATGGTGAAGGGGTACGTGAGAGAAAGCATAAGCCCATATGCAGTGCTTGTGATTTTCGTGCCTAAGAAGGATGGGTCATGGAGAATGTGTGTTGATGAGAGCCATGATGGGAGCCAAGCCGGAAGATGGAATGTGGATCCTCTTGAAGTGCCACCTGGACTGATCACAAGAACTCGAGCAAAACGATTCAAGGAAGCTCTTAACGGGTTGATAAAAGATGTCCATGAAGCTGGAAAGGATTGGAGCAATCATGAAGTTGGAAAGGATTGGAACAACCATGGGAATGCCCTTGCTCTTGTACAAGTCATAACGGATACGGGTTGAAGAGGGCGTGTCTTTACAAGGCACGGCCGTGTAAGAGTCTGGAGGTTACACAGAATCATATACGGTTCAAAGGCACGACCGTGTATGGTGTCAAGAATTTCCACAGAAAGATACATGACTAGAAGTACACGGTCGTGTATATGCTTACGCCGGCTCCAAGGTCATCGGCTTTCATTTCAACGCCGCCGGCCTTTATGTCCCTGTTTTGTTATTTTTACGCAACTTAATGATGTTATGTCGTTTTGGGCCTTTATTGTTACGAATTGTAAACCCTACTATAAAACTCCTAGGGTTTAGAACAGCTAGAACATAGAATATACAACATACAAGTTTGAAAACACTTTTAAGAGAATTCCTTTCTTGGTTTTTTAAAGAACTACTTTAGAACTTATCGGATTTTTCTTTCGTGGCGTTCATCCCGACTTATCAATCGATCTTTCATCCCGATTGTGGCGTCTACATAATATACCAAGGTTCTTATCTCACTTATAGGCAACGGGTCGCGATTTCCACTCGATTGTTTGGCATCTTGGGTAGCAATTCCGAACGTATTGGTATTAGGTTTCGTTACACATTGGTGTGGTTCGTATCATGTGTTGACTGCCGCGCCATCAACAACATCAAGGTAAAGTATCGTCTTCCCATTCCTCACTTAGATGACTTATTAGATGGGTTAGATGGGTCTAATGTCATTCCTCATGAGGCTTGGATAGACATTTCCATGGATTTTGTGTTAAGATTACCCAGGTCTAGACATGGTCGAGATTCTATTTTGGTAGTTGTGGATAGATTCTTTGAAATGGCACATTTCATTCCTTATCACAAAACAGATGGTGCTTGCAATATTGCTAATTTGTTCTTTAGGGAAGTTGTGAGATTACATGGTATGCCTAGAACAATAGTATCGGATAGAGATGCTAAGTTCTTGAGCTACTTTTGGAAGACCTTGTGGGCTAAGTTAGGAACTAAGTTATTGTTTTCTACTACTTGTCAACTACAGACTGATGGTCAAACTGAGGTAGTAAATCGAACTTTATCTACATTGTTGAGGGCTGTCATTAAAAAGAATATTAAAAGTTGGGAGGATTGTTTGCCGCATGTTGAATTTGCCTATAATCGTACAATGCATTCTGCTACTAAGTTTACTCCTTTTGAAATTGTGTATGGTTTTAATCCACTAACTCCTTTGGTTTTATCACCATTGCCTATTTCTGAGTATGTTAATCTAGATGGCAAGAAGAAAGCAGAATTTGTTAAACAGATCCATAAGAAGGCAAGGCTAAACATTGAGCGAAGAACAAAGTAGTATGTGAAACAAGCCAACAAGGATTGTCAACAAGCTATCTTTAAACCTGGAGACTGGGTTTGGGTTCACATGCGCAAAGAGCGGTTTCCTGTGCAGGGTCGATCTAAACTACTTCCTAGAGGCGATGGACGATTTCAAATTCTTAAGCGCATCAATGATAATGCATACATGATAGATTTACCAGGTGAATATCAAGTAAGTTCTACGTTTAATGTTACTGATCTGTGTCCTTTTGATGCAGGCGATGATTTGAGGACAAATCCTTTTCAAGAGGAGGGGAATGATGAAAGCCATGATGGGAGCCCAGCCGGAAGATGGAATGTGGATCCTCTTGAAGTGCCACTTGGACCGATCACAAGAACTCGAGCAAAATGATTCAAGGAAGCTCTTAACGGGTTGATAAAGGATGTCCACGAAGCCAGAAAGGATTGGAGCAATCATGAAGTTGGAAAGGATTGGAACAACAATGGGAATGCCCTTGCTCTTGTACAAGTCATAACGGATACGGGTTGAAGAGGGCGTGTCTTTACAAGGCACGGCCGTGTAGGAGTCTGGAGGTTACACAGAATCATATACGGTTCAAAGGCACGACCGTGTATGGTGTCAAGAATTTCCACAGAAAGATACACAACTAGAAGTACACGGTCGTGTATATGCTTATGCCGGCTCCAAGGCCACCGGTAGCCAATCGGACTCGGGTGTTATCATTGATCTCATAGCATTCAAAGAGACCCTTAACCTTATCCTCCTAATCCATATAATCATTAGCTGAACCCCTGCCATAAAAAAAAGGCATCTACAACTTTGATACGAACTACGCCAACCCGTGACGAAACCCAATACCAATACGTTCGAAATTCGTTGCCTAAGACGCCCAAAGACCTAAAGTGGAAACTGCGACCCGTTGTCTATAAGTGAGACAAGAACCTTGGTATAAAATGAAGACGCCACAATCGGGATGAAAGACGGATTGATAAATCGGGATGAACACCACGGAAATTAATCCAATAAGTTCGATTTAGTTCTTGAAGAACCAAGAGAGGTGCGTCTCAAAAGTGTTTAATGTTCAAAGATGTAAATTCTTAGTTGTTCTAAACCCTAAGAGCTTTTATACTAGGGTTACAATTCATGAAAAACAAGTCCAAAACGACATAGCTTAGATAAGTTGTGTAAAAACACGAAACAGAACAAGCTGGACAATAGGGGATACACGGCCGTGTACTTTAGCCGTATATGATTCTATGTTAATTCTTGTCTCCTTACACAGCTGTGCCTTTTAGCCGTGTGTCTGGCCGTGTATGATTCTGTATAATCTTGATATTCCTATACGGCCGTGCCTTGAAAGTACACACCCTCTTCAACTCGTGTCCGGTGTGACTTGTATAAAAGCAAAGGTCTTCCCATGGTTGTTCCAATCTGTTCCAACTTCATGATTGCTCTAATCCTTTCCGGCTTCATGGACAACCTTTATCAACCCGTTAAGTGCTTCCTTAAATCGTTTCGCTTGATTTCTTGTGATCGGTCCAGGCGGCACTTCAAGAGGATCCACATTTCTTCTTCCGGCTTGGCTCTCATCATTCCCCTCCTCTTGAAAAGGATTTGTCCTCAAATCATTGCCTACATCAAATGGACTCAAATCAGTAACATAAAATGCGACACTTACTGGATATTCACCTGGTAAATTTTTCTTGTAGGCATTATCATTGATTTTCTCAAGCATTGGAAATGGACCGTCTCCCCTAGGGTTCAACTTGGATCTCCTCTGCAATGGAAAACTCTCCTTGTGAAAATGCACCCAAACCTAATCTCCAGGCTGAAAAATCTTGGGTCTCCTATCCTTGTTCACCCTTGAAGCGACCCTAGCATTTTCTTTTACAATCCTAATCTTTACCTGTGCATGTAGCTTTCTCACGAAATCTGCCTTAGAATCAGCATCAAAACTCACAGACTTGTTAAGTGGCAATGGCAATAAATAAATAGGAACCAATGGGTTAAAACCATACACAATCTCAAATGGTGAACAATGAGTAGTGCTATATAAAACCCTGTTATATGCAAACTCCACAAATGGTAGACAATCCTTCCAAATCCTAATGTTCTTCTCTATGATTGCCCCTAACAATTGAATTAAAGTCCTGTTAACCACATAAATTTGCCCATCAATTTGTGGGTGACAGATAGTTGAAAACATCCGTTTAGTTCCTAACTTTTCCCACAATACTCTCCAAAAATGACTCAAAAATTTCTCATCTCGATCACTAACAATGCTTCTAGGTATTCCATGCGGACGCACTACCTTTCTAAAGAACAAATCAACAATGTGTATAGCATCATCAGTTTTATGACAAGGAATGAAATGAACCGTTTTAAAAATCCTATCCACAACCACAAAATTAGAATCTCGACCATGTCTAGGCCTAGATAATCCTAACACAAAATCTATGGAAATGTTTATCCATGGCTCACGAGGAATGACACTATACTCATATAACCAATCTAAGAAGTCAATTAAATAAGGAATGGGATGACGATACTTTACCGTAAGGTTGTTGATGGCGCGGCAGTCAACACGCATTCTCCATGTCCCATCCTTCTTAGGCACCAAAATCACAGGCACTGCACATGGACTCATGCCTTCTCTCACATATCCCTTCTCCATTAACTCATCTACCTACCTTTGGAGTTCCTTCGGAAAGACATTTTCAAAATCCTGCATAAGAGACACAATCACACTAGGCAAAGCATTAGATAATTCGTTAGTAGTCAAACATGTTTCTTTAAAAACCTACAACAACATAGGTTGCCTCATCACTAACGCTCTCCTTACTACACTCGCTCTTGCCACACAACTCTCCTTTTGCAAGGCTGCCCTCTCCTTTTCACTCACCACCAAAGTTGATCCCCCTTCAACTTGGCCTCTCACACTCTTTCCAGCCTTCCTCTCCTTTTCCTTTTGATCTTGACTTTTATATTCCTTTTTCTTCTCATTGTCTTTTGCTCTCTCACTCTCACTCTGCTTTTCACTCACCTTATGTTTTGCAAAAGACTGTTGTAGCTGCAACTGGTCCTCATACACTTGTTTAGGTGTTAACGGTTTAAGATTAAAGCTTTTCCCTTGGTGAACAAGCGTATACTTGTTAGAAAAGCCATCATGAACAACCTTCCTATTAAATTGCCATGGCATCCCCAACAACACATGACATGCTTGCATTGGCACTACATCACATAACACCTCATCCTCATATCTACCAATGCGAAAACCAATCAAAGCTTGCTTACTCACCTTAGTCTCACCACTATCATTCAATCACTGCAATTTATATGGACTAGGGTGTCTAACAGTTTTGAGCCCCAGCCTCTCAACAATAAAATTACTCACTACATTGGTGCAACTTCCCCCATCAATAATCAAACTACAAATGTGATCTCTTAGATAACATCTAGTATGAAATATATTCTCTCTTTGCACCTCTTCTTCTTCCTTCACCTGTACATTCAAAGCTCACTTCATTACTGCCACTAGCCTTCCCATTGCAGGCTCCTCATCATCACTAGCATCCTCTAATGGAGGCATATCATCTTCTTCACTATCCCCCTCAGTCTCATACTCACCATCATCACGCAAAATCATCACACGCCTATTTGGACATTGACTAGCAATATGGCCTCTACCTTGGCATTTAAAACATCTAATGTCACGATTTTTAGAAGTAGAAGAATTAGGGTTACCTTGATTACCAGGAGTAGAACCCGCTTGCCTCAGCTCCCCTTTTGGTTTGGTTGGTACAGGCTTTTCTTCCTTCTTCCATTAGTTGGCCTTCCACGTGGATGAACCAGTACCCTGTTGAAACTGTGCACTACTACTACCCTTCCGCTTATGTTGGTTCTCAACCTTTATAGCCATGTGAACCATATCCTCCAATTCTACATAATGCTGCAATTCAACCACATTTTGGATTTCTCTATTCAACCCAGTAAGAAACTTAGCCATTGTAGCCTCTCTATCCTCCTCTACATTCGCCCTAATCATAGTGACTTCCATCTCCTTGAAATACTCATCTACACTTCGACTTCCCTGCCTCAGAGTTTGTAATTTGTTATGCAATTCACGATAGTAATATGCAGGCACAAACCGCTTCCTCATCACTCTTTTCATGTCTTCCCAAGACTCAATAGGTGGCTCGCCACTCCTTCTCCTATTGAACATTAGTTGATCCCACCACACTATAGCATAATCTGAAAATTCAATGGCAGCAAGTTTTACCTTCTTTCTCCCACTATAGTTGTGACAATCAAATACCATCTTTACCTTCTTCTCCCACTCTAAGTACACCTCGGGATCATTCTTCCCTTGGAAAGGAGGAATCTTCATCTTTATGCTACTCAATTGATCATCCTCTCTATTCCTATCTCCTCTATCTTCCCAATTTCTAGTTCCTCTATTCCGACCACTATAACCTCTATAACTCCCAACAAAAGGCTCATAAAAATCATCATCTGACATTTCATCTCCACCCCTCTGTACTCTCCTAGAACGACTCTCCCTCTTACACCCTTGGAATACGTTTGTGGATTGCTCTAGTCTTTGCTCTACCATCTCATGAATTTGTTCCATTCCCTCTTGGAACATCCTCTTCATTTCTCCCCTCAACGCCTCAATTACTAACCTAGCATCAAACCTTCCCCTCTCACCTTCAGGAGAATGTTGTCTCGACATAGTCCCTGCAGAAAAGATTAGTACTAACACAAATATATATATAATTAAACCTCACGATACACTCCCTTATGTGTTTTGCTCAAATGATGATATCACACAGTCACTCGTGTATTCTCACAAATAATGATGATATCAACTCGCCAATTTCCTCTTCTCAATTCTCTTGGAACTAACCCGAACTACACCAATTTCCTTCCGTAGAATTCAAAACAACTCTAGGGTTCGTAAATTTTCCTCTATTTTTCTATCCGAATTTTTTTTTTTGTCTTGGTTGTTGTTCTTGATCACGTTTTTCTTTTCTTTTCTTTTCTCTTCTTTTTTTTGTCGTGATTTTTACTCTTTTTTTTTTAACAATCGCCTAGTCGATATTACACTATCAAAAGACAATCAATACTACGAAATTGAATACGATAATTGATATGAACGATTGGAGTTAGGGTTTTTGATATTACCTTCCTCAACCGAACTTGATGTTTTGACAAACCTAAGCTCTGATACCAAACTGATACGAACCACGCTAACCCGTGATGAAACCCAATACCAATACGTTTGGAATTCGTTGCCTAAGACACCCAAACACCTAAAGTGGAAACCGCGACCCATTGTCTATAAGTGAGACAAGAACCTTGGTATAAAATGAAGACGCCACAATCGGGATGAAAGACCGATTGATAAGTCGGGATGAACGCCACGAAAATTAATCCGATAAGTTCGATTTAGTTCTTGAAGAACCAAGAGAGGTGCCTCTCAAAAGTGTTTAATGTTCAAAGATGTAAATTCTTAGTTGTTCTAAACCCTAGGAGCTTTTATACTAGGGTTACAATTTGTGAAAAACAAGTCCAAAATGACGTAGCTTAGATAAGTTGCGTAAAAACACGAAACAGAACAAGCTGGTCGGTAGGGGATACACGGCCGTGTACTTTGGCCGTGTATGATTCTGTGCCAATTCTTGTCTCCTTACACGGCCGTGCCTTTTAGCCGTGTGTCTGGCCGTGTATGATTCTGTGCAATCTTGATATTCCTACACGGTCGTGCCTTGAAAGTACACGCCCTCTTCAACTCGTGTCCGATGTGACTTGTATAAAAGCAAGGGTCTTCCCATAGTTGTTCCAATCTGTTCCAACTTCATGATTGCTCCAATCTTTTCCGGCTTCATGGACAACCTTTATCAACCCGTTAAGTGCTTCCTTGAATTGTTTCGCTTGATTTCTTGTGATCGGTCCAGGCGGCACTTTAAGAGGATCCACATTTCTTCTTCCGGCTTGGCTCTCATCATGGATCTCATCAAGCTTCACATATTCTAGTCCTCAGTCTGGCCTGAAATCCCTATACGGGTAAGGATTAACCCCAAAGTTGTCGTCCTTCTCTTCCCTATAGGGGTGATGATCTCCTTCCATCCTTCTACCCATATTTCCTTCTCCAACTACCCTTTCTCTCTAGAAGTTCTATGGAGTTACCCGAGGTGGTGCCTGAGGGTTCACTATTGGTGGTTGTAGTAATGTCATCCTGTCAATCCTAGTTGCCAATGTAGCAACAATAGTAATAAGGTCTTGGAGTTGTCCTTCTAAAGTCCTCCTACCTATAGTATTATGACCCTAACCCCCACCAACCTAGTTATTGGCCTCTTTGCCAATTCCCCCATGCACACTTTCGTTGGACATGTTGTGATTTGAAGAAGTAATCCCATAATTTATAGCACACTCCTTCAACAATACTAACTTACACATTTAACAACAACAATACTACAATAGGCACAAGGAAATTATTTAGTACTCCAAGTAAAATTCAATAAATGAAGTACAAGCACAACTACTTCCAAGTAGATAGAATTACATTTAACTACAAGTATTTAAGTAATTAGTTCAATTACTTTCACACTTTAATGATTTGTTTGAATTTTAAATTCTACTACTTAACCTTCCTTTTCTTGCCACGATTTCACACTACAAATAACCACAATGTGCAGCACCTCACTACATACACAAATGTACAATTTCACACTACCACTCACTTCCCTTAATCACGATACAAACACTCACCACCAATTCATACACCACTTGCAATCCCTTTCGCTCAACATATAAACACAATACCACACACACACCCTTTACTTAGCACACATACACAATGCCACATAAACACCTTCTACTCACGATGCAGCACACACACTTACACTCTTCCACACGCTGCACTCCCCCACTTCAACACAATTTTCAAACTGCAACTTTACAAACAAGGCAGCAATAAATTCAAATGTTCTCACTTATTGCAACTCTTCTATAAATGGTAAAAAGCCACTTTCAAATTCAAATGAACACACAATAACTTCTATTACTTAATGTGTGTTTTGAAAATCAAATAGCTTCCATATAATCCACACAATTTAATTATGAAAATTGTACAACTATACTTTTATTTCCGAAATCAACATACAATGGATTACACTTCCACTCCCTTCATAAATGAGGTAATTTTCAAATTTTGAAATTTGAATCAATAATACACTTCTACTCCTCTTCCCTTTCAAGAAAATTATCAACCATAAGGAGCTACAATAAGTCTTTCAATTCAACTTCGACAAGCAGTAAATTCACTTCTCAATCAAGACAATTACGTGACCTCAATTCACAACACACAATTTCGGATCACAAATTGAAGAACCTTAATTGAACATAAAGATTAAGAAATCAACCAACACTACTCCCTTCTCTAAACTTGAGCTCTGATACTAAAAGACGATGTGCCTAAAAGGGGGTTTAAGCACATGTAATTGAATAAATTAACAATCACTAAAATGACAAGATCAATTCAGTTCCAAGGGGCACAAAAATTGTGTGAACCTTAAATGTGAAAGATGATCTGAAGGCTATATTTCAAGGTAATGAAAATTGACAATGATGAAATCCTCAATTGAATCACTAAACCAACTTAAAATACCAAGAGGTTACCAATCTTCAACAATCAAAACAAGGTCGTATTCCAACTTCCCAACAAGGTAATCCACGCCAAAAGATGAAAGCAATTTTGATGGTTAGAACTAATGTCAAAACCAATCAATTTTATAACATGATAGAATGATTTCAAATGAAATCAAAATCTGACCAAGAACAATCCTAATCTATGCTAGATATAACTCATTAGTGATGAAAAGGAAAAACAACAAAAAGGAATTGATATTACTTACAATTTCTTTTTGTTGCAACTTGCTACAATTTCAATTCTTGGTATTGAAATTGATAAGAGTAATTTGGATTTGAGGAAAAACCCTAACCTCGCACGTGAAATGTGTTTTATTTCTTAAAATTTTGGCTACCCCTTAAAACCCTACTTAAGTAAGTATTTATACTTGCTCCCTTTAGGCTTAAAAAGTTCAGAAAATTACAACTATATCACTTTTATGATGGCCGGTCCTAAAAGACAATTACAAGCAAATAGAAATGTCCCAAAAGAAAGATTACAACTTAAATAGTCCAAAGAAACAATTACAAATACAAAAATAATAAGAATCCTCAAAGAGCCAATGCATCAAGGTGATGTCGATCACAATGGGTCATTAGATGAGAATCTGATGATGTCCCTTTGTGATCAACAAATGAAAGTCATTTGGCATCCCGTGGAGAAATATTATTGTACTTGAGATTATTACTTAAATATTTATTAGATAAAAGAAATAAAGGTAAAACAATAGTGATTTTGATCTTCATCCAAATCAAGTTCTGTAACCATCTAGGTTGCTGGAAAAATTCCCATCATCCAATCGCGGCAACAACATAATTACAACACTTGATGAAGCTTCTCCACAAATGGTAAGAAAAAATTCAAAAAATTCAAATTGTATTAAAATCAGCATTACATAATAACTCTTCAACTTAATGATTGTTTTTGAATTCAAATAGTTTCCAAATCCTCCATGTAGGAATCAAATATGGAAATGTAAATTTCACTCCTAAATTCCGAAAAAACAACATACAAGAAATACACTTATCTTCTTCCACAAATAATGTACTTCCAATTCTAAAAGCACATAAGAAAATGCGCATCCTCACTTCCCCTTCTTCTTATGACAAGATGAAGATTACAAGGATTAACTATGAAATTTCCACTTCCACTTACACAACAACAAGGTATAACACAACATAATCACAAGTAACTACTTCAATTCCACTTCAACAATTCCAATTAAGAAATGAAAATTCAAGAACCCTAATTTCCCAATTGTAATTCACACAAATCCTTTCTCCAAAACCTTTGCTCTGACACCAAAAACTAAGATGTGCTTTATTAATTGAATTGCAAACACATCCAAAAGTAACGTGATCAACAAAATTCAATCAACAATGGTGTGATCACTAAAACACCAATGATCTTTAATTCACGAGAATTCAAAGACTTGATGCTACATTGAAATGAGGAATAACGTAATTGTATAAGTAGCAATGGATGACAATAGAAATGAATTAGAATTCCACTCAAATTGAAGTGATTCAAATCTGAAATGGGTGAACCCTAATTTACATGTAAAACAACAAGTAACCAAACAAGTTGCACCTAGATATGACGCACTAAATACAATTTGATAACAACAAGAGGAAAATCGATGTTACTGATGAGATCCATGGTGAGAGTCAAGCTAGAAGAAGGAATGTGGATCCTCTTGAAGTGCCGCCTGGACCGATCACAAGAAACCGAGCGAAACGATTCAAGGAAGCACTTAACGGGTTGATAAAGGATGTCCATGAAGCCGGAAAGGATTGGAGCAATCATGAAGTTGGAACGGATTGGAACAACAATGGGAAGACCCTTGCTCTTGTACAAGTCATACCGAATACGGGGTGAAGAGGGTGTGTATTTACAAGGCACGGCCATGTAGGAATCTCAAAGTTACACAGAATCATACACGATCATATACATGGCCAAAGGCACGGCCGTGTATGGAGTCAAGCAAATCCACAGAAAGATACACGACCAGAAGTACATGGTCGTGTATATTGCCAGAATTTGCACAGAAAAGTACACGGCCAAAGTACACAGTCGTGTATCTCCCCGACGCTAGCCTTTTGTGTTGTTTTGTTATTTTACGCACTTATTGAAGTGACATCGTTTTGGACTTGTATTTTTACGAATTGTAACCCTAGTATAAAGCTCCTAGGGTTTAGAATAGAGAGATAACATACATCTTAGAACATTAAAAACACTTTTGAGAGGCTCCTCTCTTGGTTCTTCAAGAACTAACTAGAACTTATAGGATTAATTTCCGTGGCGTTCATCCCGACTTATCAATCGGTCTTTCATCTCGATTGTGGCGTCTTCATGTTATACCGAGGTTCTTGTCTTGCTTATAGACAACGGTTTGTGGTTTCCACTTGAGGGTATTTGGGCATCTTAGGTAACGAATTCCGAATGTATTGGTATTGGGTTTCGTCACAGGTTGGCGTCGTTCGTATCGGTTAGGAATCCGATCAAACCGATCACGTATCAATTTGGTATTAGAGCTTAGGTTTGTCAAAACATCAGTTCGGTTTGAGGAAGGTAACATCAAAACCCTAACTCCAATCGTTCATATCCATTGTTAGCATTCAATTTCGTAGTATTAATTGTCTATTGATAGTGTAGTATCTAGTAGTCAATTGTTAAAAAAAAAAAAGGAAGAATCACGACACAAAAAAAAAGAAAAGAGAAATGTGATCAAGAGCAACAACAAAGACAAAAAAAAAAGAGGAAAAAAAAATTTACGAACCCTAGAGTTGTTTTAAATTCTACAGAAGGGAATTAATGTAGTTTGGGTTAGTTCCAAGAGAATTGAGAAGAGGAATTGGTGAGTTGATATCATCATTATTTGTGAGAATACACGAGTGATTGTGTGATATCTTCATTTGAGCGAAACACGTAAGGGAGCGTATCGTGAGGTTTAATCATATATATATTTGTGTTAGTACTAATCTTTTTTGCAAGAACTATGTCGAGACAACATTCTCCTGAAGGTGAGAGGGGAAAGTTTGATGCTAGGTTAGTGATTGAGGCGTTGAGGGGAGAAATGAAGAGAATGTTTCAGGAGGGAATGGAACAAATTCATGAGACGATAGAGCAAAGACTAGAACAATCTACAAACGTCTTCCAAGGGCGTAAGAGGGAGAGTCGTTCTAGGAGAGTACAAAGGGGTAGAGATGAAATGCTGGATGATGACATTGATGAGCCTTCTGTCGGGAGTTATAGAGGTTATAGTGGTCGGAATAGAGGAACTAAGGACTGGGAAGATAGAGGAAATAGGAATAGAGAGGATGATAAATTAAGTAGCATAAAGATGAAGATTCCTTCTTTCCAAGGGAAGAATGATCCCGAGGCGTACTTAGAGTGGGAGAAGAAGGTAGAGATGGTGTTAGATTGTCATAACTATAGTGGGAGAAAGAAAGTGAAACTTGCTGCCTGATAAGAGTAAATTAACCCTTGTAAATCATGGGCATTAATGACGAATTTGTGTAGTCTTTTGAATAAAATGAATGCGGATTCGGTACTTAACAGATAAATATATCAGTTTCAGGGTATAATACCAAAGAGAAGGAGAAAGATAACAAAAGGAGCGTGATTGAAGCTTAAAAGATCAAGTTAAAGCTACTTATGGACAACACAGGGGAAGCCACGCCCGTGTCATGAACCGTGGGCACACCTGAAGATGAAAGTTGTCACTTGGAAAGGAAGCACGGCTTGTGATATGGGTGTGCTTGAAGCCGCGGCAGACTCTGCGAAGACGTGGAAAGCTCCAGAACTTGGCACGGTTTATAATCTAGCCGTATTTCTAGTCGTGCCAAACACTGAACAAGAATGAGGAATTACAGATTATCAACCAGAGGGAGACATGGTTTGAAATCTGGCCGTGTTGTTGGGCGTGTCAAGCGACTCTTACTCACTTGTCGAGATTCACTTGGAAAAGGAAAGATACAGTCGTATCTTTCCAGCTGAAGATGCTCGGCCATTCCTTAGGAAGTATAAATAGAACAACCTTAAGGAGAGAAAGGGGAGGCACAAGAGAAACCCTAGAGAAGAGAAGTTGTTGCCAGAATAGTTCCGGATTTGAAGCCAAGATATTTCGTGTTTGAATTTTCCTTATGGATTCAATTAATTTCTGTTTTGTTCTTTTTATTAGATTCATGAGTAGCTAATTGTTTCATACCTGATCCCTTGAGAAACCCCTGATTGTCATGTAACAGAATTGTTGATGTTCAATAATTAATTCTACTCTTTGAGTTTATTCATGTTGCAATCATAGTTTATTCATCTTGATATGTACGCAGTATTAGGATGGGATTAGATCTCTGTTATTAAGATTGAGAAATCATTTAATAGAGTAGATCTGGCATGAGTAATAAGACCCCTTGTAATCCTAGAGGTAGGTTATAGGAGGTTTTCTGTATTGAACGAGGTCATTGTGGTCTAGTTCAATTGAGAGTCCTAGGATTTTATTGCAATCTTAATTATGTTAATTAAAGAGAGATCTTAATTGACCTAATTAGGATTAGAGATTATTGATCTTGAGAAAGACCCTAATCTAGTGTAAGAAACTCCGCAGATCAGAGATTGTGTATTAATTATTGGAATGTTTGGAATTCAATACAAGTTGCATGAGAATTAGGGGTGGATCTTGGGTAGGGTATGTTTAGATCATCGAATTAATTAAGGGAGTGTTTGAATATATTCACTTTGTTCATTTTATTCGTATCTTTCAGATTTAAGCAATAATTAGGATAATTGAGATCGTCAATAGTGAGAAGTTAAATAGTAGGATAATCGTTAGTACTAGTACTTATAAGTCTTCGTGGGATCGATACCTGTACTCCTATGCTATATTGCTAATTGATAGGTATACTTACTTGAGAACTGATCGTAAGCTAGGATCGAGTATAGGTTTTAACTTATTAGAACGGTAAGATCGTACATCAAGTTTTTAGCGCCGTTGCCGGGGACTTGTAATATTAGGAAAACTTGACGCCTACTACTTTAACTATAAATTCTTTGAATTATTTCTCTTAATTTCATTCGTGCCTCCATTCAAATTTATTGAGGAAACTAAGTTCATCGTTTGCTTTTCGCAGTTTATGACAAGGAGCTCTTCATCTAAGCTTCTTGACCATGATCCTAAGATTGACCAAAATTTTAGAAGGCGATTGAGAGGTGCTGAGGAGATAGTAGGGAATTTGAATCTCGACGAACCGTTGGAAAGTGAAGAGGCAACATCGGTGGCTGATAAGGAAACTTATGTCACCCATGGTAACACAGAAACTGGACCAATGGCAGATGAAAGAAGGACGATGGTTGAATATGCTCGACCTACTCTGAGCAGCACTGGGTCGTGTATTGTGCAACCAGCAATGGAGGCCAACAACTTCGAAATCAAGGCCTCTACAATGCATATGATTCACAACCAATGCCAGTTTGACGGTTTGTCTGACGAGGACACTAATGCGCACATTCAGATGTTCTTGGATATTTGCGCAACTGTCAAGCAAAACGGAGTATCTGAGGAAGCATTAAAATTGCGACTTTTCCCTTTTACTCTATGGCGGAAAGCAAGGCAGTGGTTTAGTTCACTAAACCGGGATTCCATAACCACTTGGACCCAGATGGCGGAGACCTTCCTGGACTATTATTTCCCACCATCGAAAATTGCCAAGTTGAGAAATGATATCACATCATTCACCTAACTAGATCACGAGCCCCTGCATGAAGCATGGATCAAATTCAAGGATCTTCTTAGGTGGTGTCCACATCACCAAATGCCTAACTGGCTGCAAGTTTCCACCTTCTATAATGGGCTTGACTATACAACTCGGCAGACAATTGATGTTGCGGCTGGGGGTACTTTGAATGTGAAAATGCCAGAAGAGTCGTTGAGTTTGTTTGAGAACATGGCCAAAAATAATCACCAATGGAGCCATGGTAGACAAAAGCACAGGGCAGCGGGCATTTATGAGGTCAATTTGATGACAGCAATTGTAGCAAAAGTAGATGCGCTCACTTCAAAAGTTGAAGGGATGGCTGTATCTCAACCATCCCAATACTGCTCAATTGAACCTCATTCCAACAATGCGGTATCTGAAGTGACAGAGCGTATTGAGTATGTGGGAAATCCCACAAGATCACAGAACAATCCCTATAGCAACACATATCATCCAGGGTGGCGTAATCATCCCAATTTCTCCTGGAGTAATCAGCAATCTCAAAGGGGTAATGCACCTGCTCCAGGATTCCAAAGACCAGCTCCACCTCCTTTCCAAGAAAAGAAATCTAGCCTTGAGGATATGATTGCGAAGTTCATTTAAGCGTCGGAGCAACGCCAGCAATCCACAGAGGCAGCTCTAAGAAATCATGAAGCCTCAATCCACAACTTGGAAAACCAGATGGGGCAACTCCTATTAGTAGGAAGGAGAATGAGACTATTGATAAAGGCGAGACCACTAATAACGCAAAAAAAGGCAGAATTATAGAGGAACGAACAAAATACTTGGAAGCTAAGAAGACACCTATCGTCCAGCCCTATAAACCCCCATTGCCATATCCTGCTAGGCTGCGGAACGATAAGGATCGGGAACATTTCGGTAAGTTTTTGGATTTGTTCAAACAGTTACATATCAACTTACCACTTCTGGAAGCCCTTTCTCAGATGCTCCGATATGCCAAGTTCTTGAAAGATTTACTATCTAATAAGAAGAAGATGGAAGAGATCTCCACTGCAACAATTGGTGCGAGTTGTTCTGCAATTTTACTAAACAAGCTTCCAAAGAAATTGAAAGATCCCGGGAGTTTCACCATACCATGTTTCATTGGTAATTTACCCATAGAAAAAGCATTAGCAGATCTGGGGGCTAGCATAAATTTGATGCCGTATTCCCTCTTTCAAAAGCTGGGATTAGGGGAGCCTAAACCCACACGAATGAGCCTTCAATTGGCAGACCGATCAGTGAAGTTTCCTAGAGGAGTCATTGAAGATGTATTAGTAAAAGTAGAAACTTTCATCTTCCTGGTTGATTTTGTGATCCTGGACATGGAAGTTGACACTGAAGTTCCTCTGATCTTGGGATGCCCCTTTTTAGCTATAGCCCGAGCAATCATTGATGTGACTGAGGGTCGATTAGTGTTGCGCATTGGGGGAGACGAGTTAGTGATACAAATACCAGCTATGATGAAGAAATCGGTAAATTCTTATGATACTTGTTATACAATTGATTTAACTGATACTGTTGTGGATGATATCTTATGCAAGGATCCATTAGAGTTGAGTTTGAGAGTATGCGATATTGAAGAGACAGAAGATTGTGCAATACAAGAAATGTTGACTCATCTTGATGGCAAGGATGAACTTGGGATAAAAATAGAGAGGGAGAATATTAATGTAGGAGATGTTACCAGATTGAAGCCCTCTATTGAAGATCCTCCAATTCTGGAGCTGAAGCAACTCCCTGATTATCTGGAGTATGCTTTCTTAGAGAAGGATTCTCAGTTGTCGGTCATCATTGTAGCCGGGCTAACCATTGTTCAGAAGGAAAAGCTCTTGAAGATCTTGAAGGAGCATAAGCGTGCCTTGGCATGGAAAATCGCAGATATCCAAGGGGTTAGTCCATCTTTTTGCACACACAAAATCCTAATGGAAGACAATTTCAAACCAGTGGTGCAAGCTCAAAGACGGCTTAATCCAAACATGAAAGAAGTCTTTAAGAAAGAGGTAATCAAATTGTTAGATGCTGGGCTAATTTATCCCATTTCTGATAGTTCATGGGTAAGCCCCGTCCAGGTGGTGCCAAAGAATGGGGGGATGACGATGGTCCCAAATGAGAATAATGAGCTCATACCAATGAGGACAGTGACGGGATGGCGAGTCTGCATTGACTATCGCAAATTAAATGAAGCCACTCACAAGGACCATTTTCGTTTACCTTTTGTCGACCAGATGTTGGAGAGGCTTGCTGGACATATGTTTTACTGTTTTCTAGATGGGATGTCGGGATACTACCAGATTCAGATTGCCCCTGAAGATCAAGAGAAAACTACCTTCACATGTCCCTATGGCACATTTGCTTACTGGAGGATTCCCTTTGGATTATGTAATGCACCGGCCACCTTTCAGCAGTGTATGTTAGCAATTTTCGAAGATCTGGTTGAAGAAACTAACTTAGTTTTGAATTGGGAGAAGTGTCACTTCATGGTGACTGAAGGTATTGTCTTGGGACACAAAATATCTCAGCAGGGGATTGAAGTAGACAACGCCAAGGTTGATACTATAGCCAAACTTCCCCCACCCTCTTCGGTTAAAGCTATTCGAAGTTTTCTGGGACATGCTGGATTTTATAGACAATTCATCAAGGATTTTGCCAAAATTGCTCGTCCTATCACCAGGTCGCTGGAGAAGAACATCGCCTTTGATTTCAATGATGAATGTCTCCAAGCCTTTGAGGCGCTGAAGGGGAAATTGACCGAAGCTCCTATCATGGTGGCTCCAAATTGGAACCTACCATTTGAACTGAGGTGCGATGCCAGCGACTATGCTGTAGGAGCTGTCCTGGGTCAAAGAAAGGATAAGTATTTCCAACCGATATACTATGCTAGCAAAACTTTAACCGATGCTTAAGAGAATTATACCACTACTAAGAAGGAGTTATTGGCAGTAGTGTTCGCTTTTGATAAATTTCGATCTTATCTTGTTCTTTCTAAGGTGATAATGTATACTGACCACTCCGCATTGAGATATTTAATGACCAAGACGGATGCAAAACCCTGCCTCATCAGGTGGATACTCCTATTGCAAGAATTAAACCTTGAGATCAAAGACAAGAAGGGAGCAGAAAACCTCGCAGCGGATCATCTATCTCGATTGGAGAACCCATATGTGGAGTAGCTGAAGGAAGAAGATATTAACGATAGATTTCCTAAGGAGAATTTATATTCCATCAACAAAGTTAGCAGTTCGGAGTCCCCACGGTTTGCAGACATGGCCAACTATCTAGTGGCTAGGGTCCTTCCACAGGACATGTCGAAGCAACAGAAAAAGAAGTTCTTTACTGACCTGAAGTATTACTATTGGGAAGACCCTACTTCTTCAGGTATTTCTCAAACCAAATGATCAGGCGTTGTGTCTCACATAAGGAAGGATGGGAGATCTTGAACCATTACCATAGTGGACCCACTAGAGGACACCATGGTGCCAATAGGACAGCCCACAAAGTGTTAGAAGTTGGTTTTTATTGGCCGTCAGTATTCAAGGATGCCCAAAGTTTTATAGCTCAGTGCGATCGATGCTAGAGAGATGGCAATATTTCAAGGAGGGACGAAATGCCACAACACTATATTCTGGAGTGCAAGGTGTTTTATGTATGGGGTATTGATTTTATGGGGCCATTTCCTCCTTCATATGGAAACAAGTATATATTGGTAGCAGTGGATTATGTGTTTAAGTGGGCTGAAGCATAAGCTCTACCAACAAATGATGCTAAGGTTGTTGTCAAGTTCCTCAAGAAGCTCTTTTGCCGTTTTGGGGTGCCTCGAGCACTAATTAGTGATCAGGGTACACATTTTTGCAACTTTCAGATTGAAAAGTCTTAAAAAGATATGGAGTGACTCACCGTCTCACCACTCCTTATCATCCAAAGACAAGTGGGCAAGTAGAGTTGACAAATAGAGAGCTAAAGCGCATCTTAATGAGATCAACTCTCCAGCATGGGCGAGATTGGGCAGACAGGTTAGACGATGTGTTATGGGCTTATAGGACAGCCTATAAAATACCACTTGATACAACTCCTTTCCGGTTAGTATATGGGAAAGCGTGTTACTTACCAGTTGAGATTCAGCATCGAGCGTTCTGGGCAATCAAGACTATCAACCTCAATCTCGACAAGTCAGGAGCTCACAAGAAAAGGCAGATTAATGAGCTTGATGAGTTAAGACTTATGGCCTATGACAACGCTAGTTTCTACAAGGAGAGAGCCAAAGCATATCATGATGTAAGGTTGCGCCAGTACAAGCAATTTGAGAAAGGAGATATGGTATTGCTATTCAACTCTAGGTTAAAACTTTTTCCTGGGAAACTCAAATCAAAATGGTCAGGTCCTTTTCGGGTAAAGAATGTTTTCCCTTATGGCACGGTAGAGTTAGAACACCCTAAAAAGGGTATTTTCAAGGTCAATGGACAGAGACTTAAACATTACTTAGGAGATAAGAGGGTCTTTGAAGAAAAAGCGGAGCTGACCCTTATTCGAATCCATAACTGACCTTTTTCTATTCCTTAGGTCGAGCCAACGACGTTAAACAAAAGCGCTGGCTGGGAGGCAACCCATGCATCTACTAGGTTAGTTTTTCCTTTTTATTGTCATCATCAATACATTTGTGAGTGGTGGTTTCGCAGGTAAGATATTAATAAAGAGGGTACGACATGGTCTAAGCCACACCAAAGTGTAGGAGCATTTGTGAAAGGTGTTTCATTTCAGGGGATGACACGGGTACAGGCACGGTAAAGTTACAAGCCGTGCCACAAGGAAAGATTTTTCCAAGTTCTTTTATACAGGAGCAGTGCATGACACGGCTTATAACACGCCCAGTTTTGAGACCGTGTCGTCAATAGCCCTTAGGGTTTGCGATTTTCATAAATAAGACGCCTTGCACTACACTTCTCTCCTCATTCCCACATTACTTCTCTCCGCATCTTCGTTTTTTTTCTTTCCTCTCTATTGTTTCCACTAGGTGAAGAACATCATTCATCAATCTTTAGAGATTTCTTAAGCGTGGTGTATTCAAGATGCCTAGGACGAAAACGGTGGTGCGTAAGAATGCTCAACCTTGTTCAACTGGGGGTTCCTCTAGGACTTCAAGACGCTATCCTCCTAAATTGAGGAGGGAGGATGAAGCTAAGTATGACACGGTGCGAGAACGGAAGGTATTCATGCCTAATGTGGTAGTTGATTGGGAAGTGCTGGCTTGGTATAGGTTGGTGGAACGATTTGATCAATTTTTGAACGATCCAGCTTGGAGAGCACTTATGAGCATTGAGGAGGACGTGTATTCTTCGCCGAGCTATGATTTTGTTGCCACATTCAAGCTTAGTTTCGGCCGGCATACCCAGCTTGATAACGTGGTCTCCTTCTACTGCCAAGGGAGTTACCATCGTGTTGAAATGAGAGACTTCATCAAGTGCCTGGGTATTTATGACAATGAGTTTATCGACTCTAATGAATTCTCTCAGCTTCCAGATGCCTTTCCTAGGGGCCTACTGCAGTATAGAGTGTGGAACAGTATGGGAGATGGTGGATATGATCCCTCCAAATCTAAGGGAAGCCATTTAAGGGATCCTGCCGTGCGTATACTTCATTACATTCTGGCCCGTTCAACCACTGGTAGAGGTGATTCTTAGGAGGTTGTGAATGCTTCGGACCTGTACCAGTTGTGGAGTATTGTCGAGTCTAATTTTTGAATTCCCATTCCTAATCCGATCTAAACTAGACCCTATGCTCATCTAATATAGATCCTCGACTTGAGTTAGGAATTTCGTTTGATTTTTGGAGTCGCCACCCAACTGTTGTTGGGAAAAAGTGAATTAAGACTAAAGGAGCGGATTAGTCTTAATTTGGACTACTAGTCGTCGTTATTTCCTCTTCTCGTTTTCGTGAGAAGAGAAAAAGGGAAAACCAGAGTTTCTAAGTCCGGAGGCTAACCTATTAAAACCTATACGGTTACCACCTGATCTCCTAAAACTGTTCATCTTTAGAAATGTGTTTCATTGTGTTTCTGTTAATTTTTGTTATGTCTTTGAATTTATTTCAAAAAAAGGATTTTTCATTTATTTTATGGGTTGACCCGAATGGGTACCTACGTACCTGCTAGTCAGGATCAAACAAGCCGTAGTTCGCTTTTCTAAAAATCTTTAGTGTATTGGTGAATTTTAATTTTGAAATTTCTTTCGATTTATGTTCTTACCATTTTTGGGATTTTTCCTAAAACTCTAAGCCTAAGCTTGATTTCATTTTGTAAATGATTTTTGTAGGGAAAGCATCAATTTTGATTTATTTGACGAAAATGATTTTTCTAAGTGCTAAAACTTATTTATTTATCTTTTTATGATTTTTTATGACTTTTTATGATTTTTTTTGTTATTTGTGATTTCTGAGAATTTTTGGGGATTTTTGTGGTTTTTGGGAATTTTTGTTGATTTTCGTGATTTTTGGGAATTTTTGTGAATTTTTGTTGATTTTCGTGATTTTTGGGAATTTTTTGGTTTTTTTGGGAATTTTTGATTTATTATCTATCCTATTTTGACATCTAAAATTTTATGATTATTTTCCTAATTTTTTTATTATTTTTCTATATTTTTTTATTTTTTATTTATCTATTTATTATTTTTCTACATTATTAAATTCTAGAAAAATCTAATTTCTACATTTTCCTATTTATTAAAAATAAAAAATAAACAAATAAATAAATAAATAAATAACAAATAATTAATTAATTAATTCAGAATAAATAAATAAACAAAATTAATTAAATAAAAATGAAAAAAATCCGGAAAATCCGACTTACCTGGATCCGGGTCGGTGCGCGGGTCGGGTCGGGTCGGATCGGTCGGACACGGCGGTGGGGTTGGCTCGTTCACGGCGTTCCGGCGGTCCTTTGCGGCGGGTGAAGTGTCGAATCCTAGCTTCTTGAGGGTACTGAATCCGATGGTGGTGGCGGTTTACTCCCAGAACGTCTCCTCGCGGTGGCTCAACTCTGATCGGCGGTCGCAACTTTGGGTTTCCTCCGATCTACACTCTTTTCTCTCTCTCTCGCAATTATGATCTATGTTCTTGCTTCCTCATCTCCTCCTCTATTTATAGGCGCTTGAAATTGAGCTGGATAAGCTCGGATTTCCTCCGATTGAAGCTGATCGGGTTTTCGGTTGAAAAACCAACTCCGATTCGTGCCCATCCAACGATTTGTTGCGATTTGATTTTAATTAGATAATGCTTACCTTATCTTTGTTGAAAATCTGTTGGATTTGTGCAAACAAATCGAATCAAAACGGCCGAAATACGAATTTTTTCTTCGTCGGCGATCTCGGGCTCGAGGTAGGAGACGATCACGCGCCCGGCGCGTGCGTTTATTCCAGCCAATCAGATGCTGCCACGTGTCCTGGATAAGTCGAAAAATTGCAAAACGCGAAAACTGCTTCCTCCGCGATTCGAACGTCTGACCAAGCCCCCCCCCCCCCCCCCGCGCGCGCACTTAGCCATGGTCCGGACCAGCTGGGCTAGCCCACTTTCGCGATTTTATTTATTTCGCAAATTACATATATGTAATGCGATTTTTCTATTTTTTTGTATTTTTTGAAATTTCAAAAACATTTAAAAATTGTTTATTATTCATTATTGCTATTTTCGAAATCATTTTTCAAAATTGAAGTGTTTTCCTATTTATTTTTATTTTTTGAACATTTTTATTATTTTATGCTGAATTAGGGAAAAAATGGAAAAATTTGGAAAAATTGAAAATTGATTATTATTGAAAATTATTGACTCCTAGGGCAAAAATGGGGTGTTTACAGCTGCCCCTCTTTGTGGTAAAGTTTGAAAAACTTAACTACAAGGACAAACAAAAGACGCCATTTTTGACCTCTTGAATTAGGTTTTAGTAGGAAAATGCCCCAAGAGCTGATGATCCTACGGTTGAAGATGCTCCTAACAATTCAAGGTAATGTTCCCTCTCCAAAAAGTGCTTTATGGGCTAACTAATTGGTGACAGGACACATGTCAAGCCTCGAGTAGGAATGTATGAGAAATGATGATAGGAAGCGTCTTATCAGACTTGCAACCTTGGAAAGAAAATTTACTTAGGAAGCGCCCTTATGAGCTGGCTACCTGTCGACAGAAGCGTCTTGTTAGACTAGCAACTGTTTGGGAAGGATGTTTCCGAAAAGTGCCCCAAGAGCTGACTAATTGGGAGAATCTAGGAAAGTGCCCATATTGGGCTGACTAACCTTAAAATAGATTTTAGGAAAGTGCCCATCTTGGGCTGACTAACCTGTGATAGTGTCTCAAAAGGTGCCCTTATGAGCTGACCCTGAGAATGGATTTTTAGGAAAGTGCCCATATTGGGCTGACTAACCTTTGATAAAATTCTTAGGAAAGTGCCCATCTTGGGCTAACTAACCTGTGGTAGTGTCTCAAAAGATGCCCTTATGAGCTGACCCTAAGAACGGATTTTTAGGAAAGTGTCTATATTGGGCTGACTAACCTTTGATAAAATTCTTAGGAAAGTGCCCATCTTGGGCTGACTAACCTGTGGTAGTGTCTCAAAAGGTGCCCTTATGAGCTGACCCTGAGAACAGGTTTTTTCGGGAAAGTGCCCATATTGGGCCGACTAACCCTATTAAAGGAAATGTCTAGACACGTGCTTCATTATGAGTTGACTCATCCGGTACTTTTGAACATGCTTCTTACTAAGCTAGATGATGTGATGCCTTTCATGATGTGATGATAGTTACCTCTTTTAATATGCTTACCAGTTTATCTCGGATAGCAACCAAACAACTGAACCTTCGTGTTGGTTTGCTCCTGCTTCTTTTCTTCTTATCTTGACACTGGATTGAAAATCTTGATGTGCCTCTGTTCTTTATGCACAAAGCGCTTTCGACGGTAATGTTATCTTAATAATGCGCTCAGTTTTAATGCTTAGGAGTAGACAAAATTATATCACAAATTACATTAAGATTCATTATCATTTTAGTGTTTATCTTTCATTGACAAAGTGGTGGGTAATGTGTTTAGGTGTATTTATTGTGATAAGAATTGATTGGGATTGTTGACCATTCAGGGATATTAGCTTTGCTTGTAGAAAAGTAAAAACTCAACTCAACGAACTTTGTATCGAATATTGGCTTTCATAAACATTGGCAAAATTTCAATTCCCTTGCCTAAGGATAGTACATCTTTACAGCATCTGTGTTGACGGGGTCTCTCAATTCTGGACCATCCATCTGAGTTAATATTAGAGCACCACCTGACAGAACCTTTTTCACCACATACGGGCCTTCATAATTTGGAGTGAATTTTCCTCTGGAGTCTTGGGCGTTCGGGAGAACCTTTCTTAGTACTAGATTGCCCTCTTTGAATTTTCCTCTGAATGCTCGGGCTATCCTCTGTTGATAACACTGACCATGACATAGCGTGGTAAGTCTTCTTTCATCAATCAGATTCAGCTGATCAAGCCTTTTCTTTACCCAATCCGATTCTGTTAATTGAGTTTCTGACAAGATTCTGAATGATGGTATCTCGACTTCCACTGGTAGCATTGCTTCTGTACCATATACCAATGAGTAAGGGGTAGCTCCCGTAGATGTTCTTATTGAAGTCCTATAAGCCATGAGAGCAAATGGTAACATTTCGTGCCAATCTTTGTAAGTTGTTGTCATTTTCTTGATGATCTTCTTGATATTTTTGTTAGCTGCTTCTACTGCCCCGTTCATTTGAGGTCGGTAGGGGGTTGAATTTCTGTGGTTTATGTGGAATTGTTGACATAAACCTGTCATCGATTTATTGTTGAGATTGGTACCATTGTCGGTGATGATCGACTTAGGAACTCCATATTGGGCTATTATGTCCCTTTTTAAGAAGCGGACTATTACCCCTTTTGTGACATTGGTATATGATGACGCTTCTACCCATTTGGTGAAGTAATCAATCGCTACCAGTATAAATATGTGGCCATTGGATGCCGTTGAAGTGATTAGGCCGATTATGTCGATTCCCCACATGGAGAAAGGCTACGGCGCCGATAACAAATGTAGCTCGTTGGGTGGAGCATTGATCCGGTTTGCGTATACTTGGCACAGATGGCAGTGCTTAACATACTTTATGCAATCCGACTCCATGGTTAACCAGTAATACCCTAACCTCATGATTTTTCGGGCCAACATGTAGTCGTTCATATGAGGTCAACATACCCCTTCATGTATTTCCTTCATGAGTTCGCATGCTTCATTTTTGTCCACACATCTCAATAAGGTGGTATCATATGATCTCTTGTAGAGTATAGACCCACTTAATAAGAAATGACTTGCCAACCTTCTGAGCGTTCTTTGGTCATTCTTGCTAGCCATTTCAGGGTATTTACCTTCTTGGAGGAAGGTCTTGATGTCGTGATACCAAAGCTTATCATCTTGTATCTTTTTAATTGTCAAACAATAAGCGGGCCGACTTTCGATGTCTATTTTCATCGGTTGAACTTCGGCTTCTCCTGTTATTTGAATCACGGACGCTAGTGTGGCTAGGGCATCTGCGAACCGATTCTGAATTCTCGGGATGTACGTGAAGGTGATTGCCTTAAACTCCTCAATCAGCTCTGTCAAGTGTTGATGGTACGGTACCAGTTTGGGGTCTTTAGTTTTGTATTCCCCTCTTGTTTGTAGTATGATGAGCGACGAGCCCCTGTACACCTCTAACTCGCGGATTCCCATTTAGCAGGCCATTTTGAGGCCAAGAATACATGCTTCATATTCCGCGATATTATTGATATAGGAAAATGTAAGTCTTGTCGCTGCAGGGAATTGAGTGCCGTTTGGGGATATCAATACTGCCCCAACCCCACAACTGAATACATTGGTAGCCCCGTCGAAGAACAGTTTCCACCCACCGTTTTGCTCTCTCCTAGAGTTTTCTACCGGCATATCTTCTACTGTTAATATGTTCTCGTCCGGAAATTAGACTTGTATTTCTTGGGTATCTGTCTCGACAGGGTGTTCGGCCAACTGATCGGCTAAGGCTTGCCCCTTTATCGAGTTTTGATTTACATACGTGATGTCAAACTCGGATAGAAGCATCTGCCATTTAGAGATTCTACCCATCAATGCTGGCTTCTCTGCCAAGTATTTCAAGGGATCATGTCTTGTCAACAGCTCAATATGATAGTAAAGGGCGTATTGCCTTAGTCGATGCATGACCCAAATTAACGCACAATACGTCTTCTCCACCTCTGAGTACCTTTGTTCCCCATCTGTGAACTTCTTGCTCAAATAATATATGGGACGTTCTCTTCCCTCTTCATCTTTCTGCCCCAACACACATCCCATGGATTTTGGGAGTATGGTGAGGTATAAGAATAAGGGTTTTCCTTGTTTCGGGACTATCAAGACCGGGGGTTTTATAAGATAGTCTTTGATTGTCCTGAACGCTTCTTCACATTCGTCGTCCCATTCTATTGCGGCGTTCTTCTTCAACAGACGGAATAGCGGCCGACATTTGTCGGTGAGTTATGAGATAAACCGAGCTATATAATTTAGTCTCCCCAGCAAGCTTCTTACTTCTTTAGCGGAGCGTGGGGAAGGTAACTCTAATATGGACTTTACCTTGTCAGGGTCAATCTTAATGCCCTCTTGGCTGATGACGAACCCTAACAATTTCCCCGTTGTAACCCCGAAAGTACATTTTTCCGGGTTTAACTTAAGCTGAAATTTCCTCAGTCGTTTAAACAACTTCCTTAGGATATCTACATGGCTTTCTCTTTCTTTGGATTTAGCTATCATGTCGTCGACGTATACCTCAACCTCACGATGCATCATGTCGTGAAGTATTGCGACCATGGCTCTCTGATACGTTGCCCCGGCGTTTTTCAGACCGAAGGGCATGACTTTGTAACAGAAAGTTCCCCATGTCGTGATGAAGGTTGTCTTGGTCTTGTCTTCCTCGGCCATTTTTATTTGATTGTATCCTGAGAAACCGTCCATGAATGAGAAGAGATGGTTTCCCGCGGTGTTATCCACTAGAACATCAATATGAGGTAGGGGGAAGTTATCCTTTGGCGTGGCTTGGTTTAAGTCCCGAAAGTCCACGCATACGCGCACTTTTCCGTTCTTTTTTATAACGGGGACTACATTTGCCACCCATTCTGGGTAGTCGGATACTTCGATGGACCCTACTTCTAGTAGTTTCTTGACTTCTTCTTTGATTTTTAGCAAGATGTCGGGCCTAAATCTTCTTAGTTTTTGTTTTTTAGGTTTGACATCTTCCCTTGTGGGAAGCCTGTGAACTACTATCGACTGGTCTAGCCCTGGTATGTCACCATATGACCAGGCAAACACATCTGCATATTCGATTAATAGCTCGGTTATCTCACATTTTTGCTCGGCACTCAAACTGGTCCCGATTTTGAGGTTCTTAGGGTTTTCCATACTGCCTAGATTTACTGTCTCTATAGGCTCGTCGATCGAGATTCCGCTTTGTTCATGTTTTAGCCAATTTTCTTGTATTATTTCTTGGTCTAAGATATCGTCTTCAACAACTGACCCAGCAGCGTTGGGAACGATATCAGCGTTTTTACGTTCTACTTGCGCGAAATATCCCTGATGTTTGATGGTGGGAGATCTGAGTGACATAAAAAATGAAATCATATATAATAATAAAAGAAACAAACTGTAATGGAATTCGATAAATAGTCTCAATAAAATTTGTTCAATGATTTTTTTCTACGCTTGAGCTAACCTAGCGCTATTGATAGGACAACAAAACCAGTTGTTCAGAGCTGGATGTTGGTTGGACATGCGGGAGATTGATTCCCCTTTGTTGTTGTCCTCTTTGTTTATTCGAAGCTCTTGAATGGTATTTGCCCTTCGGAAAGATTTTTGGAGAGGTGGGATGCACATCTGGGTGTCAATCAGCTTCCCCTTCATTCTGCCTTTAACACCCCTTACTTGTGCTTCTTCCGCGGCCGTAGGAACATACCCCAGTCCGAAGGTCCCGTGCTGCCCCTCTTTAAACTGATGGCCCTCCTTGCTGGTCATCATATTCACTTCGTTGAAAATCTGCAACCCCAGGTCTTCTGAACCTTCATCCCCAATGTAAGGTATGGCAGTCTCTTTGTATATGGCATAATCTTGCTCGCCCAGTACTGTAACTATCTGCCCATTTGTGATGAATTTGGCCTTTTGGTGGAGACTAGAGGGAATGGCACCAGCAGCATGTATCTAGGGTCGTCCTAGGAGCAGGTTAAAAGACCTTGGGATGTCGAGGACCTAGAAGGAGATGTGGAATACTTGTGGACCGATTTCCACTGGTAGGTTCACTTCCCCCACAATATCTCTCTTCGACCCGTCGAAGGCTCTGACCACTGTGGAGCTAGGTTTTATGTTGCTTGGATCGACCCCCAATAAGTCGAGTGTTGCCAATGGGCAGACGTTGAGGGATGATCCGTTGTCGATAAGTACTCGGGAGACGATGGTGTCATTGCACCAGACCACTATGAATAGTGGCTTGGTATGTTGGTCTCCCTCTTCTCCTAGCTCTTCTGGAGAGAAAGATATTTGATCCATGGTAAAGATAGAGTTTGCCACGTGACCCATCTTGTCTGTAGCAATACCCTCCGGGACTTGAATCTATTTTAGCACTTTAAAGAGTTCTTCCCTGTGGGGCTCAGATGTGGTAAGAAGGCCCATGAGAGATATCTGCGTCGGAACTGTGTTCAATTGTTCCATGATCTTGTATTCGCTGGCCTTTACCATCTTCGTAAATGCAGCAAGACCCTCTTCCTCTTCCTCTGTTTTCTCCGTATTGGGTTTTTTGGTCGGGCTCTTATACTTCGGATCGTATAATCTCCCAGAGCGGGTGATACCTCCCACTATAGGAGGTCGCTCTTGTTCGAGGGCCCAATAGTCGAATGGTGCAGCCTTGTAATTCTCTGCTGGTACGGGAACATTGAATACATACCTTTTCCTTGGGATTTGCACCTCAACTGATTGTTCCTCATAGCATCGTATAACCCGGGGCTTCTGAGAATTGATCATGTTGATGGTCTTTCCCTCTTCCTTTGCTAGATTGTCTTGCTTCTCAAATTCCGGCCCCCACCCACTAGGCGGCCCTTGCTCAGTCGGGGTGTAAGAATAGTTTACCAGGTACTGAAACTTCCCGTGTGATTCTCCCAAAGTGCCAACCGTGGGGTCCCCGGATAACCATCTTCCTTTAATGTGTGCCTTTGGAGTCTCTCCCGAAGCGGGTTGCTCAGCCGGATTCTGTTTAAGGGCTTCTTTGGGAGTTGACTCTTCTGATGTGATCATGTTGATGGTAGGCCTGTGATTGGGCAATGGGTTGGTGTTGACATTGGGTGCTGGGGTGTTCACAAAATCTAATTGTATGATCCCTGCGTCAATCAAGTCTTGGATTTTGTGCCGGAGCCTCCAGCACCTATCTGTGGAGTGCCCCTCTTGACCCATGTGATAGTCACACTTGAGGTTGGAGTCGAAGTTTTTGGGCCTGTATCGGTCGTTGGGGAGTTCGAAACTAATCAAGTTGTCTGCCCTTAACCGGGCGAAGACCTGACTGAGCGGTATGGGGATTGGAGTGAACTGCCTTGGGGGCCTAGCGACCTGTGTATGACCCGTCGTAGGTTGCTGGGCTGGGGTATTCGTAGTTTGGAAAGTTACACGAGTCCCAGGTTTTTCTGCCTTACTAGAATGCACTGTACTGACTGTGGGTTCTTTAACCCTGTTTCCTCCTAAGGGCCTTGGTGTGACCCTAGGAGGTTCCATTGATTGGAGCCTGCCAGTGGTGATGGCATTCTCGATCCTGCAACCTACAGCCACTACTTCTGCAAAACTGGAAGAAGTCTGACCTACCAAATGTGAAAAGTAAGTTTTGTCCAAGGTATTGACAAATATGGATGTCAATTCCTTTTCAGACATCGGAGTGGCTACCCTGACGGCTTAGGACCTCCAGCGCTGAGCATATTCCTTGAACTGCTCAGTGAGTCTTTTTCGAAGACTCCCCAGATCGATCATAGATGGGGCAACTTCGATGTTAAACTTGTATTGATCATAAAAGGCCCGGGCTAGCTTTTCCCAGGTGTTGACAATGTTGAAATCGAGGTGGCCATACCAGACCAATGCGGGGCCTGTGAGGCTGTCCTGGAAGGTCTGGAGCATGAGTTGGTCGTATTGAGCATACTTGCTCATTTTCCGGGCATATAGCCTGGTATGCATCTTGGGGCAGCCGGTCCCATCATACTTTTCAAAATCTGGGGTCTTGAACTTGTCAGGGTATGCCTCTTCCCTGTATGCTGGCAGGTTAGTGATTCCGGCCTGTTCAAAACCATTAGGGCCTTCAATAGTTTTCATCTTGTCATTGAGCTACTGGAAGAGTCGCTTCTCCATTTCCTTTTGTCTCTCTTCCATTTCCTTTTTCAGATCATCAGAGGTCGGCCCCTGGCTGACCTTCGGCTCATACTCGAAGGCTGGGTTAAGGTGGGAATTGATTTCTTCGTATTCCGGAGGCTGTCCCTCCACTGCTTTTCCCTTCCTGGCCCCTGAATACTCTTCTTGAGCCGGCTGGGTGTTGCGCAGGAGGCCAATGCTTTCAGTCAAGAGGTGAACCTGGGTAGCCAACTTTTGGACCGTTTGCTCTAGGGATATGATCCTAGAGTCTGAGGCAGCTTCAGCGTTGGTGTTGTGGCGGTTGTCACTGCTGTTGGCCATTTTTGCTCTTGAGCGCGTAAGGACTAGGCTTCTAGGTGGGTTCGGTTGCTTGGAAGCTATTTTGATACCTGGCGCGCATTTTTCTTTTTTAGTATGATGGATGCAAGAATGATATGCATGTGTCACGCGGATGCTAAAAGATAAAAGGGTTGACAACTGATTGACAATGTATTATTAAAACTTCACTTTTATTAATAATTCTGGAGTTTAATAAAAACAAAAGATTACAAATAATGATCTATTTCCTAGCTCTTTTGGTCTTCTGTAGTGGAGGCTCAGGCTTCCCACTGATGATGGCTTCTAGTTCCTTGACCCTGGCTTGGCACTTCTGTAATTGCGCTTCTAAGGCCTTGTTTCTTTGGTCAGATTCCTTGAAGCGTCCCTTCCAGATGTTTTTCTTATAGTTTGCAGCTTTGAAATATACTTCCATCCGGGCCTTGACCTGCTCTAGGTAGATCTCTGTCTCTGGATTGTTCTTATCTAGTCTTGGTTGGGTGACGTCTGGAACCCGGTATGCTCTTTCCCCTGTCTGGTATAGCTAACGGATTACAAACTCTCTGGTGGCTCGGTTTTTTCCCACTTCGCCATCTAGCTCACCGAGGTCCACATTCGGGCTTTCGATTCTGGCCTCCCAAAGTGCTTTGACCTCTGCCAGCTTAGCTAATTTCTCGGCTACCAATAGGTTCGGATCCTAGTACTCAAAGGTGACTGCTTCGAGTGAAGGCCGATAAACTATGTCTTGGACGGTGCCGAATTGGCGGACTACGGAGTTGGGGTGATATCCGATACATCCGTTGATCCCAATTAATGGCACTGCTTGGAAATTACTGCAGGTTAAGATGATTTTATTGCAGCAACTCCACCTAGAATATCTTCGGCGCTAAGGCTTCTAAGCAGATCTACCCAACTATGGCTGGTAATGTCGTCGGGTAACTTCACCTTTTCTATACAAGAACCCACCAGATCCACCTGTTGGGCTAGGGTTTTCTTGACCATGTTCAGCCCGAAGCACTTGAGGTGGCTTACGAACCATATTAGCAGAAGGTTAATGTTGGAGCGGAGGATCCCATGGCCCTTCTTCTTAAGGAAATTCAAATTCCGGATCTGTTCAGCCAGTAGAGTCGGGATGTAAGATCTTCCCTCCAGGAATTGGGTTACCAGCTCTGCAACCTGGTAGTGAATATAGAAGGTCCCGGTGGGGAACAGTATGGTGGCGAAGGCTGTCAAGATGAAAGCATCCACCCTTCTTTGTCTGTAAGTCTTAGGGTCTCCACACAGGATGTCCTTTCTGTCCCCATTGTCTTCTCGGGCAATAAACCAGGCTTCTAAGTCATCCATTCGTATGCAATACCCATTACAGTCTGCCAGGGCTTTGTTCACCGCTGTTTTGCGGATGCCCAGCAGTCTACTGAAGGTGCCGGCTGGCCCGGCCTCGAGGTTTGACATGTAAATCTGATCAGTCAGTGTTAGAGCCTATAGCAACTGGGTGTACTCCTCCAAGGTAGGGGTGATCTCATGCGGTCCGATGAAGAAAGCTGCGGGCTCGATCTCCCATAATTGGAGCATGGCCTGGACCATAGGTAAATTCGCCTCTGACTTAGTCAGTGAGAGGATGGGGCCGATCTTCTGCTGGATGAAGGCCTGCTCCTCTGGGTTGTACAAGGTAAACCAGTGGTCCAGTACCAATTTTGGGTCCAAAGGTCTGTACACCCGAATCTCTTTGTGGAGGAGGCGGTCGACTGCACTGCTAGCCATCTATTACAATAGGAAAGAGCCTAGTTACAAACAGAGCTATGAAAATGTTACAGGGAAATAGTCCTAAACTCCAAGGACAAAATAACAAACCATTACATTGTCATCCAATTGTCAACCCCTCGTACGATGTTATGTATGCAAGTAGGTTGGTTCTAACTAGTTCCCGAGCTCTATGGCCTCCCGCATTCTCGAAGAAATGGATCTCAGTCCATATCGAAGCATAGGGTGGGGTAGCCTAATCAGTCCCGAACGGTGAATCAACTCACTTCGCCCGAAACCTACACAATGGCTCCCCGTCTCAGGTTTCTAGGACAGTCCGGGTTCGACCGCATCTACTCACACAAACATATGTATGCATGCAAAACCCCCACAGTAAAGAAACCAAAATCTAACTAAATCCTACAAAGTTAGTAACAAAGTAATGATTGAAACACATTTTTCTTAAAGAGAACAGCTTGGAGAGATTCAGGTGGCTAGCCTGCTTGATAGGAATAAAAATCCGATAAGACCTATCATTAGGGCAAGAACTGAAGGATTTCAAATCTTGGCGTTAAGGGCCCATTTTGAGCAGATTGACCCCGGAATTATTTATATATTAACCTCTTTTCTATTATTGTTGTATCGTGTATTCCAACAGGCACACTTATCATATTCTATAGGGCAATGGACAAACTCCCTTAGACTCAGCTTGTGGGTTATCCATGGACCGACCTGAACCGGCGATGAGCTGGACCGATGGATCCTATAGAAGACCGGCATCTTGAAGACCATTTCTTTTATATATTTATTCTTTTATGAACTATTTTGGTTTTGGGAAACTTTTATTTCCATGTAATTTTCATTTAGGGCTAGCCACCTTAAAAGTGGCAAACTTGTAATTTTGAGCACTTTTTAACCCTAGAAGTAGCAAGTATAAATACTTGCTTAAGAGAGGGTTTAGGAGAGCTTATTTTTGCAGAACATACACTCTCTTTTCACGTGTGAATTAGGGTTCATACCTTGGTTCCAACTCTTATTAATTTCAATTCCAAGAACTTGAAATTATGGCGAGTGCAACAATTGGAATTTGTGAGTCATATCAATTCCTACTTGTTGTGATTTCTTTTCCTCTCTAGTGTGTTGTATCTAGGGTTGATTAGAGATAGTTCTTGGTCAGATTTACATCTTATTGTACACGAATTCATTTGATTATTTGAAAGAATTATCAAGTTGATTCAATTCATCATTAAGGATTTCTTTGCTAGCGTGAATTTCACCATTTAGAAAAGGGATCTTCCTTCACGGTTTTCTCTGTCAAATTGAGGCTTGATTTTCGTGGATTATATGATATTATAAGTGTTATTAGAAGCCATTTCCATTGTGTTATTCAGATTATATCATTAGTAGGTTGAATTTCATCATTTCAACATTAGGGTTCACTAGAAAAGTGTCATTTTTTGGATCCGATTTTGCCTAGACTTGAGATATCTTTTCTTAAGTCTTTTGAATGTGCTTTAAAGTGTGATTAGGCACATCATCATTTTGGTATCAGAGCTCATGTTAAGAGAAGGGAATTGGTTTCGTTTTATTTCGTGGAGTTAATCATCCATTAGTATTGATTTAGTGGAAACCGCAATTGTGTTGTTGTTATTGTTTTGAGATTGCGAAATTACTTTGGCTTGGGATTTAATTTTCTGTTTGTTGGAGTTGGATTGGGAAGGTTGTTGTATCATTTTATGATCACTAAATTTCGTGGAAGGGCAGAAGCATAAAGTGTTGTTTAATTCAACAACTTTTTGAACTTGAAAAAAACTTACCAATTCTTGCCGTGACTAGCTTGTGGCATGAGGAGGTTGTGTAGTTTGTTGTTTTGATTTCCATTGTGTAATTCTGAATTGGAGGAGTACAATTTGCAGATTACATTGAGTATTGATTAGTAAGGAATTATTTGAATTCAAAACATATGCAATTAAGTTGTGGGAGTTAATGATTGCTATTTGAATTTGAATTCATTGTTACCAATTGAGGAAGGCTTGCAATTAGTGTTTTAAATCCTTTGCAATTCGGAATTGGAGCATTTGAAAATTCTAGATTTGAAGTGTGTGGAAGGATAAGAATCCATTTGAAATTCAAATACCTTCTTTAAGTTTGAGAGCAATTCATTGAGTAGCATTAAATAAGTGTTATTTGAATTTGAATTGTTTTTTACCATTTGTGGAGAAGGTTGCATTTAATGGAGTGATTTTAAATTTGAATTTTGTTGCTGCCATTGCTTGTGGTTTATGGTGTGAATAGGAGTTGTGTAGTGGCAAGGACGTGTACACCTTGAAGTATTGTATGTAAGAGTGTTTAAAAAAAAAAAAAAAACTTACAACGTGTAGTAGTGTTGTAGTGAATTGGTTGCACCGTGATTGAGGTGTGTGTGGTGGTGCAAATTTGTGGAGTTTTGTGTAGTGTAAGGTGCTGCACATCGTGGTTATTGTAGGTGTGAAACTGTGGCAATAAAGGAAAATTGAAGTAGTAGAATTTGAATTCAAAAACATACATTAAAGTGTGAAAGTAATTGAACTTATTACTTCAACACTTGTGAGTTGAATTTAATTTCTTAACTACTTAGAAGTATTTATTTGTGTTTCACTTATTCTAATATACTTGAAGTGATAAGAAGTATTTATTGCATTGGTGACTTGTTGCACCGTGAGTGTACAAGTGTGTGTGTGGTTATCCAAACTTGTTATTGTGACGTGGTGAAGTGAAGGGAGTATGCTACAAATATTTTTTGAGATTACATTTGTACTTCAGATAAATCGCATCCACAAACATGTCATATGTTAGTGTGAATGGGTACATTGGCAATGAGGCCAATAGCCAAGTGGGTAGCAGACTAAGTCGTCGAAATCTAAATGGAAGAACTCTAGATGAACAACTTCGGGACCTTAGCAAATTTGTTGCTACATTAGCAATAAGGATTGATAGGATGACATTGCCACCACCACCTGTGGTAATCCTTCAAGCGCCACCTAGAGTAAATGGAAATTATCATGCTCGTAGGGAAGATAGAGATGATAATTTTGGGCTTAAACCATATCCAAACAGGGAATTTAGACCACCTCGAGGGCCAGAGTGTGCGAAGCTACAGATGCCTTCATTTAATGGTAGGGGTTCCATAGATGATTACCTAGATTCGGAGGACCAAATTGTGCAGATGCAAGTATGCCAACCTTCAAAGGTTCTTGGGGGATCTAGTGACACGAGCCAACCCTTAGAGCATAAAATTTGTCAGACACCGATTTGCCAACCTTCAGAGGATCCTGATAATCATAGTCAGACAAGCAGACCACCAGAGAGCCAGACTGTTCAAAGACAGTTGTGTTCACCTTCAGAGGTCTTAGAGGACAATGAGCAGTGGGGCCAACCATTAGAAGACCATGAAGATCAACAACATACAGATGAGTTAGAAAAAGAGGAAACAGTTTCAGTGGAACAGGCTGATATAGGGGTAACTTTAGTGGATAATGGGTCATTATTTGTGTCGCAGAAGAGAAACATCCTGGAAATGGAGGAGAGAAGACAATCACCACCTGTAGTATTTCAGATATTGGGATTCTGCAGAGATATTTCTTCAGGTGTCTTGCTAGGAGGAAACAACGTCTCTACTGCATTTGATCTACTAGATTTGAGGACAAATCTTTTTGAGGCCCGAGGAAATGATAGGAAAAAAAATCCGATAAGACCTATCATTAGGGCAAGAACTGAAGGATTTCAAATCTTGGCGTTAAGGGCCCATTTTGAGCAGGTTGACCCCGGAATTATTTATATATTAACCTCTTTTCTATTATTGTTGTATTGTGTATTCCAACAGGCACACTTATCATATTCTATAGGGCAATGGACAAACTCCCTTAGACTCAGCTTGTGGGTTATCCATGGACCGACCTGAACCGGCGATGAGCTGGACCGATGGATCCTATAGAAGACCGGCATCTTGAAGACCATTTCTTTTATATATTTATTCTTTTATGAACTATTTTGGTTTTGGGAAACTTTTATTTCCATGTAATTTTCATTTAGGGCTAGCCACCTTAAAAGTGGCAAACTTGTAATTTTGAGCACTTTTTAACCCTAGAAGTAGCAAGTATAAATACTTGCTTAAGAGAGGGTTTAGGAGAGCTTATTTTTGCAGAACATACACTCTCTTTTCACGTGTGAATTAGGGTTCATACCTTGGTTCCAACTCTTATCAATTTGAATTCCAAGAACTTGAAATTGTGGCGAGTGCAACAATTGGAATTTGTGAGTCATATCAATTCCTACTTGTTGTGATTTCTTTTCCTCTCTAGTGTGTTGTATCTAGGGTTGATTAGAGATAGTTCTTGGTCAGATTTACATCTTATTGTGCACGAATTCATTTGATTATTTGAAAGAATTATCAAGTTGATTCAATTCATCATTAAGGATTTCTTTGCTAGCGTGAATTTCACCATTTAGAAAAGGGATCTTCCTTCACGGTTTTCTCTGTCAAATTGAAGCTTGATTTTCGTGGATTATATGATATTATAAGTGTTATTAGAAGCCATTTCCATTGTGGTATTCAGATTATATCATTAGTAGGTTGAATTTCATCATTTCAACATTAGGGTTCACTAGAAAAGTGTCATTTTTGGGATCCGATTTTGCCTAGACTTGAGATATCTTTTCTTAAGTCTTTTGAATGTGCTTTAAAGTGTGATTAGGCACATCACTGCTGGTATGGCTCCCCAGTGGAGTCGCCATCCTGTCGAGTCTAATTTTTGAATTCCCATTCCTAATCCGATCTAAACTAGACCCTATGCTCATCTAATATAGATCCTCGACTTGAGTTAGGAATTTCGTTTGATTTTTGGAGTCGCCACCCAACTGTTGTTGGGAAAAAGTGAATTAAGACTAAAGGAGCGGATTAGTCTTAATTTGGACTACTAGTCGTCGTTATTTCCTCTTCTCGTTTTCGTAAGAAGAGAAAAAGGGAAAACCAGAGTTTCTAAGTCCGGAGGCTAACCTATTAAAACCTATACGGTTACCACCTGATCTCCTAAAACTGTTAATCTTTAGAAATGTGTTTCATTGTGTTTCTGTTAATTTTTGTTATGTCTTTGAATTTATTTCAAAAAAAGGATTTTTCATTTATTTTATGGGTTGACCCGAATGGGTGCCTACGTACCTGCTACTCAGGATCAAACAAGTCGTAGTTCGCTTTTCTTAAAATCTTTAGTGTATTGGTGAATTTTAATTTTGAAATTTCTTTCAATTTATGTTCTTACCATTTTTGGGATTTTTCCTAAAACTCTAAGCCTAAGCTTGATTTCATTTTGAAAATGATTTTTGTAGGGAAAACATCAATTTTGATTTATTTGACGAAAATGATTTTTCTAAGTGCTAAAACTTATTTATTTATCTTTTTATGATTTTTTATGACTTTTTATGATTTTTTTTGTTATTTTTGTGATTTCTGAGAATTTTTGGGGATTTTTGTGGTTTTGGGGAATTTTTGTTGATTTTTGTGATTTTTGGGAATTTTTGTGAATTTTTGTTGATTTTCGTGATTTTTGGAAATTTTTTTGGTTTTTTGGGAATTTTTGGGAATTTTTGATTTATTATCTATCGTATTTTGACATCTAAAATTTTATGATTATTTTCCTAATTTTTTTATTATTTTTCTCTATTTTTTTATGTTTTATTTATCTATTCATTATTTTTTATTATTTTTCTACATTATTAAATTCTAGAAAAATCTAATTTCTACATTTTCCTATTTATTAAAAATAAAACATAAACAAATAAATAAATAACAATTAATTAATTAATTAATTCAGAATAAATAAATAAAAAAAATTAATTAAATAAAAATGAAAAAAATCCGGAAAATCCGACTTACCTAGATCCGGGTCGGTACGCGGGTCGGGTCGGTCGGGTCGAATCGGGTCGGTCGGACACAGCGGTGGGGTTGGCTCGTTCACAGCGTTCCGGCGGTCCTTTGCGGCGGGTGAAGTGTCGAATCCTAGCTTCTTGAGGGTACTGAATCCGATGGTAATGGCGGTTTACTCCCAGAACGTCTCCTTGCGGTGGCTCAACTCCGATCGGTGGTTGCAACTTTGGGTTTCCTCCGATCTACACTCTTTTCTCTCTCTCTCGCAATTCTGATCTGTGTTCTTGCTTCCTCATCTCCTCCTCTATTTATAGGCACTTGAAATCGAGCTGGATAAGCTCGGATTTCCTCCGATTGAAGCTGATCGGATTTTCGGTTGAAAAACCAACTCCGATTCGTGCCCATCCAACGATTTGTTGCGATTTGATTTTAATTAGATAATGTTTATCTTATCTTTGTTGAAAATCTGTTGGATTTGTGCAAAAAAATCGAATCAAAACGGCCAAAATACGAATTTTTTCTTCGCCGGCGATCTCGGGCTCGAGGTAAGAGACGATCACGCGCCTGGCGCGTGCGTTTCCTCCAGCCAATCAGATGCTGCCACGTATCCTGGATAAGTCGAAAAATTGCAAAACGCGGAAACTGCTTCCTCCGTGATTCGAACGTCTGACCAAGCTCCCCCCCCCCGGCGCGCACTTAGCCATGGTCCGGACCAGTTGGGCTAGCCCACTTTTGCGATTTTATTTATTTCGCAAATTACATATATGCAATGCGATTTTTCTATTTTTTGTATTTTTTGAAATTTCAAAAACTTGTAAAAATTGTTTATTATTCATTATTGCTATTTCCGAAATCATTTTTCAAATTTGAAGTGTTTTCCTATTTATTTTTATTTTTTGAACATTTTTATTATTTTATGCTAAATTAGGGAAAAAATGGAAAAATTTGGAAAATTTGAAAATTGATTCTTATTGAAAATTATTGACACCTAGGGCAAAAATGGGGTGTTTACAAGTATGATCACGGGTACCCGGGTTAATGTTGGATTAGCAGTTGTTTGGTGTTTGAAAAAACAATGTGATCTGGGGCATCACAAGGTTTTTGTCGGCTCCTGGATTACCCGTATTTTGAAAAATTATGGTGTCTTTCCAACACGGGTTCCCAGGGACAGTTGTGGAAGGAGTACCTCTCTCCTCGAGAGTGTTTTGCGGAGGTGGAGGTTTCGCATACTGGACACATCTGACGAACAACAAGAGCCGGAGATAGAACCTGAGCAGGATGAAGAGCAAGAGCAGGCCGGACCAAACCAGGAGCTAGTAGATTCTGTGAAGAGATTAACTGCGGATTTGGAAGAAATTAAGAAAGAACAAGCCAGGCAGTCAAAGCGGGTGAAGGGCCTGAAGAGTTATTTGGTCACATGTTTATCCCGTATTTGTGAGAAATTGGGGGTAGATCTTCCCCCATGTGGTGGCTCTAGCGATGAGGGCGTAGCATCACAAGCTACTCGGGTTGTTTCTGGAGGAGATCGTCACACGAGCGGTGCATATGATCCCGGTTTTCATTTTGAAGAATCCTCGAGTGCAGCTTTCATGCCACGACATGAAAGTCCCGCAGTTGTTACTGCCGAAGCGAGCAATTAGCAGGATACTGAGGTGATTGGATCTGATTCTCCTCACCGATCGGGCACTATACCGTTGCCATCTAATGATGACTTCAGTAGCTGATCTCACGAGTGGATAGATGGAAGTTGGACCCGGGAGATTTGGACCATTATGCAGAACAACCGTTTCACTTTTATTTTTACTGTCCTAATTTGTTTAATTCTAAAAGACTGACCAACCACTAATGTTTGAAATAGAAAATGCTGATGATAGTTAGCTTTATTTTCAATCGATTATTAGTTGCTTTTGTTTTTTTTTTTTTGTGAGATACAGGCTTTCAAAGTACTCCAACCCGTTACGTTTAGCAGGGGTTCTCATGACTCTACTTGTGCGTTGCTTGACTTTCTGTTAAAAATCTGCGTTGTAAGAGAATTCAAGGAAATTTTTCATTTTCCTTTTGTTTTCTTTTTGCTTTTATTCTTTGCTTCCCTTTATGCATTTCATGAGGACATTGGGGACAATGTCTATTATAAGTGTGGGGAAGGGGGTTAGGAAAACGAAACTAAGATACAAGGGTTGTGCAATAAAAAATGTAATTTCCTCTTAATTAAGGTATAATCGATGATGACCTTTGACAATCAAGGACTACTGAGATTTGTTTATACCCCCGTGGAAAATCTTTAACAATTTTTATTCTCTTATTATGTATTAGAGATACGTTGCTAAAATTACAAGATGAAATCTAAGTGAAGTAAACTTACTTGTCATTTAACCTTTACTTTCGGGAAGTGAGATTGGATTAAGGTCACTGGTGAGTTTAGTATGCTCTTCTTTTTGCTCAATAGGTAAGCTATATAACTTAGAGTGAAGGAGTAAATGATACTTGTAACTTGGTGATTCCTTTTCGAAGAAGTGTAAAAAAAAAATAAAAAATTAGAGTAATGGAAGAATATATTAATATGTAAATAGTTCAGAAGTGGGCCTCATAGACTCGAGTAATTAAGCCTGAGAGATGCCTGCTTAAGGAATAACATCTATTGACTCGAGTGACGAACTTGGGATCAATGGCTGAAAGCTCGCTACAAGGGTCGTGAGAAAAGTTCGAGAAAACTGAACTTAAAAGAGCTTATATGAATGATAGTTGATTGATTGAGATGGTAGAGGTTCGAAGGGTAATGGGTGTCGAATCCAACAAAAATAAAAACCTACTCCTAGATAATTATATGATTTGCGTATAGTAGTGAGTAGGGTCGTATCCACAAGGATTGGTTAAATATATTTCTATTCAAAGAGAATAAAGAGAAAAAGAAAAATGGGGGTTTTTGTTTGTGAATCAAAATAATATTGAAACAAGATAATAAAATTGAATATTGATAAAAGCCTAGCCAAAGGAATCAAGATAGTTTAATTCGAGGAATTGATCATCGATGCAAATGTTTTCTATTCTTATTTCTAGATAAACTGGTTATGGTTATTAACAAGCTTTAATAACCTATCTCTCCTTACTTCCTCGATAATCAAAACAAGCTCTTTGATTATTTCTCTTATCGATTAGACAATCCTAAACAAGCTCTTAGGATTTAATCTATCAATAGCATTAAAAACAAGAGAGACCACCAATTCATGCCAGTAGATTATAAGATAACCTATTTAAACAAGATCATACATCTCCATAACATGAATTCGATCATCTATTTTATAATCAAACATGTTATTGTGTCACCGAGACTAGAACTATCAAACAATTACAGATTTAACATGCTAGTTGACAATATATTAACTTGCTAATTGAGTAGAAGAGCTCTAATTCATACCAATCAACAAAGATAATATTGACAAAACTTCCAGAAGATATATAAATATCTAAAAACAAAGAATAGATTAAAGACAACTCAATTAGATCTCACAATTCGTGAAGAATTAAACTTCAATGATCCTTTGGCTAGAAAATCTGCTTAGCTACACATGTTCATCATCAAAACGAAAATTAAAAGTAAAAACATAATAAGCCTCTGTTCCCGGTTTCCTTGCTCTGCCTCCTTCCTTCCTTCTTGTCTCCAAGATGATGAAAACTCCTCTAGGGTTAATTCTATTTATATTGTTAAGGGAATGGCAGATGATCTTTTGCTAGCAAGATACAAAAATATCTTTCCTTTTTTATGTAAATCTCGAGAAGTGAATAATCGTCCACCTGGCACGCCCTACAACACGGCCGTGGGTCAAGCCGTGCCTTCCTCTGTGTATAATTCACATATGATATTCCGTGTCCAGTGTGTGCCACGTCTTCCACCATGGCCAGATATTAAGCCGTGTCGTCCTCTGGTCGATGTTCTACAATTTCTCCTCCTTGTTTAGTATATGGCACGTCTTCCATTTCAACTTCCACCACGACTTCAACCATGTCTTCAACCACGGCTTCCACCACGGCAAGATCACGAACCGTATCTCTTTCTGTTGATAGTCTACATTTCCACCTTCTTGTGCAGTGTATAGCACGGCTTGCACCATGGCCGTATTACAAACCGTGCCTCCTTCTAGACAGATACACGGCCGTGTACTTTCCTCCGGCGGTGTAAATCCTTGTCTTTGATCCAAGTTGTGGATGACTTCTCTAATTTACTTGAATTAGCACTCTTGACTGCATTTAACCTGATTTATCACCATAATAAAATTAAGTACCATTTCCTTATGATTTCTATAAAATCAATAATAAATTAACACAATTCATACTATAAAGATTGAGTATAAAATGGCTCTATCAAAGGGGTATTTTTAAAACCTAGTAGCTTAAGATCGCCTGGTCTGGGACTTACTGACCAAGGAAACCATCTTAATTAATTAATTAATTAATTAAATGAGTTAATTGGACTCGAACAAGTAAATCCTAGGGACGCCTTCTACGCCGAGGGAATAACGTCTGTTAACTCGAGTGATGAACTCGGGATTATTGATCGAAAGTTCGTTACATGGGTCGGTTAACTTAGTTAAGTTCTTTAATGGTAAACTCCCAAAATTAACTTAAGAATTGGATGAAACAGAAAAGGAAGAGCTAGGGGACAAGTGGATACAACATGCCTTTAGTCTCTATTGTGTTGCTTACAACTGTGGTTAAAAGGATTGTATACTTTATTTTACTAGTCTCGATCTTGTGGCAATTTTGACTTTGGGAATTTTAGTTTAAATGATAAGGGTAATAGTTTAATTTACTTGGATTAGCTTTGGGAATTTTAGTATTTGTATTTTGTATACAACTAACAGTAAGATTGAGTAAAAATTACCAATGATTGAGGTGTAGCATGAAATCGATGATGCTGAAATATCTTCTCGATTGCTGGAACTTATGAGAACTTGTCCTTTAGGTTTTCTGTAATTTGTGTTTGCTTGAGGACAAGCAAAAGCTTAAGTGTGGGGAAATTTGATAAGAGTAAATTAACCCTTGTAAATCATGGGCGTTAATGATGAATTTGTGTAGTCTTTTGAATAAAATTAATGCGGATTCGGTACTTAACAGATAAATATATCAGTTTTAGGGTATAATACCAAAGAAAAGGAGAAAGATAACAAAAGGAGCATGATTTAAGCTTAAAAGATCAAGTTAAAGCTACTTATGGACAACACAGGGGAAGCCACGCCCGTGTCATGAACCGTGGGCACACCTGAAGATGAAAGTTATCACTTGGAAAGGAAGCACGGCTTGTGATATGGGTGTGCTTGAAGCCGCGGCAGACTCTACGAAGACGTGGAAAGCTCCAGAACTTAGCACGGTTTATAATCTAGCCGTATTTCTAGCTGTGCCAAACACTGAACAAGAATGAGGAATTACAGATTATCAACCAGAGGGAGACACGGTTTGAAATCTAGCCGTGTTGTTGGGCTTGTCAGGCGACTCTTACTCACTTATCGAGATTCACTTGGAAAAGGAAAGATATAGTCATATCTTTCTAGCTGAAGATGCTCGCCCATTCCTTAGGAAGTATAAATAGAATAACCTTAAGGAGAGAAAGGGGAGGCACAAGAGAAATCCTAGAGAAGAGAAGTTCTTGCTAGAATAGTTTCGGATTTGAAGCCAAGATATTCCGTGTTTGAATTTTCCTTATGGATTCAATTAATTTATGTTTTGTTCTTTTTATTAGATTCATGAGTAGCTAATTGTTTCATACCCGATCCCTTAAGAAACCCCGATTGTCATGTAACAGAATTGTTGATGTTCAATAATTAATTCTACTCTTTGAGTTTATTCATGTTGCAGTCATAGTTTATTCATCTTAATATGTGCGCAGTATTAGGATGGGATTAGATCTTTGTTATTAAGATTGAGAAATCATTTAATAGAGTAGATCTGGCATGAATAATAAGACCCCTTGTAATCTTAGAGGTAGGTTATAGGAGGTTTTCTGTATTGAACGAGGTCATTGTGGTCTAGTTCAATTGAGAGTCCTAGGATTTTATTGCAATCTTAATTTTGTTAATTAAAGAGAGATCTTAATTGACTTAATTAGGATTAGAGATTATTGATCTTGAGAAAGACCCTAATCTAGCATAAGAAACTCCGCAGATCAGAGATTGGGTATTAATCATTGGAATGTTTGGAATTGAATACAAGTTGCATGAGAATTAGGGGTGGATCTTGAGTAGGGTATGTTTAGATCATCGAATTAATTAAGGGAGTGTTTGAATATATTCACTTTGTTCATTTTATTCGTATCTTTCAGATTTAAGCAATAATTAGGATAATTGAGATCATAAATAGTGAGAAGTTAAATAGTTGGATAATCGTTAGTACTAGTACTTATAAGTCTTCGTGGGATCGATACCTGTACTCCTAGGTTATACTGCTAATTGATAGGTATACTTGCCTGAGAACTGATCATAAGCTAGGATCGAGTATAGGGTTTAACTTGTTAGAACGGTCAGATCGTACATCACTACCATTGAGTTTTCGGATTATGCTATAGTGTGGTGGGATCAATTAATGTTGAATAGAAGAAGGAATGGCGAGCCACCTATTGAGTCTTGGGAAGAGATGAAGAGAGTGATGAAGAAGCGGTTTGTGCCTGCGTATTACTATCGTGAATTGCACAACAAATTGCAAACTCTTAGGCAGGGAAGCCGAAGTGTGGATGAGTATTTCAAGGAGATGGAAGTTACTATGATCAGGGCGAATGTAGAGGAGGATAGAGAGGCTACCATGGCTAGGTTTCTTGCGGGATTCAATAGGGAGATTCAAAATGTTGTTGAATTGTAGCATTATGTAGAATTGGAGGATATGGTCCATATGGCTATAAAGGTTGAGAACCAGCATAAGAGGAAAGGTAGTAGTAGTGCACGGTTTCAACAGGGTACTGGTCCATCCACCTGGAAGACTAACCAATGGAAGAAGGAAGAAAAGCCATTACCCACTAAACCAAAAGGAGAGCTGAGGCAAGCGGGTTCTACTCCTGGTAATTAAGGTAACCCTGAATCTTCTACTTCTAGAAATCATGACATTAGATGCTTTAAATGCCAAGGTAGAGGCTATATTGCTAGTTAATGTCCAAATAAGCGTGTGATGATTTTGCGTGATGATGGTGAGTATGAAACTGAGGGGGATGGTGAGTATGAAACTGAGGGGGATAGTGAAGAAGATGATATGCCTCCATTAGAGGATGCTAGTGATGATGAGGAGCCTGCAATGGGAAGGCTAGTGGCAGTAGTGAAGCGAGCTTTGAATGTGCAAGTGAAGGAAGAAGAGGAGGTGCAAAGGGAGAATATATTTCATACTAGATGTTATCTAGGAGATCATATTTGCAGCTTGATCATTGATGGAGGAAGTTGCACCAATGTAGTGAGCAATTTTATTGTTGAGAGGCTGGGGCTCAAAACTGTGAGACACCCTAGTCCATATAAATTAGAGTGGTTGAATGATAGTGGTGAGACTAAGGTGAGTAAGCAAGCCCTAATTGGTTTTCGCATTGGTAGGTATGAGGATGAGGTGTTATGTGATGTAGTGCCAATGCAAGCATGTCATGTGTTGTTGGGGAGGCCATGGCAATTTGATAGGAAGGTTGTTCATGATGGCTTTTCTAATAAGTATACGCTTGATCACCAAGGGAAAAGCTTTAATCTCAAACCGTTAACACCTAAACAAGTGTATGAGAATCAGTTGCAGCTACAACAGTCTTTTGTAAAACATAAGGTGAGTGAAAAGCAGAGGGAGAGTGAGAGAGCAAAAGACAATGAGAAAGAAAAGGAATACAAAAGTCAATATCAAAAGGAGAAAGAGAGGAAGGCTGGAAAGAGTGTGAGAGACCAAGTTGAAGGGGAATCAACTTTGGTGGTGAGTGAAAAGGAGAGTGCAGCCTTGCAAAAGGAGAGTTGTGTGGCAAGAGCGAGTGTAGTGAGGAGAGCGTTAGTGATGAAGCAACCTATGTTGTTGCTGGTTTTTAAGGAGACATGTCTTAATACTAACGAACTATCTAACTCTTTGCCTAGTGTGGTTGTGTCTATTGTGCAGGACTTTGAAGATGTCTTCCCTGAGAAGATTCCAAAGGGATTACCGCCTATTCGTGGTATTGAGCACTAGATTGACCTTGTACCTGGAGCATCGATTCCAAACAAGCCAGCTTATAGGAGCAATCCGGAGGAGACAAAGGAACTCCTAAGGCAGGTCAATGAATTAATGGAGAAGGGGTACATGAGAGAAAGCATGAGTCCATGTACAGTGCCTGTGATTTTGGTGCCTAAGAAGGATAGGTCATGGAGAATGTGCGTTGACTGCCACGCCATCAACAACATCACAGTAAAGTATCGTCATCCCATTCCTCGCTTAGATGATATGTTAGACGAGTTACATGGGTCTAGTATCTTTTCCAAAATTGATCTGAAAAGTGGATACCACCAAATTAGAATGAAAGAAGGTGATGAATGGAAAACTGCATTCAAAACAAAATATGGATTGTATGAGTGGTTAGTAATGCCTTTTGGTTTAACTAATGCACCTAGTACTTTCATGAGACTTATGAACCATGTTTTGAGGACTTTTATTAGAAAATTTGTGGTTGTCTAATTTGATGATATCCTCATTTATAGTAAGAGTTTAGAAGATCATATATCTCACTTGAGGGATGTTTTAGAAGTGCTTCGAAAGGAGCAGTTATATGCTAACCTCAAGAAGTGCATTTTTTGCACAGACAAACTTGTGTTTCTTGGTTTTGTTGTTACTACATAGGGAATACAGGTTGATGAAGAAAAGGTTCGTGCGATCCAAGAATGGCCTAGTCCAACCAATGTAAGTAATGTGCGGAGCTTCCATGGACTAGAGAGCTTTTACAGGAGATTTGTGAAGGATTTCAGTACCATTGCAACACCACTTACTGAGGTAATTAAGAAGAACGTAGGGTTCAAATGGGGAGAGCAACAAGAGAAGGCCTTTCAGACGCTTAAAAATAAGCTGACTCAGGCACCATTACTTGCTTTACCTAACTTTGTTAAAACGTTTGAAATTGAGTGTGATGCTTCAGGATTAGGTATTGGAGCAGTGCTTATGCAGGAGAGAAGACCGATTGCATTCTTTAGCGAGAAGCTAAGTGAGGCAACCTTGAACTACCCTACTTACGACAAGGAGTTATATGCATTGGTTCGAGCCCTAGAGACTTGGTAACACTACCTTTGGCCAAAAGAGTTCGTGATCCACACTGATCATGAATCCTTAAAGTACTTGAAGGGGCAACACAAGCTGAATAAAAGACATGCTTGTTAGGTGGAGTTCATCGAAACATTTCCATATGTCATCCACTACAAGCAAGGTAAAGAGAATGTCATTGCTGATGCACTTTCTAGAAGGTATACTCTTATCTCTACTCTTAGTTCTAGACTGCTTGGTTTTGAGCACATTAAGGAATTATATGCTGTTGATCGAGATTTTTGTGAGGAGTATGTGCATTGTCAGAAGAGTTGGCATGGTAAATTTCATAAGCATGAAGGATTCTTGTTTAGGGAGAATAAACTATGCATTCCAAATTGTTCTTTAAGAGAATTATTAGTGAGGGAGTCTCATGGAGGAGGTTTAATGGGACACTTTGGAGTAGCTAAAACCTTAAGGGTATTGTAGGAACACTTCTATTGGCCTCACATGAAACGAGATGTTGAGAGGAATTGTGAGCGATGTGTCATGTGTAAGCAAGCGAAATCTAGACTCCAACCTCAAGGGCTTTACAACCCACTTCCCATTCCTCATGAGCCATGGGTATATATTTCCATGGATTTTGTGTTAGGATTACCTAGATCTAGACATGGTCGAGATTCTATTTTTGTAGTTGTGGATAGATTTTCTGAGATGGCACATTTCATTCCTTGTCACAAAACGGATGATGCTTATAATATTGCTAATTTATTCTTTAGGGAAGTTGTGAGATTGCATGGTATGCCTAGAACAATCGTATCGGATAGGGATGCTAAGTTCTTGAGCTACTTTTGGAAGACCTTGTGAGCTAAGTTAGGAACTAAGTTATTGTTTTCTTTTACTTGTCATCCACAGACTGATGGTTAAACTGAGGTAGTGAATCGAACTTTATCTACTTTGTTGAGGGGTGTAATTAAAAAGAATATTAAAAGTTGGGAGGATTGCTTGCCATATGTTGAATTTGCCTATAACTGTACAGTGCATTCTGCTACTAAATTTACTCCTTTTGAAATTGTGTATGGGTTTAATCCACTAACTCCTTTGGATTTATCACCTTTACCTATTTTTGAGTATGTTAATCTAAATGGCAAGAAGAAAGCCGAATTTGTTAAATAGATCCATGAGAAGGCAAGGCTGAACATTGAGCGACGAACAGAGCAGTATGTGAAATAAGCCAACAAGGGTCGTCGACAAGCTGTTTTTGAACCTGGAGATTGGGTTTGGGTTCACATGCGCAAAGAGCGGTTTCCCATGCAGCGTCAATCTAAATTACTTCCTAGAGGCGATGGACCATTTCAAATCCTTGAGCGCATCAACGATAATGCATACAAGATAGATTTGCCTGGTGAGTATCAAGTAAGTGCCACATTTAATGTTACTGATCTGAGTCCTTTTGATGTAGGTGATGATTTGAGGACAAATCCTATTCAAGAGGAGGGGAATGATGAGATCCATGATGAGAGTCAAGCTGGAAGAAGGAATGTGGATCCTCTTAAAGTGCCGCCTGGACCGATCACGAGAAATCGAGCGAAACGATTCAAGGAAGCACTTAACGGGTTGATAAAGGATGTCCATGAAGCCGGAAAGGATTGGAGTAATTATGAAGTTGGAACGGATTGGAACAACCATGGAAAGACCCTTTCTCTTATACAAATCATACCGGATACGGGGTGAAGAGGGCGTGTATTTACAAGGCACGACCGTGTAGGAATCTCAAAGTTACACAGAATCATACACCATCATATACACGGCCAAAGGCACGGCCGTGTATGGAGTCAAGCAAATCCACAGAAAGATACACGACCAGAAGTACACGGTCGTGTATATTGCCAGAATTTGCACAGAAAAGTACACGGCCAAAGTACACGGTCATGTACACGGCCATGTATCTCCCCAACGCCGACCTTTTGTGTTGTTTTGTTATTTTACGCACTTATTGAAGTGACATCGTTTTGGACTTGTATTTTTAGGAATTGTAACCCTAGTATAAAGCTCCTAGGGTTTAGAATAGAGACATAACATACATCTTAGAACATTAACAACACTTTTGAGAGGCTCCTCTCTTGGTTCTTCAAGAACTAACTAGAACTTATCGGATTAATTTCCGTGGTGTTCATCCCGACTTATCAATCGGTCTTTCATCCCGATTGTGGCGTCTTCATATTATACCAAGGTTCTTGTCTCGCTTATAGACAACGGGTTGCGGTTTCCACTTGAGGGTGTTTGGGCATCTTAGGTAACGAATTCCAAGCGTATTGGTATTGGGTTTCGTCACAGGTTGGCGTGGTTCGTATCAGTTAGGAATCCGATCAAACTGATCTCGTATCAGTTACTCACAATCTTCTCAAGTTAATCTCGCCACCATTTTCACTTGTGAAATTGATAAGAGAAATTTTGCAAGCAAGGATCCCCCTTACGGTAAAGAAGTTTGTAATTTCAAAGGTTCAAAAAGCTCCCTCAAAACCCTAGTTAGCAAGTATTTATACTTACTCTAATTAGGGTAAAAATAACACAACAAACTACAAACAAGCCACTTAAGTTGTCGGTTCTAAAAGCAACAAATTACAATTACAAATAGTCTTCAATTGGCCGGTTCTTCACTTCAATTGAACCCATTGTAGATTGTTAGATGTACATTCAAGAATATCCCATAATTGGATCCTTAGTGCATGTTATTTAGCCATCTTGTAACAATTGATAAATGTACCTGCTCAAGTGCAAAAAGAAAAAAAGTATTATTTGATAAAATATGGTGATATCTGAATTTCTAGGCTCATGCATCCAAGTAGGTTTCCCCACTGTTGGAACCATAAGCTTAGGTTAATTCCCATCATCAAAAGTATGATATGCCTTACTAACTAAATTGTAAACATATCCAAAAGTAACGTGATCAACAAAATCCAATCAACAATGGCGTGATCACTAAATCACCAATGATCCCTAATTAATGAGAATTCAAAGACTTGATGCTGAATTGAAATAAGGAACAAAGCAATTGTATAAGTAGCAATGGATGCCAATAGAAATGAATTAGAATCTACTCAAATTGAAGTGATTCAAATCTGAAATGGATGAACCCTAATTCACGTGTAGAACAACAAGTAACCAAACAAATTGCACCTAGATATGTTGCACTAAATACAATTTGATAACAACAAGAGGAAGATTGATGTTACTAACAATCTACTTAAGTTAATCTCGTTGCAATTTCACTTGTGAAATTGATAAGAGAAATTTTACAAGCAAGGATTCCCCTCATGGCAACGAAGTGTGTAATTTTAAAGGTTCAAAAAGCTCCCTCAAAACCCTACTTAGCAAGTATTTATATTTGCTCCAATTATGATAGAAATAACATAACAAATTTCAAATAAACCACTCCAAATGACCAGTTCCAAAAACAACAAATTACAAGTACAAATAAGTCTTCAAATGACCGGTTCTTCATTTGCATGGAACAATTGTTGGACTGGTTCTTCTTTAATTTATGTAGGTCCATGAATAAGCCACAAACCGAGCTTTAGCGAATTTATTCACTGTCTTGTAAAAACCAATAAGTGTACCTACTGGAATGCACAACAAGTATGAAATAGAAAAGAAGGTACTAAACAAATATTGTCGGGGTCTGATTGTTCAAAGAGGACCCTCATTGCTAAATTTTGTAATCCCTTGGCTCTTGCTCTAGTGATAGGTCCTATAGAAATTTGATTCCTATCATCTCCTTAGGCTTCAGGATGATTTTCCTTCAAATATGATAGGTCTTCATGAACATCATCGGGTAAATAGAGTGACAAGTCTGTAACATTATATGTAGCAGAGACTCTGTATCCTTCAGGTAATTTATCTATAAAAGAATCACTGTAGTCATCCAATACTTGAGATACCACAGGGAGTAGAAGCTCTTGCCCCTCCATCTTTAGGATATACGTCATCTACAATAGGTACAATGCTCTCTCATCCACTATGGCCTTCCTTAACTTACACTGTTCCACCAATAATGCCTTCTTCTTCCTAGTTTTACTTATATGTCTCTGAACCTCTTGGTCCTTTGAAGGTTTACTCATCTGCCTCTGAACTTCTTAGACCTTTGAAGGTTTATTTATCTATGATAGGTGTCGAATCCAACAAAAATAAAACCTACTCCTAGACAATTATATGATTTGCATATAGTGGTGAGTAGGGTCGAATCCACAGGGATTGGTTAAATATATTTCTATTCAAAGGGCATAAAGATGAAAAGAAAACGAGGGGGGGTTTTGTTTATGAATCAAAATAAAGTCGAAGCAAGATAATAGAATCGTATATTGATAAAATCCTAGCCAAAGGAATCAAGATAGTTTAATTCAAGGAATTGATCATCGATGCAAATGTTTTCTATTCTTATTCCTAGATAAACTAGTTATGGTTATTAACAAGCTCTAACAACCTATCTCTCCGTACTTCCTCGATAACCAAGAGAAGCTCTTTGATTATTTCTCTTATCGATTAGACAACCCCAGACAAGCGCTTAGGATTTAATCTACCAATAGCATTAAAAACTAGAGAGACCACCAATTCATGCCAGTAGATTATAAGATAACCTATTTAAACATGATCACACACCTCCATAACATGAATTCGATCATCTATTTTATAATCAAACATGTTATTGTGTCACTGCGATTAGAACAATCAAACAATTACGGATTTGACGTGCTAGTTAACAATATATTAACTTGCTAATTGAGTAGAAGAGCTCTATTCGTACCAATCAACAAAGATAATAATGACAAAACGATCAGAAGATATATGAATATCCGAAAACAACGAATAGATTAAATACAAGTCAATCAGACCTCACAATTCGTGGAGAATTAAACATCTTTGATCCTTTGGCTAGAAAAGTAGCTTAGCTACTCATGTTCATCAACAAAACGAAAATAAAAAGTAGAGACATGATGAACCCGGTTGCCTGCTCTGCCTCCAAGATGATCCAAAGATTCCAAATTAAAAGATTCAAAACTTGTCCTCACCCTCTAGGGTTGGTTCTATTTATATTGTTAGAGGGATGGCATGTGATCTTTTGCTAGCAAGATACGAAAATAACTTTCCTTTTCCAAGTAGATTTCGAGAAGTGAATCTTCGTCTGCCTGGCACGCCTTACCGCACGGCCGTGGGTCAAGCCGTGCCTTCCTCTGTGCATAATTCACGTATCATCTTCCGAGTCAAGTGTGTAGCACGGCTCCACCCACGGCTAGATTTTCAACCGTGCCTTCCTCTGTGCATGATCTACAAGTTCTTCTCCTTGGCACGTCTAGCTTCCACCACGGCTCCAAGCACGGTTTCTCCCATGGCTTCCACCACGGCCGTGTCCTAAGCCGTGTCTCTCTCTGTTGAAAGTCCACATTTCCGCCTTCTTGTCCAGTGTGTAACACGGTTTGCACCATGGCCGTGCCTCAAACCGTGCTTCCGATACACGGCCGTGTACTTCAACCGTGTATGTTCCTGTTGATTCAAAACCAAGTACACGGCCGTATACTTCAATTACACGCCCATGTACTTCCCTCTGGCGGTGTAAATCCTTGTCTTGATCCAAGTTGTAGATGACTTCTCTAATTTACTTGAATTAGCATCCTTGACTCCATTTAACTTGATTTATCACCATAATAGAATTAAGTACCATTTCCTTATGAATTCTATAAAATCAATAGTAAATTAACACCATTTATGCTATAAAGATTGAGTATAAAATGGCTCTATCAAATTCCCCCACACTTAGACTCTTGCTTGTCCTCAAGCAATTGCATCAAATCAACTGAGAAATCTATCATAGATTATACAAACTTTCTTTTCATCATTCCAAGCATCTATTCATTTGTACTTCGCGACTTGTAATTTTAATGTCTACTACTTCAACCAAACTGGTTTCCTGTGATCAAATTACCATGGACAAAATTTAATAGCTAATCTAAACAAAACAAACTTTAATCCTCATGTTTAGCAAAAGAATTTTTATTCCAAAAGTAAATACTTAATCCACTAAGGAAAAACACCCAATTAAACTTCATTGGATATTATCAAGCATATAATCCTTGCAGCATAAAGTAAAAGCATATGGTATAAGCTCTTTGCTAGATATTCTCTCTTTTATACGTCTTGTTTTATTCAATGAATGTTTACATTCATGTTCTTTTGATTTATTCAAGCATCTATTTTGACGGGTTTTTGCCCGCTTCTTTTCATGAACTTTTGCCTTTTTCGCCCTTATCGTTATAGTGAGTTCATTGAGTCAGCAACATCCCGAGCTCATCACTCAAGTGACCGGGTTTTGAGATACCCCTACGGACTCTTCCTCACTCTAGCATTCAAGTTTGAATACTCTTAACTCAATTAGTTGAATCATTGGAGTAATGGCTATGCTTGATTCTTTTTTTTTTTTTTCACTAAGTGTTATGATTGCTTTACAAACAACTTCAAAGAGTATACAGTAGCTAATATAACTTAGAAGTAAACTTGTTTATTTTTCACTTAGGGACTCGACTTACTCTTAGACTTTCAATTCTAAAGCTAAATACAAGGTAAATTTGTTTCTTAAAGATTTCACTACTTAATTTTAACCATGTATTCTAATCACAGCAGTGGGTGAGTAAAACATTTGAACAAGTCAATTTCACATTTTGTAGATGCTTATTACAACATTTAGTACAATCTCTAGATTTCATGATAATTTTGAAAAAATTTAGCTTAAAATTGCTTAAGGACAAACATTCAAAGTATGGGTCAATTCTCTATTCTCTATAATTTATTATCCTCACCCCCACACTTAGCTTGAACAGTGTCCTCACTGTTCCTAATTTAGCACAATTGAAAAGGAATTAACAACTCAAGGAACATTAGAGAATAAGAGAAAGGAAATACTGGTACTTCCCTGGTATTAGAGTTCTCCCCTTAAGCTCTGGAAAGTGTCATCTAATGATATGTATCCTTGCTGCAGCTGATCCAAAGAGTTCAAAACTACACTAAAATCAAAACAAACTAAACTAAAACAAAACAAAACTAAAGCAAAACAAAACTAAAAGTTTTTTTTTTTTTTGACATGGGTTGCCTCCCATGAAGCGCCTTTCTTTAACGTCTTTGGCTAGACGTTACTGGCTAGATGTTCGGATAAGGATTTTGATTTCAGCCTTGGTGCCTATGGTGATGGTTTAATAACATCCGCAACAAAAACAGTGGAGATATCGCTAGGATGTTTCATGGCATCATAAATGTTAAATTTAATCACTTCACCATCAAATTCCATAGTGAGGGTGCCATCATTTACATCGATTTTCGTTTTAGAAGTCTTAAGGAATGGTCGCCTTAATAATATCAGTGATGAAGTATGAGAATCACTATCGTCCATGTCAAGCACATAAAAATCAGCAGGAAAAACCAACCCATTGACTTGAACTAAAACATCCTCTAGAACTCCCTCAGGATAAACATTAGACCTGTCAGCAAGTTGAACAATGACACCCGTTTCCTGCAAGGGACTAACATTTAAACGTTAATAAATAGACAAAGGCATGACATTGATAGAAGCTCCTAGATCACACATAGCTTTAGCGATTCCAAGATTACCTATTTTGCAAGGAATAGCTAACATACCTGGGTCCTTACATTTAGGAGGAAGCTTCTTCTGAATAATAGCTGAAACATTTTCACTCACACTAATCTTTTCATTGCCTTTCAGCTTCCTTTTGTTAGTGCATAAGTCTTTGAGAAATCTAGCATAGCGCGGTATTTGCTTAATTGCATCAAGCAAAGGAATATTTACCTCGACTTTGCGAAAAGTTTCCAGAATCTCTTTTTCTTCCGCTTCATTCTTGGATTTCGCCAATCTGGAGGGGAAAGGAGGTGGTATCAATGTGACCTTTGATGGCTCAACTAGAGACATGCTAATCTGGTTACCCTGTTGGCTCGGAGTTGAAATTTCTTGCTTAGTCTCTTCCCCAAGAGTAGATGGGTATCCTTTCTTATTTGATCCCTGCAATGCTGTTCCACTCCTCAAGGTAATTGCATTAACGCTTTGCTTCGGGTTTGTAATAGTTTGAGAAGGTAACTTACCTTGAGTTTCTAACCTATTGACAGCAGAAGCAAGTTGGCTTACCTGATTCTCCAAGTTTTGAATGCTTTGCTTTGTTTCCTCTTGAAATTGATTGGTATTAACAGCGAGAGACTTAACAATATCCTCAAGAGACATACCTGAAGTGGAAGGAGCTTGGGGTACTTGGTGTGGTGGCTTAGGCTGGAATTGTTGAAAATGTTGAGGGTTATTGCCATATCGGAAGTTAGGATGATCCCTCCATCCAGGATTGTAAGTATTCGAGTAGGGGTCATACTTCCTTTGTGGCTATCCTGGGAATCCACGTACAGCATTGGTGTGTTCATGGTTGTCATCTTGCAATGTGGGGCACATGTCGGTCGGATGATTAGGAGCAGCACAAATTCTACAAGCCTTCACCTGCTGGGTATTTCCAAGAGCTAGCTGCTGCACAAGGGAGGTTAGGTTAGAAATTTGATGTTCAAGGTTAGAAACACTTACCTCATTTACCTTCCCTGAAGATGTATCATGCCTATACCCAAATTGTTGCGAATTGGCAGCCATAATGGAGATCAATTCCCTAGCTTGACCAGGGGTTTTGTTTACTATAGTGCCTCCACTTGCAGCATCTATCATCTTCCTCTCCATCGGAAGTAGGCCTTCATAAAAATATTGGATGAGGAGTTGTTCAGATATCCCATGTTGTGGGCAGCTTGCACACAGTTGCTTGAACCTCTCCCAATACTCATGAAGAGTCTCGATGTCCCTCTGTTTGATACCACAAATTTCTCTTCTTATACCAGCGGCTTTGGAAGCGGGGAAGAATTTATCCAAGAAGAGTCTCACCATATCAGTCCATGTGGTTATAGAACCTGGAGGCAAATAAAACAACCAATCTTTAGCTTTAGTACTTAAAGAAAACAAGAAAGCACGTAGCTTGATTTGATCGTCAGTTATTCCTTGCAGCCTCATACTAGAACACACTATATGAAACTCTTTCAAATGCTTGTGAGGATCTTCATTCTCAAGACCATGAAAAGTGGGTAGCAGATGTATCAACCCAGATTTCAACTTGAATTCCACAGCTAGTTCGGGGTAGTGAATACAAAGTGGTTGTTGATTCACATCCAGCGAAGCCAACTCCCTTAAGGTTCTCTCGGGATTTGCCATATCGTCTTCTTTTTCTAAATCAAGGGATGAATCGGACAAATCCGATGCTAAGTTCAGTCTAGTGGATGATCTAGCTTCTTGTCGCAGCCTCTTTAGAGTCTTCTCAATCTCTAGATTATAAGTTAGTTCACCTGTCTGAGAAGAACGAGTCATACAAGAATAGAAATAAATTTGACACCAATCCCTGGCAACGGCGCCAAAATTTGATGGGTGTCGAATCCAACAAAAATAAAACCTACTCCTAGACAATTATATGATTTGCATATAGTGGTGAGTAGGGTCGAATCCACAGGGATTGGTTAAAGATATTTCTATTCAAAGGGCATAAAGATGAAAAGAAAACGAGGGGGGGTTTTGTTTATGAATCAAAATAAAGTCGAAGCAAGATAATAGAATCGTATATTAATAAAAGCCTAGCCAAAGGAATCAAGATAGTTTAATTCAAGGAATTGATCATCAATGCAAATGTTTTCTATTCTTATTCCTAGATAAACTGGTTATAGTTATTAACAAGCTCTAACAACCTATCTCTCCGTACTTCCTCGATAACCAAGAGAAGCTCTTTGATTATTTCTCTTATCGATTAGATAACCCCAGACAAGCGCTTAGGATTTAATCTACCAATAGCATTAAAAACTAGAGAGACCACCAATTCATGCCAGTAGATTATAAGATAACCTATTTAAACATGATCACACACCTCCATAACATGAATTCGATCATCTATTTTATAATCAAACATGTTATTGTGTCACTGAGACTAGAACAATCAAACAATTACGGATTTGACGTGCTAGTTGACAATATATTAACTTGCTAATTGAGTAGAAGAGCTCTATTCGTACCAATCAACAAAGATAATAATGACAAAACGATCAGAAGATATATGAATATCCGAAAACAACGAATAGATTAAATACAAGTCAATTAGACCTCACAATTCATGGAGAATTAAACATCTATGATCCTTTGGCTAGAAAAGTAGCTTAGCTACTCATGTTCATCAACAAAACGAAAATAAAAAGTAGAGACATGATGAACCCGGTTGCCTGCTCTGCCTCCAAGATGATCCAAAGATTCCAGATTAAAAGATTCAAAACTTGTCCTCACCGTCTAAGGTTGGTTCTATTTATATTGTTAGAGGGATGGCATGTGATCTTTTGCTAGCAAGATATGAAAATATCTTTCCTTTTCCAAGTAGCTTTCGAGAAGTGAATCTTCGTCTGCCTGGCACGCCCTACCATACGGTCGTGGGTCAAGCCGTGCCTTCCTCTATGAATAATTCACGTATCATCTTCCGTGTCCAGTGTGTAGCACGGCTCCACCCACGGCTAGATTTTCAACCGTGCCTTCCTCTGTGCATGATCTACAAGTTCTTCTCCTTGGCACGTTTAGCTTCCACCACGGCTCCAAGCACGGTTTCTCCCACGGCTTCCACCACGGCCGTGTCCTAAGCCGTGTCTCTGTGTGTTGAAAGTCCACATTTTCGCCTTCTTATCCAGTGTGTAACATGGTTTGCACCATGGCCGTGCCTCAAACCGTGCTTCTGATACACGACCGTGTACTTCAACCGTGTATGTTCTTGTTGATTCAAAACCAAGTACACGGCCATGTACTTCAATTACACGCCTATGTACTTCCCTTCGGCGGTGTAAATCCTTGTCTTGATCCAAGTTGTAGATGACTTCTCTAATTTACTTGAATTAGCATCCTTGACTCCATTTAACCTGATTTATCACTGTAATAGAATTAAGTACCATTTCCTTATAAATTCTATAAAATCAATAGTAAATTAACACCATTTATGCTATAAGGATTGAGTATAAAATGGCTCTATCAATCTACCTCTGAACCTCTTGGTCATCTGAAGGTTAACTCATTTGCCTTTGAACCTCTTGGACCTCTGAAGGTTTACTGATATGTCTCTGAACCTCTTAGACCTCTGAAGTTAACATTGGGTTAAATATGATACATTTACCCTCATTATGGAACACATAGTTTTTTTGAAGCCATCATGCAAAACCCTCCTATCATATAACTAAGGCCTGCCAAGCAATATATGGGATGCACACATAGAAAGAATGTAACACTCAATTTCATCAAATATTTATCCCTTATATTGAAAGGTACCCTAGCCCTTTAGGTAACATAGAGACGATCCTGCTCACTCAACCAATGCAATTAATAGGGTATTGGATGTAGAGTAGTTACAAGTTTTCTTTTCGATAGTAATGAGGCAGCCACAACATTAGTATAACTACTACCATCAATAATAATAACACATAAATTACCTTGTACCCTACAAGAAATGAGAAACAAGTTTTCTCTCTGCTCATCATTAATGGTAGGAAATGAAGTCAAAGCTCGACGCAGTACATTAGCAAATAAATACAAATCACCTCCTTCCTGATTATTGGCCTCATTTACAAATCCCCCATTTACAATAATGTTAGACATGGTTATTGAATTGAGTTGTATAAAGAAAATTCAAGGCAAGTGTAGTAGATCTCATAATCACCCTTTCACTCCAATAATAACAATCACTACTCCATGTCCTCAATCACTTTAAGACATAAAAAAAATATACTCCACTTAAACTTCACACGCCTATAGCTCACTTGTAATCATGCCAATAATAAGTAGAAGCAACAATAAACACTTCTCCAAATGGTAAGTTAATGATTCCAACTAAGAAAAATGTGTTTAAAGAATCAACAAAAAAATAACTTCCACACTTTAATGTTTGCTTTTAAAATTTAAAACTTAACCACTATAGCATACTCTTCACCACGGCACAAACACTCACATACAGCCATGGTGTAGCAACCTTCCCACTACAACACACCTAATACACCACGTTGCAACCCTTCACTACATACACTCACTACACCACACATACACACTTCACTCCTCTTCTAATCATGGTAACTACAACATAATTACAGCACTTAATGAAGCTTCTCTACAAATGGTAAGAAGCAATTCAAAATATTTAAATTGTATTAAAATCAACACTACACAATAACTCTTCAACTTAATGATTGTTTTTTTAATTTAAATAGTTTCCAAATCCTCCATGTAAGAATGAAGTTTGGAAATGTAAATTGCACTCCTTAATTCCGAAAAAAACAACATACAAGAAATACACTTCTCTTCTTCCACAAATAATGTACTTCCAATTCTGAAAACACACAAGAAAATGCACTTCCATACTTCCCCTTCTTCTCATGATAAGAAGAAGATCACAAGGATTAATTATGAAATTTCCACTTCCACTTTCTCAATAACAAGGTATAACACAACACAATCACAAGTAACTACTTCAATTCCTCTTCAACAATTCCAATTAAGAAATGAAAATTCAAGAACCCTAATTTCCTAATTGTAATTCACACAAATCCTTTCTCCAAAACCTTTGATCTAATACCAAAAAGTATGATGTGCCTTATTAATTGAATTGCAAACACATCCAAAAGTAACGTGATCAACAAAATCTAATCAATAATGGTGTGATCATTAAATCACCAATGATCCTTAACTCATGAGAATTCAAAGACTTGTTGCTAAATTGAAATGAGGAATAAAGCAATTGTATAAGTAGCAATGGATAGCAATAGAAATGAATTATAATTCCACTTAAATTCAAGTGATTCAAATCTGAAATGGATGAACCCTAATTTACATGTAAAACAACAAGTAACCAAACAAATTACACCTAGATATGACACACTAAATACAATTTGATAACAACAAGAGGAAGATTGATGTTACTCACAATCTACTCAAGTTAATCTCGCCACAATTTCACTTGTGAAATTGATAAGAGAAATTTTACAAGCAAAGATCCCCCTCACGGAAAAGAAGTGTGTAATTTCAAAGGTTCAAAAAGCTTCCTCAAAACCCTACTTAGCAAGTATTTATACTTGCTCTAATTAGGGTAAAAATAATAGAACAAATTACAAATAAACCACTCTAAATGAATAGTTCCAAAAACAAAAAATTACAAGTACAAATAAGTCTTCAAATGGCCGGTTCTTTACTTCCATGGAACAATTGTTGGACCGATTCTTCTTTGATTTATCTAGGTTCATGAATAACCCACAAATTGAGCTTTAACGAACTTATCCACTGTCCTATAAAAACTGACAAGTGTACCTATTGAAATGCACAACAAATATGAAATAGAAAAGAAGATACTAAACAAATATTCTCGAGGTCTGATTGTTTAAAGAGGACCCTCATCGCTAAATTTTATAATCCCTTAGCTCTTGCTTAGGTGATAGGTCCTATGGGAATTTGATTCCTATCACCTTATTATGGTAAGGACAGGAATTTACCCAAGCGAAGACCTAAGCACAAACCTTTGTGACAAGTTGATTCCCTTAATGAAAGACTTAACATTAAAAGATTTTAAAAGACTTTAATAAAACATTAGGTTATCAAAAGGATACTAGAATAGTTTATCTTGAAAATAGTTATTTCTTATATGTATTAATATCTCTCCATGTTTTTATAGCTTTTTTAGAAAATTGCTATGTTTTACTCAAGGATTACTACGATTCTTAAAAAGATTGGCAAGGTGAGTACCAATGATGATTACCACTTGATTTGTGTTTATCACTTTAGTAGCACCTAAATTTTAATATTAATGAAACCATGTGTGTGCTTGATTTGGTTAATTGTTTGATTGATAAGGCCTAAAGGAAAAGAAAGTAAAGTTGCTTGTATTCATAGCCATTCTCGTAGTTGATAGAGTGTCGACAAATTTTGTCACCTCTTAACTTATCTTAAGCATATTGAAATACTTATTTTGAAATGGATCATGCATAGCATCTTCTTGCATATTCTTGAATATTCCGTCACAATCACACAAGTAATTGAACGATATCCTGAAAGAGTGTCTTATTCTAACAATACAAAAATAACTAGAGGATCGTCATGTATTAATATAAATCCGTATTCATTATTCTATTTTAGGTGCATGCATCTTGAGGTGTGTAGGTAGGGAAAACATTATTTTCTTTCGGTTTATCCCGAGTCTTTGTTTAAAAGATCATTCTTTTAGTATAACTATTAATACATAGAGCACGACTCTGATTTTGTGTAGTGAAGGATGAGTGCAAGTGTAATGAAATTGGTTGCCTAAACTTTGATGGAATTTTAAAATGATCCTTAACTAAAGATCAAAGGAGGAGTATATTGGTTAGAAATATCCATAAACTTCATGTAATTTTCAGTTGACTACATGTGATGATTAGCATATGATTGTTCATGTATTTATGCATTAAAAAGTTAACTTGCTTGTTTTATGTGAAAGGTGGTTTTGAGCTAGGATGTCACCAAGCTTTATAGCTTACCCCTCAACAGCTTTTCTTTTGTAGGTTAAGTTAAGTTAGGAATGGGTTAGGAATCAAGTGATGATAGCTCTAAACCCATATATCAAGGAATAAGTATTAAATAGAGCAATTATTGGCTTAGACTTAGATAAGGTAACAAAATATTGTGAAACTTATATATTCTTTCTTTTCAAAAATATATTTTTCTTTAAACTTATTTTAACTTAGACTTCATATTGTGACTACCTAATTTTACGATTTGGTGGGGAATACCAATTTTCTATGATTTCAGTGATTTTGGATTATCGATCTCCTTAGTTATTTTTATATAATAATTAGTTATAAATATTACAACTAAAGAAGACTTAATTAGAGTTTTGCAACCTCTAACTTGTAAGACGGTTATCATATCATAGGTATACACGAGATGCGATAACTTTTGGTGAAAACTAGTAGGCTCCCTCTAAAGGCATGACAATTGGCTTCCTGATAATTGGAAGTGGTTTGGTTACTAGTGCAGCGACTTTTTGTCTCTTTGAGAAATTCACAGGTAGATGCCTAACTTGCTTACAATGGAAGCATGTCACTATTGTCCTCTTGGGGTTAGCCACCACATGTGTGCCCTCTCCACAATAATAACACTTGTTCTTCAACATTGGGCAATCTCTAGGGTAGTGCTTATCCTTACATTTCCAACACATGACATGGGGGTTATTTCTTAACCTTACCCTTATGTGAAACGAACTCTAGGAGCATGTAAACCTCTCATTCTGCCTACTATGCCTAGCTCCCTCAAATGGTCTTTTTCCCCAAAAACAAAAGGTATCAGCCTCTTGATTCTTAATATTCTCTAACACTCTCGCTTTTTCCACCATTTCATTAAATGTCCATACCTTAAACTCAGCAAGCTTCTTCCTTAACTTAGGATCTAATCCCTTAGTAAGAACCTATATCTTTAACCTATTGCTCATTTGATACATAGGGGGTACAAACTATAATAATCTGCTAAACTCAGCCTGATATTAGCTAATGTTTCTCCCTAACCTAGATGGCAAAAAATTCCTCACTATATTTAAGACATAGACTCTCTAAGAAGTAATGTTACATGAATTCTCATCTGAATGCCTCCCAATTTATCGGAGGTGGTATAGTTCTACTTTTAGAGTCCCACCAAGTCCTAGCCCTCAACCTCAACATGTAAGTGTCAAAATCTACCATCGAATGCAATGGCACTTCAAATGCCTCAAATGATCTCTCAATTTAGGATATCTAATCCCAACTTCTTCTAGGCATCCATTATTCCCTCAAAATACTTGTTGCACTTGATAAAATCTGGTAGCATATTTCTCTAATATCGAGGCATGGGTGGCATAAGTCGAGCTATCTCTACTAGTGTTACTGGTGGTGGTGGTGGTGATAATGGTGCTTCTTCCATAGCCACTAGTGGCGGTAGGGTAAGTGCTGGTTCTGGTGGTTACCTCTTTAAATATAATTGAAACCACTCATTTTATGTTATAACGGCAACCAAAATCTCATCTATCTTATCATAGGTTTAACTAAGTCCCGCTTCATTGTCTATAGTACTATTCGCTTGTGGCAGTAGTCTACGAAAGCTACATTATTTATAATAATTTCTTGGGTTTGTCTCCAATGGTGCAAGTTTACATTCTTTACTCATACTTTCCTTTCAAATACACTTGTACAAGGTGTTTTCTTTCCTTACATTTTAAATTTCCATTTCAGTAATACATTAGCAACATAAATTGAAATAAATAATGTACAATTCTCATTGATGAAATAATACATTTAATTTTTCATTAAATTTTGGTATCATGGTGTTACATCTAAAGGTGGCCCCTTTAAGTGAGTGAGTCTCCAATTGCTGAGTCTAAATACATCAAATGTACATAAGTTCATTACAACATCAAATCATAAATACAAGATGACCATTTATGATTCTTAGAACAAAATCTAGAGCATCTATGATCATGATCCAAAATGTCTGCTGAGATTTGTAAAAATACATTAGTATATATATATATATATATATATATACACACATATGTACATGTCACCAAAAGTTGGGAGTCATCAATAAAATAGTAAGATGTCATCCATCAAAATGGTTAGCTCAATCGTTCATCTTCCCTATAGCTGAGTGTGCTCCAAAAGAAGAACCATCTCGATTTATCTCCCACTATAGGGAGTAATGCCTAGTTGACCCCACACTAGAGGGCATCTTGCTAGACCCCCTAAAGAAATCAAGCCAATCATCTAAAGGCTCACTAAATACCAGATAATCCATAAGGTCTGGCTCAATCATCAGCCCACCTAAGTCAAGCATAGGCTCCCCTTCGGCCTATATAATAGGCTCATATGGTGATAGGTTAGGGCCTCCTAAGGTAGGAACTGGCATTGCTATCTCCTCCTTAACTAAAAGCACCACTAATGTGTCTTAAAAACCTGAGGGCGTCACCAACATGTCAATCTCCACCCCCACTCCGTCATCCTCCATCATGTTCCAATGTTCCAATCTAATGGAACTACAGTAACAATAATGCTATCCTTATACCATAACAAAGGAAAATTAGGTGATCTCTCTAGTGACTCTATCACTATAATCTCATGCCTAGCCTCCTGTACCTCTACCAGGGCTATATCTTCTTAGATCTTATCCCCTTGAACCGTATCCTTAAGTATCTCATCTATCGATGCCATCTCCACTAGGGATATATCCTCCTCTCTTATCCTAGGAAGAGGTGGGAACATCAAGAAATTCTCCTGGTGATCCCACAATATAAATGGTGCCCCAACTGTCCTCTCCCTCTAACCTCCAATGGTTAGCTCGCTTATCTCTTGTGAGGGCCACATCAAGTCTCACTAGCATCCATACAGCAAGTTTGGAAATTGTAGCCTACCATAGTCTACCACTACGAACGATATCTTATCACTGGGTTTACCTAAGCCCAACTCTTAGGCTCTCCTCTCTAAAACATAGATCATGTTTGTCTCCGAGTGGATACCCCTCTCTGATTGCCTCATCTACACTTAAATCAATATCTAAAACTATCCTAGCTCGACTTTTCACCACATCGAGGTAGGCAGTAGAGAATGAAGCCTACCTAGTAGTGTTAGATCCTCACATAGGAGTCTTAACCTATGTCTATAGTCTACTAAGGTCTCTCCTTCCTAAAGTCGAAAGGCTATCCACTAGTCTAAGACCTTAACTAAGCTAGTCTATTATGTGTTAATAGTATTTTTTAGAATATGTGTATTAATTAAGTATTAAATCATTTTAAATATTTACTTATCCTGGTTCTATTCATACTTTGCCTTTCCTAAGTTTAATTTTCTCAAGGCTTTCTGAATTCAAAATTTAAAGTTTATTCATGCTGTAATACCACTTCAAAATAGTCATGCCCCATGGGCACTTAGGATATATAGTTTTCAGCATACGTTGCACAAAAACCTAGGGATAACCCCTCTATTATCCAGGAGCTTACCCTACAACATATAAGACGTACTCACATCCAAAATTCCCAAATCAAGGTTTAATATTTTTCAAGAAATACAAAGATATATACATAATAACTTAGAGTAACAACAGTTTATAAAGCCCAGAGGTATATAATACTAAGTTAAAGGATTGATAGTCCTAATACATATTAGTCTAGGCTACATATATGAAATTTAAAATAAAAACTTAGACTAAACACATATATAAGTAATCTCTCTACTCCAATCCTTTACGATTCCTTAGCATCCCATACTAACTTCTAGCATCTATTTGCCAAGCTCTATCCAGATGGGTGCCTGCAATAAGTAAAGTCTATGGGGGTATAAGCTATGAAGCTTAGTGAGTTAAATCCTCTTACTAGCTAACAAGCAATTATCAAACAATTTATTTAATTTACTCATATGCCATGCATGAGCAATCACACAAATGGAACAATATCTGTGGTTTACTAGACACTACATATAGAACAAATTTAACACCCTCAATTGCCAGGAGTTGGGAAATCACAAACTATATGTTGCCTCCATGCTCTAGTGACCCTTAGCTGTCTTTCGAGATAATTCTTAAAGTCTATGCATTTTTGAAATATACTTCCATAGACATGCAAATACATATATACGTACTAAGCCCTTCATAGGGTATCAATTGTGAATGGCTCACAAGTCAATCACCCCTAAGCGATGAATCCCTAGACTAGAAAATCCTAGGTCTCAATTAGAGGGTGGCACTTCCTAAGTTCCACTTAATTCCCAAAGGTTGAGACAAAGGGTGCCCATAAAGTGCGGCCTCCATGGGGCCTTTCTATACCATCGTGTAATGTTGATAGTCTTCTTATGTACAAGATTTCGTAATGCATGATTTGTTTCATTTAAGGCTGAATACACTTAGGTCAAATTATTTGGCATCCATAAAAATTTATACAAACACTCACAAGTTCTATAATCTAAATGTAGGGGAAAGCAAAATTGATGTGCCTAAAAGGGAGTTTAGGCACATGCAAAACCAATTTGAAAGACAATTAGACAATGTTAATCAAACTAGCATCTAATCATATAAACAATGGCATCAATTCTTAAGATCTATAACCAATTCCACAACACCACGTGATCAATATTGAAATGAACCAAGTATGTGCAGCTCTGATACCAAATATGATGTGCCTAAATTAGGGGTTAAGCACATGCAATTGGTGCAAATTATAAATCTCAAATGCACTAAACCAATCTCGATTCAAACTAGTAGAATTTGCATGAACCCTAATGGAGATGCAATGAAATCCAAAAGCTCAAAGTTGCAATTAACAATTTAAAAATGATAATTTCCTCCAATAATACAATAATCACAAGTAATTCCACGTGAATTACACACAAGAACAACAAGATCCAATTCCGTGATCCACTTTCCCAACAAAATGATCTACAGTTCAAATGAAGCTAAATTGAAGGCTAAAACCAATCAATTGTAGCAACAAGAATTTGATTACAAATGCAATCAAATTTGGTCAATTAAACATCCAAATCAACCTTAGATACTACTCACTAGAGAAGAAAGGAAATTGCAACAAAGTAAATTTGATATTACTCACAAATTAACCTTGATACCACTCGTCATAACCTTAAATTGGGATTTGAAATTGATAAGAGCAATTGAATTAGGAATAAACCCCAACCCTCTCACGTAAAATGTGAAGTTCTATTCTGAAAAATTCTCCCCCCCAAAACCTTACTTAAGCAAGTATTTATACTTGCTCCCTTTAGGGTTAAAAAGTTCACAAAATTACAACTATGCCACTTTTAGGGTAGCCGGTTCTAAAAACATAATTACAAGAAAATCAAAATGTCCCAAAAACTTACAACATAAATAGTTAAAAGAAAATAAATTACAAGTAAAAATAGTCTTCAACATGCTAATTCCTCAATAGGATTCATCGGCTTAGCTCATCGCCAGTTTAGGTTGGTCTATGGATAACCCATAAGCTGAGTCTGAGTGAGTTTGTCCATCGCCCTATAAAGCATGATAAGTGTTCCTATTAGAATATACAATACATGAATAAGAGAAAAGAGGTTAGTAGATAAATAATTCTTGGGTCGATTTACTCAAAATGGGCCCTCATTGGCAAGATTTGAAATCCTTTGGTTCTTGCCCTAATGATAGGTTTTGTGGGACTTTGATTCCTATCGAGAATTCACTTAACTGGGTATATTTAAGTTCAATTGGCATTCTAACATAGCATTTAAGCACATACAATACCCCATGTTACCCTTGCATACAAATCTAGTTCAAATATCAGATATTTATAGCATGTAGGTATACTAATTATAAACATAATCAAGGTACAATAATCATTGGAATTTTCACTCACCTATCCATATAGTCTCTAATAATATTATTCAGGTGGCAGATCATCCTCAAAAATCACGTCACCTAACATGACAAAATATTCTTATCAGTATAGGTCAAAAACTAGCCTACACCAGTTTTGCCCACTATGGTTGTTTCGCGGTTTTAGAAGGTCATAGTATTTTTTTCATAAATTTTTTGTGTTAGATCTATTTTCCATGTATTTATAGTCATTTTGAAGGGTTTTGAATGTTCTTTCTATCTTTGAAGTCAGCTTAATTTTTGGAACTTCAAAACATGGCTCTAGTGCCTAAACAATTTGGGTGCACCTACTATATGTTCGGTTCAAGGCTTCTTTACGTGTAATTTGGTCTACTAACCTAGGGGAATTAATCCTAACCATTATGAACGTGTTTGGGACTTCTAATTGGCACGTTTATCTTTTTTTTTTTCTTGTTGGAAATTCTAGAATTTAGCATAAGCAATTGGGATGTCTTTTTCAATGCTTCAATTGCATCATTCCCTCTTAATTGGTGCTAGTTTTGTGTTTTTCCTCTAGGATCTTTAATTTTATAAGTTTCCATATGATATCTTGGTAGTTTTAGGTGCTAGAAATAAAGAAATTATTAGGTCATATTGACTTGGTCACAACTTGGAAGTTCTTAGTTACACCTAGCTCATCTTTCTAATTTTTCTACTCTTAAATGGTTCATTTAGTCATGCTGACTCTCCACCTTTAATAAGGGCATGAGTTGCATAAAAAATGTCCTTAATTAGCCCTTTAATCTTGACGTCCAATAGCCCTAAAATTTTCCAAATTCAAATCTCAATTGATCTTCTTGGAAACATCAACATATAAGGCTCAAGGGAAGGAAAAGCTCCATGGTTTTACATTAAAAGATAGGGGATTACATTTCTAATATTCTTCCTAAGCCAAATATACTTCAATACACATGGAAAGTTACAAAAATTAAAGTAATATAACCCTACTCTAATCTATGGAATTGAAATATTATAAGAAAGAAAGTAACATCAACATAAAAGTGAAGAATTCCTACTATTATAGCTTGGGGTGTTGGGATCCTCCTCTTTTAACTCCCTCTTAAGGTAGTGTTAAGCTTGGATTTTCCTTGGCTCTTTAGCCCCCTTAATAGCCACTTGAGTGGTGTTGATGATACGAAAAATTGGGCTTGAACTAAGGTGATTGGAGGCATGACCAGTTGGTTGGACTTAGAAGTGCACAATAGGGGAAATGGGGGATAGCATGGGGTTTCTTTTGGTGGCCCAATTTTTTGTTAAATGTTTGTGAGTATCTAGAGTGTTCTTGGGAGTATTTCCCTTATAATAATGCATGAGAATGATGGGTATTTTATGTAGGGATCAAATGGTGGTGAAATCAAAATAAAAAGTTTAAAAGAAGAAGACGACTGTCGACTACTAGTTATATGTGTGTAATCGGTTTTTAAGGCTATTCTTGAGAGTGTTTGGTTGATTTTCTTGAGAGCCTTTAGTGTGTTATTTTTCCAAAAAGAAAAAGTGGCTTATTAGATGGAAATAGGGAGTGAAAGATCAAAGGCTTAGGTAGCTAGCTTGGGTAGAATTTCCATTGGTCATTAGCATGGGTTATTTTAGTAACGGCTTTGTTCAATGGTATGAAGGTTTAATCTTAGGGGCACATACCTACAAACTTGGGTGATTAGGCATCTAATTTGTCCCTCTTGGTTTCCAATTAGTTACATTTTATTTACTCTTACATTTAGTTAAGCTAATCTTAGTTGTATTTTTAAGTTTGTTCTCCTTAGTCCAACTAGCAACTCATGTGGACCATGGTAGACTTAGGGCTTGTTTTAGGCTATTTAATTTCATTGTTTAATTGTGGTTAAATGGGATTTAAATAAGGCTTGTATGGGGGGAATTGCATATCACGTTTGGGCTTAGGATTAAGCCATTTGGTGGTTCAATCATGGCCATCTCCCTCTCCCTCTTAAGGCTAATATGGCAATTGGTTAAGTTTATGTTTTTCCAATTTTTGTTTTGCCCAATTTTATTATTTTGTAGAGTTGAATCCAATTGATTTTTTAGGTTTCTTTAGACTAATTATAGGGTAGTTCCTCTTCATTTAGGTTTCGATTTTGTTTGGATCGAATATTAGGTTTTTCCAAGCTCGATGTTAGTTTTTCTTAAATTGGAAAGAAATCATAATGTCAACGGTTAGTTCTTAAATTTTGGGAATTGAATTTAGTCTTTTCAAACATCTAAATTCAAGTTTAGTTCTCCTAAGGCAATGTTCTATCATTAGGGTTTAGTTAGGTTTTGTATTCCTTAGGTTTAAATATGCGAGATAGTTTGCATATTACAAGGCTAATCTAATTTGGTAGTTAGGTTTTTGTATTCATTTTCTGACATATTTCTTAAGATTTTTCTTTCATACTATTTCTTGAATCAAAATTGTTTTGGGTTTTGTAGGAGCAACCTAACAAATGGTGATATTGGGTAGAACTTAGGTAGAGAATTAGGTATATAATTTAAAAGTCTTAGACTTTAGAAGTATATTCTATATGTATTATAATCAGAAGTAGATACTTAGTGGTCATCTATGTATACCACACATTTCCTATCATTGTAAACATAAAAATTTTCTCAAGAATAACCAAATATAAACCTAACCCCATGGTAACAATTTTAGTTATCATATCGATTAAGGATTTTAAGTGAAAGCAATAAACAACAATAGAAGGATTTAGACAAATAAGAATTGCATGGAACTCTACATCTAAATTAGAGTGATAGAATGACCCTTAAGCTTGAATTGTTTTGTTCATGAATGTGGATACATGAAAGAATTTATAACAGGAATGATCATGATGTATGCATAGTGATTAGACAAATAGAAATTGCTAGGAGATTAATTTCACTTGGTGAAAGGAGAATGGTTGTTGTGGTGGTGACAGGAGAATGATCACTATGGTGTAGAAGAAGGTGTGGATTATGAACTTAGAAATGTTTAAAAGGGAGACAATACAATGAAATAGTATTCTATTTAGTAGATAAGATCATAATTATCTCTTGGTGATACATGAACAATAGTTAAGTCACTTTGGATTACTTTGAGGAAATTAAAAACCTTAAGATTGATGCCTTTCTAATTTGGTAGTCTACAAAGATTCCACCAAGAGGCATTACGATCACGAGCAATTAGATCAATGATGATGAAGCCTTAGTAAGTGAAAGAATTGAAGTGTAGAAATAGAAAAATGTTTACATAGACAAGTTTTGAGGATGAAACTTATTTTAAAGGGGGGAGAATGTAAACCTTGCAAAATTCTAAAAGAGGGTATAAATTGTTGGAAAACATTTTGGAGACATTTCTAAGAATTAATATGATATTTAATCCTATACTAAATGACTAAGTTCCATAATCCTAAAATATTCTACGAAGATCCTACATTGACCCCTAAAATGTAAAACAATAACTTGAACCTTAACCCAAAAATCTAAACCTTGAAATAGGAATTTAAAACCATATTATGGGAATTAAACCTCTGGATCCAGCAGTGGGAAGCCTATTTGAACAAATGAGCCCAAAAATTCACATTTTATCTTTATTTGTCTTATAATAATTGTCTTTACATTGTAGTAGGTACATTTTATCGGTTTTTCAAAGAAGATGACCAAGCACAATGGCAATTGGTTTGTGATTGGATCACAGTCCATTATGAACCAATTGAACCTACAAAGACAAGAGGAACCGACCTTCATTTCATTTGCATTTTATCTTGAGAAGAATTGGCCATCTACACTTCTCTTTCGCATGGAGAATCGATTCTCAGGTGGCTTATAGGACCGGTTTTGACTAGTTGGCATTGTTGTAATTTTCCTTGTTTTAGAATAGGGTATAAATACTTGCTTATTAAGGTTTATAAAGGGACTTTTTGACATTATTTTTCAGACTTGAAAACCGTGAGGGACTCCTCCATTTTCACGTAAACTCTTATCATTTCTTCATAGAAGTGTGGTAAGTAGGATTTGATCTTTGTTGTGTGTGATATCAACAACATTAAATCCATCTTAATTCCAACTAGTGAGTAATATCTAGTGAGGAATTAGTTCATTTTTTTTTTCTATCTCATTCACACAATTTTTAGGGTTATAATTCAATTTTGATTTCATACCCTTTTAATTCTGTATTGTGTAATTGAATTCTCAATTCCAATCGTGTGCTTGTAATTGGATCGTTGGCACATCATAATTTGGTATCAGAGCACGATTTTGAAAAGGGAATTTTGTGATTTTTATTTGGGGATTTAGGGTCCTTATTCTTCCATTTCTTATTTAAAAGTTATTTAAAGTGGAATTGACGTAATTGTATGTGATTGTGTCGTGTGTTGCCTCTTGAATTGGAAGTGGAATTTTAGAATTAGTCCTTTGTAATCATCATCTTATGATAGGAATCAAAATCCATCAAGACCTATCATTAGGGCAAGAGCCAAAGGATTTCAAATCTTAGCGATGTGGGCCTATTTTGAGCAAATCGACCTCGGAATTATTTATAAATTAACCTCTTTTCTATTATTCTTGTATTGTGATTTCCAATAGGCACACTTATCAAGCTTTACAGGGCTATGGACAAACTCACTAAAACTCATCTTGTGAGTTATTTGTGGACCAACTTAAAACCGGTGATGAGCTAGGCCGATGAATCCTATGGAAGAGCTAGCATTTTAAAGACTAATTTTTATATATTTTTTATTTACATGGACTATTTATGTTGTAATCATTTTGGGACACTTTTATTTGGTTGTAATTTTCATTTAGAACTAGCTACCCTAAAAGTGGCATGGTTATAATTTTGTGTATTTTCTAACCCTAAAGGGAGCAAGTATAAATACTTGCTTAAAGTAGGGTTTGAGGAGGCCATATTTTTCATATTTGAACATACACTTTTTCATGAGGATTAGGGCTCTTCCTAATTGTCATTAGACTCTTATCAATTTCAATCTCAAGAGTTGAAATTGTGGCAAGTGCAATACTTGAAATTGTAAGTAATTTCAAATTCATTTTCTTATGATTTCTTTTCTTCTCTAATGTGTAATATCTAGGGTTGAATTGAGATAGTTATTGGTCAGATTTGCTTCATAATCATTTTGAGATATATTGAGTTTTTTGAATTGCTTATCATAGTGTTATTCATCAACAATTGCCTATCATTGTTCATGTAGAATGCCTAGTTCTAAAGAGGAGAATCATAGTTATTATTTGCAGCTTAATCTTGAAATTCACGTAATGATTCAAGCTTGATTACTGTATATTGAGGATTTGATTCTTTGTAACTGAATTAGTCCATTGTTTATTGATTCTGGATCCATTTATATCTTTTGGAATTCACGCAATTCTCCAATTGTTAAACTGGAATTAAGGATTGCATTCAGGGTTGGATTTTTACTCCATTTGATTGTGCTTAAATCCCATTTAGGCACATCATAATTTGGTATTAGAGCTATTCACACTTGGGTATTCAATATTGATCACATCACATTTGAAGGATTGGTTCATAAATATTGAGGAATTGCACCATTGTCGAACTAGTTTAATTGACATTGTTTGATTGTCTTTCAAATTGGTTTTGTATGTGCTTAATATTGGTTTTAAGCACATCATCTTACGGTGAGCTCCTTGTGTGTGGAAGAAAGGGAAATTATTTGAATTTGAATTCCATAATTGGAATTTCATAATTTGAAGAAGTTATGGATTTGTGTCGTGTGTTGCCTCTTGAATTAGAAGTGGAAGTGTACATTTTTCATATTTGTTCATCTTACCGTAGAGAATTAGGAAACATTTTGAGTTCAAACTCAATCATTACTTATGGAGTTATTGTGTATTGATCACTTTAAATGCACTTTGACTAGTTGGAATCATTTGCTTACCATGTGGAGTTAGTATCCATATTTGCTTCCATTTTTCTTTTGTTTCCATGATCTTTGGAGGGAGTTATGTGTGTGGCGTAGTTGTGTATTAAAGTGTGGGTTGTGTTACTAAGGCATGTTGTTGTGTAAGTGGACCGTGGGAGTTGTATGTGAGGTGTGGTTGTATTGCCATGGTGTGTTGTCTGTTAAGTGGATATGTGTTGTAGTGTTGTGAGTTTATCATGAGTAAGTGTTGAGTGATAAAAAAAATTTCAAAATCATGTCCAATGATAATGTAAATGGTGGGGTTGGCAATGAGGCCAATAGTCAGGTAAGAAGAGGTCAAGGGCATCATGCTGTAGGTGGAAAAACATTAGAGGAACAATTGCAGGATCTTACCACTATGGTTGCTACATTAGTAACACGAGTAGATCAAATGATGATGCCACAACTACCAATGGCAAACCCTTAGGTACCCCTACCTTGGGTAACCTATCAAAATGCTAGTAGAGAAGGAGCTATTGGTGGAAATAGAAGTAAGAGAATGGAGGGAGATTATCATGCTCTTAAGGAGGAAAGAGGTGATAATTTTGAGAATGAGCTTTATCTAAACTGAGAGTTCAAACTACTTCGAGGATTAAAAAATGTGAAATTGCAAATGCCTTCATTTGTTGGCAAGGGTTTTGTAGATGATTATTTAGATTGGGAGGATAAGGTTAAGGGCTTGTTCGAGTGCTATGAGATTGGTGATCACACTTAGGTTTGTCTTGCAGCTATGGAATTTATAGGCTATGCTACCTTATGGTGGAAAAATCTTTTGATTAGTAGACGAAGAGATGGTGAGGCTACTATACATACCTAGTAGGAAATGAAACAGGTATTGAGAAAAAGGTTTATACCTAAGCATTATAAGTAGGAGCTATTTCTGCATCTCTAAACATTAAGGCAAGAAGGTAAAGCGATTGATGAGTATATATAGGAGTCCGAGACCTTAATGATTAGATGTAGGTCAGTTGAACCTCCTGAACAAACCCTAGCACAATTTGTGTTGAGGTTAAAGTATGAAATTGCCTGCATCGTAGAGCTCCAGAGGTATAACACACTTGATCAAGCTATCGTAGAGCTCCAGAGGTATATTCCAACAGGAATACTTATCATGCTTTACAGGGCAATGGACAAACTCACTCAAACTCAGCTTGTGGGTTATCCATGGACCAACCTGAATCGGTGATGAGCTGAGCCGATGAATCCTATAGAAGACCGGCATCTTGAAGACCAATTTCTTTTATGTATTTTTCATTTGCATGGACTATTTATGTTGTAATCATTTTGGGACACTTTTATTTCTTTGTAACTTTCATTTAGGGTTAGCCACCTTAAAAGTGGCAAACTTGTAATTTTGAGCACTTTTTAACCCTAGGAGTAGCAAGTATAAATACTTGCTTAAGAGAGGGTTTGAGGAGGCTTATCATTTTGCAAATTAAACACCTCCTTTCACGTGAGAATTAGGGTTCATACCTTGGTTCCAAACTCTTATCAATTTCAATACCAAGAGTTGAAATTGTGGCGAGTGCAACATCTTGAAATTGTGAGTTATATCAATTTCATTTTGTTGTGATCTCTTTTCTTCTCTAGTGTGTCATATCTAGGGTTGAATTGAGATAGTTCTTGGTCAGAATTACTTGTTGTTATTCACGAATTCTTATGCTTATTTGAAGGAATTATCAAATTGATTCAATTCATCTTTAAGGATTTCCTTGATAACGTGTTCTTCACTATTGGGAAAGGATTCATATTTTACGGTTTTCTTTTGTCAAATTGAGGCTTCATTTGCGTGGATTACATGAAATTAGAGTGTTGTTAGAAGGCATTTTCATTGTGGTATTCTAATTATATCATTGGTTGTTTGAATTTCATCATTTCATCATTAGGGTTCATTTGAAAAGTGCCCTTTGTGGATCCGATTTTGCCTTGATTTGAGATAGTTTTTCTTAAGTCTTTTGGATGTGCTTTCAAGTGTGTTTAGGCACATCATCTTTTTGGTATCAGAGCACATGTTGAGAGAAGGGAATTGGTTGTATTTAATTGCGTGGAAGTGATCATCAATTAGGGTTGATCAAGTGAAAACCGCAATTGTGTTGTTGTTGTTGTTTGAGATTGCGAAATTACCTTGGATTGGGATTTGATTTGCTGATTGTTGGAGTTGGTTTGGGAAGGTTATTATATCACTTTGTGGTCACTAATTTACGTGGAAGAGCAGAAGTATAAAGTGAAGTTTACTTTAGCATTTTTTTTAACTTGCAAAACTTACCAATTCTTGCCGTAAAATAGCTTGTGGCGTGAGGAGTTATGTAGTTTGTTGCTTTGAATTCCATTGTGTAATTCTGAATTGGTGGAGTACAATTTGCAGATTGCATTGAGTTTTGATTAGTAAGGAATTATTTAAATTCAAACACATGCAATTAAGTTGTGGAAGTTAATGATTGCTATTTGAATTTGAATTCATTGTTTACCAATTGAAGAAAGACTTGCAATTAGTGTTGTGAGTCCTTGTGCAATTCGGAATTGGAGCATTTGCAAATTCCAGATTTGAAGTGTGTGGAAGGATAAGCATCCATTTGGAATTCAAATACCTTCTTTAAGTTTGAGAGCAATTCATTGAATAGCATTGAATAAGTGTTATTTGAATTTGAATTGTTTTTTACCATTTGTGGAGAAGGTTGTATTTAGTGGAGTGATTTCAAATTTGAATTTTGTTGCTGCCATTGCTTGTGGTTTATGGTGTGAATGGGAGTTTTGTAGTGGCAAGGACGTGTACACCTTGAAGTATTGTATGTAAGAGTGTTTAAAAAAAAAAAAAAGTTACAACTGTAGTTGTGTTGTAGTGAATTGGTTGCACCGTGTAGGAGTGAGGTGTATGTGGTGGTGTAAATTTGTGGAGTTGTGTGGAGTAAGGTGCTGCACATTAAGATAAAGTGTGAGTGTGAACCGTGGCAAGAATAAGGAAAGTGAGTAGTAGAATTTAAGATTTAAACAAGTCATTAAATGTGTGAAAGTAATTGAACTAGTTACTTAAACACTTGTTGTTGAATTTAATTCTATCTACTTGAAAGTATTTGAGTGTACTTCATTTGTGGTTTGGTTGTGTACTTGAACCTTGGAAGTGTGAAGATAATTATTGTTGTTGGGTTTGAACACAATCATATCTAGTGAAATGTTTCATTATGCCAATGTATTGCGCCGGACATTGACTACATTTACTACTAAGGATGACGAACAAAGGGAAAACTTGTTCCATACTTCTTGTAGGATACAAGGAAATTTGTGTGTCCTTATAATAGATGGTGGTAGTTGTACTAATGTAGTAGCTGCATCGTTGGTATCGAAGCTAAAGCTTTCAACTATTCCACATCCTAAACCTTATAAACTACATTGGCTTAATGATCAAGGAAGTTTGTATGTTACCCAAAGAGCTAGGGTACCCTTCAGTATAGGGGACAAGTATTGTGATGAAATTGAGTGTGATATCTTGCCTATGTGTGCATCCTATATTTTTCTTGGCAGGCCTTGGTTATATAATAGGAGGGTCTTACATGATGGCTTCAGAAATACATATTTGTTCCAAAAGGAGGGCAAACAAATTTTCTGAGTCCTATACCACCTTCAGAGGTCCAGAATGTCCAGCAACAGATTAATCGACCTTCAGAAGATCTTGTTGATCATAGTCAGATTAGCAAACCACCAAAGAGCCAAATTGTTCAGAGACAATTATGTTCACCTTCAGAGGTTTCAGAGGGTAATGAGCAGTTGGGCCAACCATTAGAAGACCATGAGGATCAGCATCATATAGATGAGTTAGAAAAAGAGGAAATAAAATCAATGGAATGGGTTGAGATAGGGGAGACATCAGTAGATAATGAGTCCTTGTTTGTGTTGCAGATGAGATACATCCTAGAAATGGATGAGAGAAAACAATCACCTACTATGGTATTTCAGATATTGGGATTCTGTAGAGATACTTCTTCAGATGGATTGCTTTTAGAAAATAGAGTCTCTACTGCATTTGATCTGCTAGATTTGAGGACAAATCTTTTTAAGGCTCGAGGAGATGATAGGAATCAAAATCCGACAACACTTATCATTAGGGCAAGAACTAAAGGATTTCGAATCTTGGCGATGAGGACCCATTTTGAGCAAATCGACCCTAGAATTATTCGTTTACTAACCTCTTTTATCTTATTCATGTATTTTATATTCCAATAGGAATACTTATCATGCTTTACAGGGCAATGGACAAACTCACTCAAACTCAGCTTGTGGGTTATCCATGGACCGACCTGAATCGGCGATGAGCTGAGCCGATGAATCCTATAGAAGACCGGCATCTTGAAGACCAATTTCTTTTATGTATTTTTCATTTGCATGGACTATTTATGTTGTAATCATTTTGGGAAACTTTTATTTCTTTGTAACTTTCATTTAGGGTTAGCCACCTTAAAAGTGGCAAACTTGTAATTTTGAGCACTTTTTAACCCTAGGAGTAGTAAGTATAAATACTTGCTTAAGAGTGGGTTTGAGGAGGCTTATCATTTTTGCAGATTAAACACTACCTTTCATGTGAGAATTAGGGTTCCTAATTGTCATCCAAACTCTTATCAATTTCAATCCCAAGAGTTGAAATTGTGGCGAGTGCAACATCTTGAAATTGTGAGTTATATCAATTTCATTTTTGTTGTGATTTCTTTTCTTCTCTAGTATGTCATATCTAGGGTTGAATTGAGATAGTTCTTGGTCAGAAATACACATTATTATTCATGAATTCTTGTGTTTATTTGAAGTACTTAGCAATTGGATTCGGATCATCATTGAAGAATCCACTTGAAAACGTGTTCTTCTCTATTAGAAAGGAATTCTTATAATTAAGGTTTTCTTTTGAATTAGTGGTTTATTTGTGTGGATTATATGAGATTAAAGTGTTGTTAGAAGATATTATCATTGTGGTATTATAATTATATCATTGGACATTTGGATTTCATCATATCTTCATTAGGGTTCACTTGATTTAGCCTTGCAAATCCGGTTTTTGCCTTGACTTGAGATTGTTTTTCTTAAGTCTTTTGATTGTGCTTCTTAGTGGTTTTAGGCACATCAGTTTTGGAGGCCATTTTTCATATTTGAACATACACTTTTTCATGAGGATTAGGGCTCTTCTTAATTGTCATTAGACTCTTATCAATTTCAATCCCAAGAGTTGAAATTGTGGCGAGTGCAACACTTGAAATTGTGAGTAATATCAATTTCATTTTGTTGTGATTTCCTTTCTTCTCTAGTGTGTAATATCTAGGGTTGAATTAGAAGTTTCTTGGTCAGATTTGATTGCATTTGTAATCAAATTATTATTACTTAATTGATTGGATCTTAGCATTTGTTATCACCATCAAATTTTACTCCATCTTGTGGCGTGAATTGGCTCTTATTGGAAAGGTTGATTTTAGATTTGTTCTTATTGATCTTGTGAATTATTCACGTGCTTGTCAAGTATATTTTATGATCTTCATTGGGAAAAACATCATTGTGATCTTCATTTCATGAATTATAGCAATCGGTTCGCCTAATTCATCTAGGGTTTACGCAATTTTGGTGCCCTTTGAATCGATTTGATCTTGTGAATTGAAGTTATTTCTTTGGTTCATTTGCATGTGCTTAGATCTTGGTTTTAGGCACATCATCTTTTGGTATCAGAGCTATTCACACTTGGGTATTCAATATTGTTCACATCACATTTGAAGGATTGGTTCATAAATATTAAGGAATTGCACAATTGTTGAACTAGTTTGATTGACATTGTCTAATTATCTTTCAAATTAGTTTTGCATGTGCTTAGACTTGGTTTTGAGCACATCACCTAGGATTAACCAACCGATGATATTATAATAACAAGATGGAATACAAAAAGGGCAAAGTTCAGTGGATCTTATAACTTGGATAATTAAGTCCATAGGGACGCCTTTAATTGAGGGGATAACATCTATTAACTTGGGTGATAAGCTTGGAATTATCGATTGAATATTCATTACAGGTTGCAAGATCTTAAATAACTGAAATTTATATATATATATATATAAAAGAGGAAAACTCAGAAAATTTTTGAGAGATTTAACAAAAAGAGGAAGAAAATCCAAGGGAAGGATGGATGCCATATACTTCTACTTAAGGTTGCTATGCTTAGAAAAGGTAGTTGAATAGTTTATATATTCTCTAGTAAGTGGTGAGATATGACCAAGCCACTTTTGCTTTGTTTGACTTTCTTCGTAACTTGGTAAGCATTTCTTAAATGGTAAGGGTAATAGTTTAACTTACTTGGATTAATCTATAAACTCTAATTTTTGTATACTAGGTACACGTACAATTATGGTAAGTTTGAGGGGTAGGCATTAATGAATCACTAAGATTAAATTAAATAAAGGATGCTACTTGTGATTTAAAGTCTAACCATGAGTACAGTTGATGAGAGGAAATGTATTTTATCCATACTTTGTTTGCTTGAGGGCAAGCAAACAGTTAAGTATGAGGAGATTTGATAAGTGTTAAAAGACCCTTATTTCTAGTGCTTATTAGTTATAACTTTATATAAATTTCACGTGATTTGTGAAGAAAAGGGCACTTATGTGATTAAATTTTGATTTTAGGCGTCAATGGAGACAAAAGAAAGGTTTAAGGATGATATGAGTAAAGGCAAGGTGAAATTTGACGAAAAATGAAGAGAATTGATTTTTAGTTCAGGATAACCTTCAGTACAGCCCATGCAAACACCAGTGCTAAATGAAAAATATGACCTGTAGCTAATTCGTTTTTAGCCCTACCTCCAGCACGGCTATGCTAGAGGCGTTGTTGAATTAGGTAGTGAAAAATAACGTATTTCGAAGTCAGCACGGCCTCGAGCATGGTCGTGCTGACGCCCATGCTAAACCCTATTTTTGCAGAACTATAAATAGATGCCTTGTTTTATTTTTAAGGAGGACTTTGCTTCTAGCTTTGTTCTGAAAATCCTAGAGCAGCATTTCGAATCAAAGAGGACATCAGGAACCAGCATCCGTAGGAGAAGAACAGAATCAAGAAATAAAAAAGAAATGAAAAAAAGAATATGTCATGAATTGAATCCATGGGAAGAGAATGCAGATCAAGAAACGACAATTTAACTCGTACCTTTAGAGGGTTTTATTCAAATGAGTCTTTTTATTCCATTCATTTTAATTTTGAAAACCATGTATTGCTAGCTTATTTCATACCTGAACCTTATGAAAACCTAATTATCATATGACATTAGATTGATTGTGCAATTCATGAATTGCTAATTTTCTCTAAATTTATTTATATTGTTTATCATGTTTTGTGATTTAATGTTTAGCCAGCATTGAATTTACATTGATTTCTTCTAAGTTTATTGGAAAATCTCTTATCAGAATAGATCATGTATGGATAAAGAGACTTGTATGCAATTTAGGGATAGAGAGCATGGGTTTTTCATATTAGGTTGAATTGATATATTCTGACCTAATTGAGGGTCCTAAGGCATTAATGCCATTCTAATAACGTTAATGAAAGAGGAATCCATGTTAATGTAATTAGAGTTAGGAATTAATGATTCCAAGAGGAACATTGACTTTGTATAAGATACTCCGCGGTTCAGAGATAATTGTCATTTGTTAATTAAAACCTTGAGGATGAAGTCATGTGATACTTAGAGGAGTAGTGATGTGCTTAAAACCAAGATTAACCACATGCAAAACTAACTTGAAAGACAAACAAACAATGTCAATCAAACTAGCTTCCAATCACATGAACAATGGCATTAATTCTCAAGATCTATAACTAATTCCACAACACCACGTGATCAATATTGAAATGAACCAAGGATGTGCAACTTTGATACCAAAAGATAATGTGCCTAAATTAGGAGTTAAGCACATACAATTGGAGCAAATTATAATCCTCAAATGTACTAAACCAATTTCGGTTCAAGTTACTAAAAATTGCATGAACCTTTGTGAAGATGTAATGAGATCCGAATGCTTAAAGTTGTAATTACAATTCCACAAAGATAATTTCCTCAAATATAACATTAATCACAAGTAAATCCACATGAAAAATTACACAAGAACAAGTTTCAATTCCGTGATCCACTTCCCAAACAAAATGATCTATGGTTCAAATGAGGCTAAATTGAAGGTTAAAAACCAAGGCTAAAACCAATCAATTAAGCAATAAGAATTTCATTGCAAATGAAATCAAATCTAACCAAGAAAACATCCAATTCAACCCTAGATATAACTCACTAGTGATGAAAAGGAAACACAACAAAAAGAAATTGATATTACTCACAATTTCTCCTTGTTGCACTCGCCACAATTCCAATTCTTAGTATTAAAATTGATGAGAGCAAATGAAATACCACAGGGGGTGATTGTTTTATCTCCTCCATTTCTAGGATGTATCTCATCTGCAACACAAATAATGACCCATTATCCACTAAGGTCTCCTCTATCTCAACCCATTCCACTAAAATTATTTTCTCCTTTTCTAACTCATCTATATAGCATTGATCTTCATGGCCTTCTAATGGTTAGCCCAACTGCTCACTGGCCTTTAAAACCTCTGAAGGTGGACACAACTATCTCTGAATAGTCTGACTCTCTGATGATGGGCTCATCTAATTCTGACCCTTAGAATCCTCTAATGGTTTACTCAACTACTCATGAGCCTTTAGTACCTCTGATGGTGAACATAACTGCCTTTGAACAGTTTGGTCCTCTAGTAGTTTGCTCATTTGACTATGATCATCAAGATCTTCTAAAGTTTAACACATCTATGTCTGATAAATTTTGTGCTCTAAGGGTTAGTTTAACTGCTCATGGCCCTCTGATGGTCTGCTAATTTGTTGCTAAACCCTTTGAACCTCTAAAGGCAACATCAGATTCAGAATAATTCGTTTTCCCTCCTTCTAGAATACATAAGTATTCCTGAAGCCATCATATAAGACCCTCCTATCATATAACTAAGGCCTGCCAAGTAATATATGTGATATACACATAGGCAAAATATCACACTCAATCTCATCACAATATTTATCCCCTACACTGAATGATACGTTAGCTCTTTGGGTCACATGAAAACTCCTTTGATCACTAAGCCAATGCAATTTATATGGTTTAGGATGTAGAGTAGTGGGAAGTTTTAGTTTTGATAGTAACGATGCTGCTACCACATTGGTACAACTACCACCATCAACTATAAGGACACATAAATTTCCTTGTACCCTACAAGAAGTATAGAATAAGTTTTTCCTTTGTTTATCATCCTTAGTAGTAAATGTAGTCAATGTCAGGCGCAATACATTAGCATAATGAAACATTTCACTAGAAATTATTATGTTTAAATCCAACAACACAATAATGATCCTTACACTTCCACGTTCATGTACACAACCAAGCTACAAATGAAGTACACTCAACTACTTTCAAGTAGGTAGAATTAAATTCAACTACAAATGTTTAAGTAATTAGTTCATTTACTTTCACACTTTACTAACTTGTTTGAATTTTAAATTCTACTACTTAACGTTCCTTTTCTTACCTTAGCTTCTCACCACTTAAATACATAATTGGCAGCAACGAAAACACATACACAACACACCATTCACCGCCATACAAATTCCCCTTATGCTCACAGTTCACAATGTTTCATGCCACTAGCTAATTTACTCAAACATATGTAATTGATTACGAGGAAGCCTTTGCCCCAGTAGCTAAGATGAAGTCTATTCGTCTCCTGCTCTCTATTGCTGCGAATCAAGATTGGCCTCTGTTCCAATTAGATGTTCAAAATGCCTTCCTGAACGGGGACCTAAAGGAAAAAGTTTACATGAATCCTCCACTCGCTTGTGGTTGGGGGAGGAGAACAAGGTTTGCAGACTTTGAAAACTATCTATGGGCTCAAGCAGTCTCCCAGGGCCTAGTCGGAAACTGAGGCCCGAGTAGAACTCCTTTGTTCAATAATGATATGGAAAAGAAATCCGAGAAAAAAGAGAGAGAGAAAAAAAAAGAGTTCTTAAGGGCTCTATTTGAAAGGTACTGGCAACGAAGTCAAAAGAGGATACCAGCAGAGTCCGACATCCATAGGAATATCGAAGATCCTACGAATATACCGTTTACACAGTAGCACACACTTCTCACTCACCCTCTTATAAAAAAATAAGACTAGAGGTTGAAGTAGAAGGCTTAGAGACTACCTACTCAAACTTAGACTTAGATTCTTGTCGAAAGACTATAATTGAGCTTAAGAATAAAGACAAATATAGCTTAACTAATATGTCGGCTTTCTCATCCTTCCGCCCTATCAGAGATCGATGGAAAGCTTTTTTTTTTTATCACTGCTACATAAGAGCATGCATCATCTGCTTAAAGAGAGAGGATAAGGAAGCGAAACCTCTGTGTGAAACCACCCAATAAAGTTAGACCATTCATCAACCAACATGAATTTTTGATATGCACAACTTCAACTCTTCCCTTTCTGAAGAAGTTCTGGCGCGGGTGCCTTTGAATTAAGACTTCCCTCCGCTCATTAGATTAGATCTGGACCGCTGGTGAATTTGTCGGATAGAAAGATCTTTTCGAAACCGAATCAATTGCTTGGGTGATCGCCCCTTAGCCTATTGTTTGGCGAAAAAGATTCCCATGCGTTGTTTATAATGGGTCAAACTATCCACTGGTAAAGGGATACTAGAGTCATAGCGGCGGCCATAACCTTTTATTCATTAGTTTATGTTGTGCTTCTCGATTAACTCCTTTTTCCTATGCACAGAACGAAGTGGAATCCAAAAAATGAAAGCTTATGCTGCCTTCTTTCATAGCTCTTTCTCGTCGCACCCTTGTTGCCCCCCTCGGGTGGACATAATTGGTACACTAAATCTTTGATTTGGAGAGAGGACATCATTGGCTCACAATCCATGAGTCATTAAACTCCGCGGATTAATGCGAAAGAAGTGGGGAATTCTTTAACTTCCACATCCCACTACAAAATGGAGGAAAGGACCCCACCTAGATAGTTGGCTTTGAAAGACCAATGTATAGTTGCTCTCTTTAGCTAAGTGAGGATGATACTCTTTCCTTACAACCCAGAATGCAATGAAGCTGAGAAAACGATCTTTTAATATACGTATGCATATGGCTCACATCGAAGGTTTCATTCCATTGCCCGTCATCTGCTAGCATTGTTCTTTGGAATCAATTCTTTATTAATGGCTCACCCTTTCTTTGAACCTTGTCAATGATCGAACTTAAAGATATGAACTGAGTGCCATTTGATGAGTAACTAAGAACAAGGGAGAGGGATATAGAAAGGATGAAGTAATGAAAGAGGAAGTCATTGCTTGTAGTAACGACTTGTCACGATCCATTGGTTCATATAGAATCCATGTCCTAGGTGTATCAAAAAACATTCTTTTCGCTAAGCGTCTATAATAAAATAGAGTAAGTAAAAGGGTCTACCCCGAAACCGACGGGGGTACTAACTAACAGTTGAGTCCTCTCCGAACCGTAGGAGATAGTTGCCCATCATACGGCTCACCAACTTCACTTGCCTCTATGGAAGGCTCGCTCCGGGTAGGTTCGGATCACCTACAATACACGGCTCTACGAAGGAAGGGGTTGGGTTAGGAGCGTTTTCAATATAATTCTTTTTTTGTTTGATGAGAAATGCAAGACGAAAAAGGAAAAGAATCTTTTTTTTCGACTAGGGAATGCGAGTCTATTTTGTCCACTTTATCCACTCCCCTCTATCAAAATCAAAAAGGAAGGCGAGCTTGCTTCTTATTCCCGTGTTCGATCTCTTCCATCTTTGCCCCGCTCCTTGTCACCTATGTTGAAGAAAGGTTTGGAACCCGTAGAGAATGAAGAGGGGCCAAGGATCTTCCTCTTAACAATGCTTCTTAAGGCTCCACTCTCCCCCCCTGAATAAGTAAGGCCCTGTTAGCCTGGGTAAAGATGGGGATAAGGAATAAGGATTGAGGACCCTTAGCTCTGCTAGGCATTGAATAGGGGTTAGCTCTGTAAATGTGTAAAGCCAAGTGTAGTGTGGTTTAGTAGTAGGCACTTCTAGGCCCCTTTGCGGCTATTGGATCACTCCAATGCTTTGGGTACTATGAACCCTCTACCATCCATTGCAGCAAAGCCCTTTCATGAGCGGGGGGGGATGGGGGCTAAGCGCAGTTCTTTGAATCAAACGTTGAATGAAATCGATTCTTTCATATATATATAAATCGGATAGGATAGATGGATAGATCTATCTTTCTATTCATATATCTTTCTATCAATGATCTTGATAACACATACAATAACCAACACCAAATGTACCCACCCTTCATTGAGTTTATAAAAATACAACACTACATACACTCCACAAACCATGGTAATACACACTTATGCACCTATGATACACAAATAACAATTGGAACACACACCCTTAACCACGGTGCAAAACTTATCCTCACTTCAATTATGATAAAATAAAGGAAGCAATAGTTAAACACTTCCGAGTAGTTAAGATATTGAATTCAACTAAGCAAGTGTTTAAGTAATAATACTCAATAACTTTCACACTTAAATGCTTATTTTTGAATTTTAAACTTCACTACTTAACTTCCTTCCTTAACCACGGTTCACACTCACACTTGATCATAATGTGCAGCACCTTACACTACACATAAATCCTCAAATTCACAAATGGCAATTCCCTCACTCAACACATAAACACAATGCCACAACACTACACTCACACATGGTGCACTCACTTCAACTTACAACAATTCACTCACGGTGCAATACCCTTCTACTTAATACACACAACACAAACTTTACCAATTTAATACTCCTTTACACTACCACACATACACACACAAACACGACAACAATTTCAAATTGACATCCTTAATGCAACTTTCCACAAATGGTAAGATTCAATTTCAAATTCAAATGACACACAATTAAACAATAACTTAATGTGTGTTTTGAATTTCAAAAAAAAAAAATCAATCACTACAACTCCCTTTCAACCACGACACATATATACACTTCCAGCCCATGGAAGAACCCTTCTCCTCAACAAACTCACAATACGTTGCTTTAGTCTTCTCAACACAAACTTACAATACGTTGTAGCACAACTCTAATAACTCACTACACTCTTTTTACACTGCAAAAAACAACACACACACCTTACGGTTCACACTTCCAAATATAAAATCTTTCACCACTACAAAACACCAAAGCAAACCATAACTCATACACAAAACAGCATCAATTCAAATTTGAAAGTCAAACCACTTCACTAATTACAACCCTTCCACAATTGGTAAGAAGCAATTTTCAAATTCAAATAACTATACACTAACTTCTTCAACTTAATGTTTGTTTTGAAAATCAAATAATTTCCAAATCTTCCACACAACTCAAATCTGGAAATGTTCAATTACACTCTCTATTTCCGATAAAAAACAAGCAAATTTCACACTTTTTCTTTCTACAAAAATGGAGATACTTCACACTTCCGAATTTTGGTTCAAGAATGCACTAACTCTTCTCTTCCCTTCACGGTGAATTCAACAACAAAGAATCTTCAAAAAGACCTCAGATTCTACTTCAACATACAACAATTACAACTCCTCAACAACACATTTACGCAATCCAATCCTTAACACATACAATTTCGGTTCAAGGTGAAGAACCCTAATTGAAATGAGGATCACGAAAATTCCATTCTCCTAACCTAAGCTCTGATACCAAAAGATGATGTGCCTAAAACCAAGATTAAGCACATGCAAAACCAACTTGAAAGATAAACAAACAATGTCAATCAAACTAGCTTCCAATCACATGAACAATGGCATCAATTCTCAAGATCTATAACCAATTCCACAACACCACGTGATCAATATTGAAATGAACCAAGTATGTGCAGCTCTGATACTAGAAGATGATGTGCCTAAATTAGGAGTTAAGCACATACAATTGGAGCAAATTATAACCCTCAAATGCACTAAACCAATTTTGATTCAAGTTACTAGAAATTGCAAGAACCCTAGTGAAGATGCAATAAGATTCGAATGCTCAAAGTTGTAATTACAATTCCACAAAGATAATTTCCTCCAGTATAACACTAATCACAAGTAAATCCACATGAAAAATTACACAAGAACAATAAGTTTCAATTCCGTGGTCCACTTCCTAAAGAAAATGATCCAAGGTTCAAATGAGGCTAAATTGAAGGTTAAAAACCAAGGCTAAAACCAATCAATTAAGCAATAAGAATTTGATTACAAATGCAATCAAATCTGACCAAGAAAACATTTAATTCAACCCTAGATATAACTCACTAGTGATGAAAAGGAAACACAATAAAAAGAAATTGATATTACTCAAAATTTCTCCTTGTTACACTCGCCACAATTCCAATTCTTGGTATTGAAATTGATAAGAGCAAATGAATTAGGAAGAAACCCTAACCCTCTCACGTAATATGTGAAGTCTATTATGAAAAATTCTCCCCTCAAAACCCTACTTAAGTAAGTATTTATACTTGCTCCCTTTAGGGTTAAAAAGTTCACAAAATTACAATTATGCCACTTTTAGGGTGGCCGGTCCTAAAAACATAATTACAAGCTAATGAAAAGTGTCCCAAAAACTTACAACATAAATAGTCTAAAGAAAATAAATTAGAAGTAAAAATAGTCTTCAACATGCTAATTCTTCAATAAGATTCGTTGGCCTAGCTCATTGCCAGTTTAGGTCGATTTATCAATAACCCACAAGCTGAGTTTGAATGAGTTTGTCCATCACCCTATAAAGCATGATAAGTGTACCTATTAGAATATATAATACATGAATATGAGAAAGAGGTTAGTAAAAAAATAATTTCGGGGTCGATGTGCTCAAAATGGGCCATCATCACCAAGATTTGAAATCATTTAACTCTTACCCTAATGATAGATTTTGATTCCTATTATGTAGTAAGGGTAGGCTATGTCTTTGATTATTGAATTTACTATATTTTAATTACACGTTTAGTTTAAGTGTTACATTTCTTTATTAAGTGAATTAATTCAATTGAATTCACTCGAAATTATGTTGTTGGATAGTGGGTTTATAGTTAGTATTAGTACTCATAGATCCTTGAGAGAACGATATTCATGCTTAAACTCTATATTATTGAACTCGATAGGTACACTTGCCTAATTGATTGTAAGGAAGAGTTAAGGTAAAAAGGAATTTTAATTTATGTGATTTCAATCATCAATAAGTAGCTAAATGAACCCTCCAAATTTGCTACCTAGAAGGTGGACATAGCAAGGAAGCAACTAGAAAAACCAACTAGATTACCATAACTAAATACAAAGACAAGTAAGGATTAGACTTGTGGCAAAGGCAGAACAAGATCTAATGTTAATCACTTCAATAGTAGATCATGCCCCCTAAGATTTGACTCATTACCCAATGTGCAAAAGTTTTAACCAAGTAACCAAGCTTTGGACTAATAGACAAACCCCCTCAAACAAGTTACCTAAGTTCGGATTTTCTTTTCCCTCATTCTACATGTGAGAGCTGCACTTCCTTTTGATGAACTTCCAAAAAAAAAAAAAAAACACTCCCAAAAGCTATCCAAAAATTTCTAAGAACACATCCAAAATATTGGATCACATCATCACATGAAACTGTAACTCCATTTCCCCTACTACACACTCCTAACTTCCACCCACTGATCATGCCTCAAACAACACCCAACTAGCGTAATTTCTGATATAATCTACATTAATCAAGAGGTCATTTGAGGAGCTAAAATCCCAAGGAATTTCAAAACCTAAGGCTACACCAAGAGGAAGTAAGTAGAGGAAGATCTAGGCACTCCAAGTAGCATCAATGTATAGGACTTCCTTCTATCTTACTAATACTTATTTTTCTTGTAATGTTCTGATTCCTCATATTATAATAGGATTATTTTTCCTTGATTTTATAACTTTACATGTACATTTGGAGTATATAATAAGTTAGAAATGTAAACCTAAAGTTAGGAGACAAAGCTGTGAAGACCTACCATGAAATGTAATGTATATGTTAAAGTTTTGGAGAAGTGTAATGAAAATTAGAATTTGGATATTTATGGAACTTCTGGATGGCTACATTTATGAGCTAAATGAGTTTATTTTTTTATGTATTTTATGCCTCCTTAATTGTAGAAAGATTCCAGGTGACAAAATAGACCTCGAGTAGTAGCAAAATTGGAAGAAATGGTAAAGACTATTTCATGAACCTTCAAACTATGGCCAAACCCATTTTTATTTGGAAAATTTTAAATCTCTAAGACCTAATAATGATGAAATAACATTAGGAAAATTATAGGAATAAAAATCTTAAGGGAAAATATGAAACTGACATAAAATAGGAGGAAAAAGGTGTAATTGAAGCATTGGAAAAGCCATACAAAGTATTTGGAAAAATTCCTAAAATTTCCAAAAAAGAATAGAACACTCACCCTCTACATTGAAGCCCTAAGCATGATTCGCAGTGGTTAGAAATAATTTCTTTATGTTATTAGATCAAATTTGGCAAAAAGGGATCCTCAGCAAAATATAAATCTGGTGCACCATCTGTCCAATTTATAATGCAATCTTTTGAAGTTTAAATGACCAAAATGACTAAAAAAATGGAAATGAAATTTAAAAACCTTTAAAATGAGTATAAATACACAAAAAAGTGACTTAAAATGAAAAATTTATGAATAAAATATTAAAACCTTCAAAACTTGAAAAACCGACAAAACTAGTAAAACTAGTATAGGTTGATATTTAACCCCAACTTATAAAAGCTATTTTATCCATCAATTGGCACATCATTCAAGGATGACTTACTGCCTGATTACTAAAATTGAGAAGCATATGGCTAAGTGAGCAAAAATCCAATGATTATTGTTCCTCGTTTGTGTTTGTGCTTAGCACACTCGCATGTGTATAATATTGGATATATGAATTGAAATTGTATGTAGGGGTAAACTGGGTTACTATATGTGCTTGAATGCCATGATTGAATGTTAATTTATCTTAATTGTACCCAACTAAATAATTGTTACTTTCCCTTGCATTTAGAATATAGAATTGCAAGTGTCTATGTTAAATTGATGTGGATACCTAGTAACTTAACTTAAGATTATTCGACCATAAATAAAATGAATCACTCGTTATGGCATCTACGTGTAAGAAGGTTTTCAACATCACGTGGTAGTATGGAAAGGCCCTATGGTGGTGTACTCCATGGGCATATCTTGTCTTGGCATTTGGGAACTAAGTGGAATTGGGAAATGCTACCTTCTAATTGAGGCTTAAGATTACCTAATCCAAGGAATCATCGCTCAAGGGTGATTAAGCTTGCATGCCTTTCGCAATCTATACCCCATGATGGGCTTAGTATGTATATAGATATATATTCAAGTCTATTAAAGATAGGCTAAGGTCATTAGAGCCTAGAGTTGACATGTAGTTCGTGATTTCACAACCTAGGCAATGGTGGGCATAAATTCGTGTTGTATGCGATATCTGGTAAATCGTATATACTATTGCATTCATGTGATTGCTCATGCATGACATATGCTTGAATTAAATAACTTGCTAGATCTTTTCTTATCAGTTTAGTAAGAGGATACAGTTTACCAAGTTTTATAGCTTACCCCTCAACACCTTATCTTTTGCAAGTCAAGTTAAAAGCTAGGAATAGGCTTAGAATCAAGTAATGAGAGCTCCAAACTCAAATATTGAGGAACCAATATATGATAGATTAATTGTTGGCCTATACTTCGATAAAGTGACAAAAAGTTATGGGATATGCATATTCTTTATTTTCAAAATCTATTTTCTTTTAAATATTATTTCAACCTAGACTTTTTAAGGATTGTAACTACTCGATTTTATGATATGGTGAGGGATAGCAATTCTCTACAGTTCTAGTGATTGTGGATTACCGATCACTTTAGTTATTTTTATATAATAATTAGTTATATGTATTATGATTAAAGGAGACTTAATTGGTGTCTTATAACCTCTGACTTGTAAGATGATATTCCCATTACAAGTATACATGAGAAGTGACGACTTTTAATGAAAACTACCAAACCCCCCTTTAGGGCATGATAGATATATTAACTAACTTTGTGGAACATTTTAAATGCATTACCAAGATACATTTACTTCGGTGCTAGGTCTTGAAGTTGATTAAAACTTTAAATACTTTCTTATCTTATAACATGTCGTTCGTTCCTTAATGTAGTAACTTTACTCTTAAAGTCACTTTTTGCATGACTATTTAAGTTACTTTTTTACTTCTAAAAGCTTGAGAGTCATACAGCAAATCTATTTTTTGAGTCATTCTCTTAGTTACTTTCTAAGTTACCTTTTCACTAAAAGCTTGAAAGCCATACAACAAATCCACTTTTTTAGTTAGTCCCTAAGTTACTTAATGAGTTACCTTCTAATTGAAAACTTGAAATAGATTAGTTTAAAATTCATATTTATTATTCATCTACGCACTTAATGATATAGATAGTAAACTCTTAGCTTTTTGTTATCATCAAGAGAAGTTAACATTCTCCCTCTTTTTTAATGATAAGAAAACCCCTTGATAAAAAATTAACTTTTTATTTCCTTTTCAACACATTCCTTTTCTATGAATATTATGTTTTCATTTTTTTTTATATAGATATCATAATTCTATATTCCTTTTTCACATAATCTTGTCACATATAATTCTCCCCATTTTTGTTATTAGCAAAAAGAGAGAATATTAAATAGAATATATAACAAATAATAACATTAATAGATAACATGAATGTAGTAATAGAATACAAAATAGATTCCTCATTAAAGCAAATGTCATAGTAAATAAATAATAAAATAGTCTAAATAGTACACATTTTAACTAATTTTTCTTTGTCTTTTTAATAGATTTTCTAGCACATCTTTTAAATCTTTGAGTTTTCTTTAAAGTAGGAGCATCTTTAAGTTGTTGAGATTGAAATTTCTTAAAGTCTAGAGGTTGATAGAGAACAAGTGATACGAACTACGCCAACCCGTGATGAAACCCAATACCAATACGTTCGGAAATTCGTTGCCTAAGACGCCCAAACACCTAAAGTGGAAACCGCGACCCGTTGTCTATAAGCGAGACAAGAACCTTGGTATAAATGAAGACGCCACAATCGGGATGAAAGACCGATTGATAAGTCGGGATGAACGCCACGAAAATCAATCCGATAAGTTCAAATTAGTTCTTGAAGAACTAAGAGAGGTGCCTCTCAAAAGTGTTTAATGTTCAAAGATGTAAATTCTTAGTTGTTCTAAACCCGAGGAGCTTTTATACTAGGGTTACAATTTGTGAAAAACAAGTCCAAAACGACGTAGCTTAGATAAGTTGCGTAAAAACACGAAAATAGAACAAGCTGGCCGGCAGGGGATACACGGCCGTGTACACGACTGTGTACTTTGGCCGTGTACTTTTCTGTGCACATTCCGGTCACATACACGACCGTGTACTTCTGGTCGTGTATCTTTCTATGGATTTGCTTGTCTCCATACACGGTCGTGCCTTTTAGCCGTGTGTCTAGCCGTGTATGATTCTGTGCAGTCTTGGAATTCCTACACGGCCGTGCCTTGAAAGTACACGCCCTCTTCAACCCGTATCCGGTGTGACTTGTATAAAAGAAAGGGTCTTCCCATGGTTGTTCCAATCCGTTCCAACTTCATGATTGCTCCAATCCTTTCCAGCTTCATGGACAACCTTTATCAACCCGTTAAGTGCTTCCTTGAGTCGTTTCGCTCGACTTCTTGTGATCGGTCCAGGCGGCACTTCAAGAGGATCCACATTCCTTCTTCTGACTCGACTCTCATCATGGATGTCATCATTCCCCTCCTCTTGAAAAGGATTTGTCCTCAAATCATCACCTACATCAAAAGGACTCAGATCAGTAACATTAAATGTGACACTTACTGGATATTCACCTGGTAAATTTTTCTTGTAGGCATTATCATTGATTTTCTCAAGCATCGGAAATGGACCGTCTCCCCTAGGGTTCAACTTGGATCTCCTCTGCAATGGAAAACTCTCCTTGCAAAAATGCACCCAAACCTAATCTCAAGGCTGAAAAATCTTGGGTCTCCTGTCCTTGTTCACCCTTGAAGCGACCCTGGCATTTTGTTTTACAATCCTAATCTTTACCTGTGCATGTAGCTTTCTCACGAAATCTGCCTTAGAATTAGCATCAAAACTCACAGACTTGTTAAGTGGCAATGGCAATAAATAAATAGGAACCAATGGGTTAAAACCATACACAATCTCAAATGGTGAATAATGAGTAGTGCTATATAAAGCCCTGTTATATGCAAACTCCACAAATGGTAGACAATCCTTCCAAGTCCTAATGTTCTTCTCTATGATTGCCCCTAACAATTGAATTAAAGTCCTGTTAACCACATCAATTTGCCAATCAATTTGTGGGTGACAGATAGTTGAAAACATCCGTTTAGTTCCCAACTTTTCCCACAATACTCTCAAAAAATGACTAAAAAATTTCTCATCTCGATCACTAACAATGCTTCTAGGTATACCATGCAGACGCACTACCTTTCTAAAGAACAAATCAACAATGTGTATAGCATCATCAGTTTTATGACAAGGAATGAAATGAACCGTTTTAAAAATCCTATCCACAACCACAAAATTAGAATCTCGACCATGCCTAGGCCTAGATAATCCGAACAAAAAATCTATGGAAATGTTTATCTATGGCTCACGAGGAATGACACTATACTCATATAACCAATCTAAGAAGTCATCTAAACAAGGAATGGGATAACGATACTTTACCGTAAAGTTGTTGATGGCACGGTAGTTAACACACATTCTCCATGTCCCATCCTTCTTAGGCACCAAAATGACAGGCACTGCACATGGACTCATGCCTTCTCTCACGTATCCCTTCTCCATTAACTCATCTACCTGCCTTTGGAGTTCCTTCGGAAAGACATTTTCAAAATCCTGCACAATAGACACAACCACACTAGGTAAAGAGTTAGATAGTTCGTTAGTAGTCAAACATGTTTCCTTAAAAACCAGAAACAACATAGGTTGCCTCATCACTAACGCTCTCCTTACTACACTCGCTCTTGCCACACAACTCTCCTTTTGCAAGGCTGCCCTTTCCTTTTCACTCACCACCAAAGTTGATCCCCCTTCAACTTGGCCTCTCACACTCTTTCCAGCCTTCCTCTCCTTTTCCTTTTGATCTTGACTTTTATATTCCTTTTTCTTCTCATTGACTTTTGCTCTCTCACTCTCACTCTGCTTTTCACTCACCTTGTGTTTTGCAAACGACTGTTGTAGCTGCAACTGATCCTCATACACTTGTTTAGGGGTTAAAGGTTTAAGGTTAAAACTTTTCCCTTGGTGAACAAGCGTACACTTGTTAGGAAAGCCATCATGAACAACCTTCCTATCAAATTGCCACGACCTCCCCAACAACACATGACATGCTTGCATTGGCACTACATCACATAACACCTCATGCTCATATCTACCAATGCAAAAACCAATCAAGGCTTGCTTACTCATCTTAGTCTCACCACTATCATTCAACCACTGCAATTTATATGGACTAGGGTGTCTAACAGTTTTGAGCCCTAGCCTCTCAACAATAAAATTGCTCACTACATTGGAGCAACTTCCCCCATCAATAATCAAACTACAAATGTGATCTCCTAGATAACATCTAGTATGAAATATATTATCTCTTTTCCTATCTCCTCTATCTTCCCAATCCCTAGTTCCTCTATTCCGACCACTATATCCTCTATAACTCCCGATAGAAGGCTCATCAAAGTCATCATCCGACATTTCATCTCCACCCCTCGGTACTCTCCTAGAACGACTCTCCTTCTTACGCCCTTGGAATACATTTGTGGATTGCTCTAATCTTTGCTCTACCGTCTCATGAATTTGTTCCATTCCCTCTTAGAACATCCTCTTCATTTCACCCCTCAACGGCTCAATTACTAACCTAGCATCAAACCTTCCCCTCTCACCTTTAGGAGAATGTTATCTCGACATAGTCCTTGCAAAAAAGATTAGTACTAACACAAATACATATATAAAATTAACCTCACGATACACTCCCTTATGTGTTTCGCTCAAATGATGATATCACGTAGTCACTTGTGTATTCTCACAAACAATGATGATATCAACTCGCCAATTTCCTCTTCTCAATTCTCTTGGAACTAACCCGAACTACTCCAATCCCCTTCCGTAGAATTCAAAACAACTCTAGGGTTCGTAAATTTTCCTCTATTTTTTTATCCGATTTTTTTTTTTTGTCTTGGTTGTTGCTCTTGATCACGTTTTTCTTTTCTTTTCTTTTCTCTTCTTTTTTTTTGTCGTGATTTTTACTCTTTTTTTTTTAACAATTGCCTAGTCGATATTACACTATCAAAAGACAATCAATACTACGAAATTGAATACGATAATTGATATGAACGATTGGAGTTAGGGTTTTTTGATATTAACTTCCTCAACCGAACTTGATGTTTTGACAAACCTAAGCTCTGATACCAAACTGATATGAACCACGCCAACCCGTGACGAAACCCAATACCAATACGTTCGGAAATTCGTTGCTTAAGACGCCCAAACACCTAAAGTGGAAACCGCAACCCGTTGTCTATAAGCGAGACAAGAACCTTGGTATTAATGAAGACGCCACAAACGGGATGAAAGACCGATTGATAAGTCGGGATGAACGCCACGGAAATCAATCCGATAAGTTCAAATTAGTTCTTGAAGAACCAAGAGAGGTGCCTCTGAAAAGTGTTTAATGTTCAAAGATGTAAATTCTTAGTTGTTCTAAACCCTAGGAGCTTTTATACTAGGGTTACAATTCATGAAAAACAAGTCCAAAACGACGTAGCTTAGATAAGTTGCATAAAAACACGAAAACAGAACAAGCTAGCCAGTAGGGGATACACGGCCGTGTACACAACCGCGTACTTTGGCCGTGTACTTTTTTGTGCACATTCCGGTCACATACATGACCGTGTACTTCTAGTCGTGTATCTTTCTGTGGATTTGCTTGTCTCCATACACGGCCGTGCCTTTTAGCCGTGTGTCTAGCTGTGTATGATTCTGTGCAATCTTGGAATTCCTACACGGCCGTGCCTTGAAAGTACACGCCCTCTTCAACTCGTGTCCGGTGTGACTTGTATAAAAGTAAGGGTCTTCCCATGGTTGTTCCAATCCATTCCAACTTCATGATTGCTCCAATCCTTTCCGGCTTCATGGACAACCTTTATCAACCCGTTAAGTGCTTCCTTGAGTCGTTTCTCTCGACTTCTTGTGATCGGTCTAGGCGGCACTTCAAGAGGATCCACATTCCTTCTTCCGACTCGACTCTCATCATGGATCTCATCAACAAGCTACAGATTTAGTGTTGATTCATTTGGATCTTCTTGAGTGAAGCTTAGAGCTTCTGATGATTTAGCGTTTGTGGTAGTAGGAGAGGTGGGTGTAGAGTGATGTTTCTATTCCACATTGGTTCATAGAGTAACAAAATTGTGTTTTGGAAATGATGATTTGATTGGTTTAGGGGATGATCTAATGAATGAAGGATTATTCTTAAGATCATTTAAATTAGGTTTTCCAAAACCTTTTAGTGCATCCAACATTGATTTTTGAAGATACTTCTTCATTTTAGCAAACTTCTTCTTCATCAAATCAATAAGGTCTACATGAAGATCTAATCTTGAAGATTCTCTAAGTGGTCTACTCAAAATACATTCTAAGTCACTTTCTGACTCATATTCTTTAAGAACCTTCTTTCCTTTATTTTTTCAAATTTCCTACCAATTCGAACATCATATTTTTCTTTCTTCTTTTTCTTCATTACTTCATTCCCTACTCTCCTATGGGGTACGGTTTTCTCTTTTTCAATTTCTTCGAATTAAACATAACCTTGTTAAATTTCAAATGTCTATACCATGCTCTATCTTTTTAGAACCAAAATTTTTCTTTCACTAAAATGCTCATGTGTTTTAAGTTTATTTCACTAATTCCTTTTAGTCCAATTGGTGTCTTAGTCTCCTTAAGTAGACTATGTTTGTTGAACTTAAACATTTTCATCAAAAGGTTTCCATATGATCTATATCCTTTTGTTCTCTACATATGCTTGAAAATTCTACTTGGCATATCAATTTTTAAATTTATTTTAATTGCTAAGATTACTACTGGCTCTTCTTTAGAGATTGGTGTTTCACTTCCATGTTTAGGCAATATGCAATTCGTAACAATTTTATACTAAAGTCTCACTACCAATTTAAAATCTGTTGAAAATATATCCTTTTCTCTAAAATTTCCTACTTCATCATTTATTTTCTTAAAAATCTCATTTCTAGAAGGATTGATCAACTTTCCAACATCCTTCTTGTCCTACATCTCAAAACATTCAATGGGGTTTTTTTTAGTTATCTTGACAATTTTTCCTACAATTCTTGTTTTTAAGACTAAATCTTCCAACATCTCCAAATTATCATAAATTCTCTAACTAGATCACTATCTAACTACATAAATTTTTACATCCTCTCTTATTTAGCCAATGATCACAATAAAAACCATTATTTCTAAAAAATTTAAAATCTACAAAAGAACATTCTAGTACCTTACTCGAAGTTCTTTTCACTCTTTTTGGTTAAGAGCTATTAGAGGTTAAGTTGATAGAAGATTTCCTCTTCTTCATTCTTCTCTTTGTTTCTAGCTCTAGTTCCTTTTCTTTAGATTTCTCGAAGTCTGTCTTAGTGATTGAGTCTTCGTTTCCAACATACTTTATCTCACCATCTATTTCCTCATTTTCACTTTCTTTGTTGTCAAACATTTCTTTATTCGAGTTGGGTAGTTTCTTCAACTTGATTTCTCTTCTTATTTGTTCACTCTCATCTATAGATACCATTTTCTCTAAATTAGTTAATTTGTCTCTAATGGTGACTATTTCTTTGATTTCCTTAGATTTGATGCCCTTAGTTGCCATTCTAAAGGATCTTCTTAGAGCTATTCTAGGGTTTTGAAATTTGAAATTAAAGAGAATTTGAGGTTTCGTTTTAGAAGTTCAAATATGATGACATTTAGAATTCGAATGAATTCTATATATAGTAGTGAGACGAATATTGAGTACTTTCTAATTTAGTTTTTGATTTGGAACAATGGCTATGTAAATCCATTAGCTTCCATATTTTCTAAAAACAATGTGTAAGTACATTTATTATAAAATTTTTACCATTATCTCTACAAAAAAAAAAAAAAAATACAACATACAATAAAATAAACACATTAAAAATAATTACACATAGCAATCTCACTTCTCAAAGATTCGAATCTATTTTTATCTAAAGGTTCTGTAAAAATGTTCGAATACTGATTTTTAGTATAAATGAACTCAATAATAATATTTCCATTTACAACATGATCCTTAATTAAGTGATGTTGAATTTCTATATCTTTTTAATCTTGAATGATGCATTGGATTTTTTTATCAAATTTATAGCACTAGCATTATCACATTTTATAGGAATATTTTTATAAATTAATCATAATCTTGTAATTGTTGTTTCATTTAAAGAATTTGTACACAACAATTTCCACTTGAGACATATTCAACTTCTACTATTGAAAGAGAAACTAAATTCTATTTCTTAGAAAACCAAGAAATTAGTTTATCTCCCAAGAATTAACAACTACCAAAAGTACTTTTCCTATCAACTTTATATCTTACATAATCAGCATTTAAGTATCCAATTAATTGAAAACTTTGATTTTTGGGATACTAGATTCCTAATTTTGTAGTGCATGCAATTTAATTGAATATTTTTTTAATAGCTTTTAAATGTGTTTCGGTTAGATTACTTTGAAATCTTAGACAAATACAAACAGAAAAAAAAAAAATTTGGTCTAGATGTAGTTAAATAAAAAAGTGAACCAATTAAACTTCTATTATCATGCCCTAAATAAGGCCTTGGAAGTTTTCACTAAAAGCTATTATGTCACGTGTGCACCTATTACATGATAACCATCTTACGAGTCAAAGGTCGTAAGACTCTAATTAATTATTTTAACAATTACACTAATCATAGTACATATAATCATGTAATAAGAGTATAACTATAGATTCTCATATTCCACGATCAATGAAGATCATAGAGAATCGGAATCCCCTACCAATTAGTAAAATGGAATAAAACCCTAAGTCTTACAATTTCAAATTCTACATCAAGGTCCTAACAATAACATTACATCTAGATAATCTACCAATCCCAATTCTTACTCTATCGTTCTTGGGTCCTAAAGCTCTTGACACTTCATATCTTATTCCATCCCAATGAATGAGTGCAACATCACACACGGTCTTCTGGTAACCAACGTGAAGTCTAGGGTTTACACCCCCTTGACGTTGGGTTGGGGATTCCAAAGCCACCATCAGTGCTCGAGTCTCATAACTAATATGATTTCTCTTATCTCTTTTATAATTATAATATCTTTTAACTTTGAAATCATAAGCTCGAGTGTTTCATACACTATGCGCTCCTGTGCCTCATGCACTAAGTAACACCTTCAAGGACAAACCGAACCTGGAGCTATCAAAGCACGACAATCTCGCATTCACTTAGTTCGCACTTGGTGGAACAGTAATCCTTTGATTACTTCAAATGCGCCCTATAACAGTGATGGCCTTCAATTTCATGCGATGTCTCATGTAATGCATGTCCAGTTTTAGTTGGGTCTAATCCTTTAATTAATTGATTCGAGGTGATCAAATAATATATAATCACAAGCCAATCCACATTCAAGGCAATAAAGTAAACTATCAAGCATTTAAAGAATACAATTCCAAGGGCAAACAATAGAAACCAAGCTAAATCCCACAAGCAAAACTATTACTCCTTGTATTAACAATTACCACAACAAGACGAGATCATGCATTTCACATCACAGATAAAGCAAGGAAGGTCAGACCAATTGGATAAAATTAATCAAGCTAGACACAAAATTTTAGTTAAATAATAGTGTAATATAGCTCAAATCTCCTCGATTGTCAAATCAACCACTCAAGATGGATCTATAGTCTTCATTTGTCAAAACCTCTATGTCATTGCACTTCTTAAGTGCTTAATTCCACTTATTCAAGGGTCACACAGGGTAACCAAAGGTGCACTCTTCCAATATACTCAACTTATTAGGATCTTAAAATTTGAAGAAATTGAGGCCACAAGTCTTTTTCATATGTGCAAACGTACATATATATGTACATATTTGTATGCATTATCAATTCTTTTATTTATATATATGTATAGCGTAGTGGTGATAGAAATTGTTTTGTTCAATCAAATATTTTCTAAGTCCTTATGTTTACGCATATTTATGTGTGCATAGGGTAGACATTTATATATTTTTGTTCATAGATATTGTTCGTTAAACCATAAGTGTATATATATATATATATATATATATATATATATGTAAAAATTTCTAAGCATATTTTTAGCTAAAGGATAATTTGCCAAACATATTCCCTTACATGTTTTAGAGAAGCAAGAGAATATAACCATTAAGTTTGAAGATAAAAACCTCTACTTGTGATTTCATATAATTACATGTATAGATGTATTCTGTAAATATAGTATGAAATTAGTTTGTCCAAGCATAAACGTACTTAGAATAAGATTTGTATATGTGTATATATGATGTATATTTTGTCCCATAACATATATACATAACCACTAACTATGTAAAGAAAAAAGTTAGGCTTATATATATTAATTTAGTTTGAAGAAAACAATGTTGAATCACGGTATTAGGCCTGTAGTGATAGCATTGGCAAAATGGTGCAAGGTGCTATCATCAAAATAGTGATATCTAAACCCTTAGCCTATTCCATTTTCTATATCTTTAAGATACTATTCATCCATAACTTATCTAACTACTAATTTCTATGTAAAACTTCCTTTCCAACTTGTTTTACCCCACTACTTACTCTGAAAATAATAACAACCACAACAAATTTAGCATAACAACTAGGCAAGAGAGTTCACATACATAGAGCATATCAACATTGAACACAACATTGTAACATGTCATAGAGTTTCCTACTCACCTATTTATGGTCGTCATTGGTCCTAATTGTCATTGAGTGATTCCGACATGTAATCCCTTTACCTAATGATAAAATAAAATAAGATAGGATAAATGTCTAGAATCTAAGCTAAGCTTTCAATTAACGAAAGGTACTAAGTAGGGTCCATTTATTTTTTTATTATACCTAATTTAATATTTAATTATTGTCTCTTCATTTTGCATTAGTGCTTCATAATCTTATAATTACAATAGGATGTTCATATCTCATTGGAGTTTGAATAGAAATTATGGAAATAGAGTTGCAATGGGAATTAAAGCAAGGAGTGAATAATGGTTAAAACAGGATCAAGAGGTGCAATGATGGGAAAATTTCTGACACCGTCAACCTCTTCAGAACCCAATTTGGATGATTAACTAAATTGCCCATATTTTACTTTATGTCTTTATATCTAATAAAATTTGGGAATAATCTTACGGGTACAATTATACTTCTCTATGGGATGCCAAAATGTCCTACAACTTTAGTTGGACACAGAACATTTTTCAGGATAACAATCAAAGACCTATTGCGATTGTTCTCTATTCTGAGGCATTGGATCATGAAGACTTATGTTATTTTGTATCTTGTAAATGTTTATTGAACTATTTTGGTTTTGGGACACTTTTATTTCTTTGGAACTTTCATTTAGGGTTAGCCACCTTAAAAGTGGCAAACTTGTAATTTTTAGCACTTTTTAACCCTAGGAGTAGCAAGTATAAATACTTGCTTAAGAGAGGGTTTGAGAGGCTTATTTTTCCAGAACAAACACTTCTTTTCACGTGAGAATTAGGGTTCATAATTGTCATCTAAACTCATATCAATTTCAATCCCAAGAGTTGAAATTGTGGCGAGTGCAACATCTTGAAATTGTGAGTTGTATCAATTTCATTTTGTTGTGATTTCTTTTCTTCTCTAGTGTGTCATATCTAGGGTTGAATTGAGATGGTTCTTGGTTAGAAATACATATTTTTATTCACGAATTCTTGTGTTTATTTGAAGTATTTATCAATTTGATTCGGATCATCATTGAAGATTACACTTGAAATCGTGTTCTTTTCTATTGGAAAGGGATTCTTATAATTAAGGTTTTCATTGTCATTTGTGGATTATATGAGATTAGGGTGTTGATAGAAGATATTATGATTGTGGTATTCTAATTATATCATTGGATATTTGGATTTCATCATTTCTTCATTAGGGTTCACGTGAAAAGTGCCCTTTGTGGATCCGATTTTGCTTAGACTTGAGATTGTTTTTCTTAAGTCTTTTGATTGTGCTTCTTAGTGGAATTTGGCACATCATCTTTTTGGTATCAGTGCTCTTGTTGAGAGAAGGGATTGGTTGTATTTGATTTTGTGGAATTGATCATCAATTAGGGTTGATTTAGTGAAAACCTCAATTGTATTGATTGTTGTGGTTTTGAGCTTGTGAAATTACCTTGTCTTGGAGTTTATTTTGCTATTTGTTGGAGTTGGTTTGGGAAGGTTGTTGCATCATTTTGTGATCACTAATTTTCGTGGAAGGGCAGAAGTATCAAGTGTTGTTTAATTCAACAATTTTTGGAACTTGCAAAACTTACCAAAATCCTTGCCGTTGACTTGTTTTGGCGTGGAGGAGGATGTGTAGTTTGTTGCTTTGAATTCCATTGTGTAATTCTGAATTGGTGGAGTACAATTTGCAGATTGCATTGAGTTTTGATTAGTAAGGAATTATTTGAATTCAAAACATATGCAATTAAGTTGTGGGAGTTAATGATTGCTATTTGAATTTGAATTCATTGTTACCAATTGAGGAAGGCTTGCAATAAGTGAAGTTGTTTGAATTTCAAATTGAAAGTTGCTACCTATTGTCGACTCTAATTTTTGAATTCCCATTCCTAATCCGATCTAAACTAGACCCTATGCTCATCTAATATAGATCCTCGACTTGAGTTAGGAATTTCGTTTGATTTTTGGAGTCGCCACCCAACTGTTGTTGGGAAAAAGTGAATTAAGACTAAAGGAGCGGATTGGTCTTAATTTGGACTACTAGTCGTCGTTATTACCTCTTCTCGTTTTTGTGAGAAGAGAAAAAAGGGAAAACCAGAGTTTCTAAGTCTGGGGGCTAACCTATTAAAACCTATACGGTTACCACCTGATCTCCTAAAATTGTTCATCTTTAGAAATGTGTTTCATTGTGTTTCTATTAATTTTTATTATGTTTTCGAATTTATTTCAGAAAAAGGATTTTTCATTTATTTTATGGGTTGACCCGAATGGGTGCCTACGTACCTGCTACTCAGGATCAAACAAGCCGTAGTTCGCTTTTCTGAAAATCTTTAGTGTGTTGGTGAATTTTAATTTTGAAATTTCTTTCGATTTATGTTCTTACCATTTTGGGGATTTTTCCTAAAAAAACTCTAAGCCTAAGCTTGATTTCATTTTGAAAATGATTTTTGTAGGGAAAACATCAATTTTGATTTATTTGGTGAAAATGATTTCTCTAAGTGCTAAAACTTATTTATTTGTCTTTTTATGATTTTTTATTATTTTTGTGATTTCTGAGAATTTTGGGGGATTTTTGTGGTTTTTGGGAATTTTTGTTGATTTTCGTGATTTTTGGGGAACTTTGTGATTTTTGTGATTTTTTTTGGGAATTTTTGTTATTTTTGGGATTTTTGGTTTATTATCCATCCTATTTTGACATCGAAAATTTATGATTATTTTCCTAATTTTTTATTATTTTTCTATATATATATTTTTTATTTTTTATTTATCTATTTATTATTATTTTTCTACATTATTAAATTATAGAAAAATATAATTTCTACATTTTCCTATTTATTAAAAATAACACATAAATATATAAATAAATAAATAAATAACTAAATAACAAATAATAAATTAATTAATTAATTCAGAATAAATAAATAAACAAAATTAATTAAAAAAATAAAAAAAATCCGAAAAATCCAACTTACCTGGATCCGGGTCGGTGCGCGGGTTGGGTCAATCGGGTCGAATCGGGTCGAGTCGAGTCAGGTCGGATCGGTTGGACATGGCGGCGGGGTTGGCTCGTTCACGGCGTTTCGACGGTCTTTTGCGGCGGGTGAAGTGTCGAATCCTAGCTTCTTGAGGGTGCTGAATCCGATGGTGGTGGTGATTTACTCCCAGAACGTCTCCTTGCGGTGGCTCAACTCCGATCGGCGGCCGCAACTTTGGGTTTCCTCCGATCTACACTCTTTTCTCTCTCTCTCGCAATTTTGATCTGTGTTCTTGCTTCCTCATCTCCTCCTCTATTTATAGGCGCTTGAAATCGAGCTAAATAAGCTCGAATTTCCTCCGATTGAAGCTGATCGGATTTTCGGTTGAAAAACCAACTCCGATTTGTGCCCATCTAACGATTTGTTGCGATTTGATTTTAATTAGATAATGTTTATCTTATTTTTGTTGAAGATCTGTTGGATTTGTGCAAAAAAATCCAATCAAAACGGCCGAAATACGAATTTTTTCTTCATCGGCGATCTCGGGCTCGAGGTAGGAGACGATCACGCACCCGGCGCGTGCGTTTCTTCCAGCCAATCAGATGCTGCCACGTGTCCTGGATAAGTCGAAAAATTGCAAAACGCGGAAACTGCTTCCTCCGCGATTCGAACGTCTGACCAAGCCCGCCCCCCCCCCCCCGCACGCACCTAGCCATGGTCTGGACCAGCTGGGCTGGCCCACTTTTGCGATTTTATTTATTTCGCAAATTGCATATATGCAATGCGATTTTTCTATTTTTTTGTATTTTTGAAATTTCAAAAATTTGTAAAAATTGTTTATTATTCATTATTACTATTTCCGAAATCATTTTTCAAAATTGAAGTGTTTTCCTATTTATTTTTATTTTTTTGAACATTTTTATTATTTTATGCTAAATTAGGAAAAATTGAAAATTGATTATTATTGAAAATTATTAACTCCTAGGGCAAAAATGGGGTGTTTACAGCTGCGCCTCTTTGTGGTAAAGTTTGAAAAACTTAACTACAAAGACAAACAAAAGACGCCATTTTTTGACCTCTTGAATTAGGTTTTAGTAGGAAAATGCCCCAAGAGCTGATAATCCTACGGTTGAAGATGTTCCTAACAATTCAAGGTAATGTTCCCTCTCCAAAAAGTGCTTTATGGGCTAACTAATTGGCGACAGGACACATCTCAAGCATCGAGTAGGAATGTATGAGAAATGATGATAGGAAGCGTCTTATCAGACTTGCAACCTTGGAAAGAAAATTTACTTAGGGAGCGCCCTTATGAGCTAGCTACCTGTCGACAGAAGCGTCTTGTTAGACTAGCAACTGTTTGGGAAGGATGTTTCCGAAAAGTGCCCCAAGAGTTGACTAATCGGGAGAATCTAGGAAAGTGCCCATATTGGGCTGACTAACCTTAAAATAGATTTTAGGAAAGTGCCCATCTTGGGCTGACTAACCTGTGGTAGTGTCTCAAAAGGTGCCCTTATGAGCTGACCCTGAGAACGGATTTTTAGGAAAGTGCCCATATTGGGCTGACTAACCTTTGATAAAATTCTTAGGAAAGTGCCCATCTTGGGCTGACTAACCTTAGATAGGACTGTCTCAAAAGGTGCCCTTATGAGCTGACCCTGAGAACAGGTTTTTTTCGGGAAAGTGCCCATATTGGGCTGACTAACCCTTGGATTGATTTTTAGGAAAGTTCCCCAAGAGCTGACTAACCTAAAATAGAACTGTCTCAAAAGGTGCCCTTATGAGCTGACCCTGAGAACAGGTTTTTTCGGGAAAGTGCCCATATTAGGCTGACTAACCCTTGGATTGATTTTTAGGAAAGTGCCCTAAGAGCGGACTAACCTAAAATAGAACTGTCTCAAAAGATGCCCTTATGAGCTGACCCTGAGAACAGGTTTTTTCGGGAAAGTGCCTATATTGGGCTGACTAACCCTTAGATTGATTTTTAGGAAAGTTCCCCAAGAGCTGACTAACCTAAAATAGAACTGTCTCAAAAGGTGCCCTTATGAGCTGACCCTGAGAACAGGTTTTTTTTGGGAAAGTGCCCATATTGGGCTGACTAACCCTTGGATTGATTTTTAGGAAAGTGCCCCAAGAGCTGACTAACCTAAAATAGAACTATCTCAAAAGGTGCCCTTATGAGCTGACCCTGAGAACAGGTTTTTTCGGGAAAGTGCCCATATTGGGCTGACTAACCCTTGGATTGATTTTTAGGAAAGTGCCCCAAGAGCTGACTAACCTAAAATGGAACTGTCTCAAAAGGTGCCGTTATGAGCTGACCATTGAGGACAGGTTTTTTCGGGAAAGTGCCCATATTGGGCTGACTAACCCTATTAAAGGAAATGTCTAGACACGTGCTTCATTATGAGTTGACTCATCTGGTACTTTTGAACATGCTTCTTACTAAGCTAGATGATGTGATGCCTTTCATGATGTGATGATAGTTACCTATTTTAATATGCTTGCCAGTTTATCTCGGATAGCAACCAAACAACTGAACCTTCGTGTTGGTTTGCTCCTGCTTCTTTTCTTCTTATCTTGACACTGGATTGAAAATCTTGATGTGCCTCTTTCCTTTATGCACCAAGCTCTTTCGACGGTAATGTTGTCCTAATAATGCGCTCAGTTTTAATGCTTAAGAGTAGACAAAATTATATCACAAATTACATTAAGATTCATTATCATTTTAGTGTTTATCTTTCATTGACAAAGTGGTGGGTAATGTGTTTAGGTGTATTTATTGTGATGAGAATTGATTGGGATTGTTGACCATTCAGGGATATTAGCTTTGCTTGTAGAAAAGTAAAAACTCGACTTAACGAACTTTGTATCGAATATTGGCTTTCGTAAACATTGGCAAAATTTCAATTCCCTTGCCTACGGATAGTACATCTTTACAGCATCTGTGTTGACGGGGTCTCTCAATTCTGGACCATCCATCTAAGTTAATATTAGAGCACCACCTGACAGAACCTTTTTCACCACATACGGGCCTTCATAATTTGGAGTGAATTTTCCTCTAGAGTCTTGGGCGTTCGGGAGAACTTTTCTTAGTACTAGATTGCCCTCTTTGAAGTACCGAGGTCTCATCTTCTTATTGAATGCTCGGGCTATCCTCTGTTGGTAACACTGACCATGACATAGCGCGGTAAGTCTTCTTTCATCAATCAGATTCAACTGATCAAGCCTTTTCTTTACCCAATCCGATTCTGTTAATTGAGTTTCTGACAAGATTCTGAATGATGGTATCTCGACTTCCACTGGTAGCACTGCTTCTGTACCATATACGAATGAGTAAGGGGTAGCTCCCGTAGATGTTCTTATTGAAGTCCTATAAGCCATGAGAGCAAATGGTAACATTTCGTGCCAATCTTTGTAAGTTGTTGTCATTTTCTCGATGATCTTCTTGATATTTTTGTTAGCTGCTTCTACTGTCCCGTTCATTTGAGGTCGGTAGGGGGTTGAATTTCTGTGGTTTATGTGGAATTGTTGACATAAACCTGTCATCGATTTATTGTTGAGATTGGTACCATTGTCAGTGATGATCGACTCAGGAACTCCATATCGGGCTATTATGTCCCTTTTTAAGAAGCGGACTATTACCCCTTTTGTGACATTGGTATATGATGACGCTTCTACCCATTTGGTGAAGTAATCAATCGCTATCAGTATAAATCTGTGACCATTGGATGCCGTTGGAGTGATTGGGCCGATTATGTCGATTCCCCACATAGAGAAAGGCTACAGCGCCGATAACAAATGTAGCTCGTTAGGTGGAGCATTGATCCGGTTTGCGTATACTTGGCACAGGTGGCAGTGCTTAACATACTTTATGCAATCCGACTCCATGGTTAACCAGTAATACCCTAACCTCATGATTTTTCGGGCCAACATGTAGCCGTTCATATGAGGTCCACATACCCCTTCATGTATTTCCTTCATGAGTTCGCATGCTTCATTTTTGTCCACACATCTCAACAGGGTGGTATCATATGATCTCTTGTAGAGTATAGACCCACTTAATAAGAAATGACTTGCCAACCTTCTGAGTGTTCTTTGGTCATTCTTACTAGCCATTTCAGGGTATTTACCTTCTTGGAGGAAGGTCTTGATGTCGTGATACCAGGGCTTATCGTCTTGTATCTTTTCAATTGTCAAACAATAAGCGGGCCGACTTTCGATGTCTATTTTCATCGGTTGCACTTCGGCTCCTCCTGTTATTTGAATCACGGATGCTAGTGTGGCTGGGGCATCTGCGAACTGATTCTGAATTCTCGGGATGTACGTCTTGCCTTAAACTCCTCAATCAGCTCTGTCAAGTGTTGATGGTACGGTACCAGTTTGGGGTCTTTAGTTTTGTATTCCCCTCTTATTTGTAGTATGATGAGCGATAAGTCCCCGTACACCTCTAATTCGCGGATTCCCATTTGGCAGGCCATCTTGAGGCCAAGAATACATGCTTCATATTCCGCGATATTATTGGTATAGGAAAATGTAAGTCTTATCGCTGCAGGGAATTGAGTGCTGTCTGGGGATATCAATACTGCCCCAACCCCACAATCGAATACATTGGCAGCCCCGTCGAAGAACAGTTTCCACCCACCATTCTGCTCTCTCCCAGAGTTTTCTACCGGCATATCTTCTACTGTTAATATGTTCTCATCCGAAAATTGGACTTGTATTTCTTGGGTATCTGTCTCGACAGGGTGTTCGGCCAACTAATCGGCTAAGGCTTGCCCCTTTATCGAGTTTTGATTTACATACGTGATGTCAAACTCGGATAGAAGCATCTGCCATTTAGAGATTCTACCCATCAATGCTGGCTTCTCTGCCAAGTATTTCAAGGGATCATGTCTTGTCAACAGCTCAATATGATAGTAAAAGGTGTATTGCCTTAGTCGATGCATGACCCAAATTAACGCACAACACGTCTTCTCCACCTCTGAGTACCTTTGTTCCCCATCTGTGAACTTCTTGCTCAAATAATATATGGGACGTTCTCTTCCCTCTTCATCTTTCTGCCCCAATACACATCCCATGGATTCGAGGAGTATGGTGAGGTATAAGAATAAGGGTTTTCCTTGTTTTGGGACTATCAAGACCGGGGGTTTTATAAGATAGTCTTTGATTGTCCTGAACGCTTCTTCACATTCGTCGTCCCATTCTATTGTGGCGTTCTTCTTCAACAGACAGAATAGCGGCCGGCATTTGTCAGTGAGTTGTGAGATAAACCGAGCTATATAATTTAGTCTCCCCAGCAAGCTTCTTACTTCTTTAACGGAGCGTGGGGAAGGTAACTCTAATATGGACTTTACCTTGTCAGGGTCAATCTTAATGCCCTCCTGGCTGATGACGAACCCTAACAATCTCCCCGTTGTAACCCCGAAAGTACATTTTTCCGGGTTTAACTTAAGCTGGAACTTCCTCAGTCGTTTGAACAATTTCCTCAGGATATCTAGATGGCTTTCTCCTTCTTTGGATTTGGCTATCATGTCGTCGACATATACCTCAATCGCACGATGCATCATGTCATGAAGTATGGCGACCATGGCTCTCTGATACGTTGCCCCGGCGTTTTTCAGACCGAAGGGCATGACTTTGTAACAGAAAGTTCCCCATGTCGTGATGAAGGTTGTCTTGGTCTTGTCTTCCTCGGCCATTTTTATTTGATTGTATCCTGAGAAACCGTCCATGAATGAGAAGAGATGGTTTCCCGCGGTGTTATCCACTAGAACATCAATATGAGGTAGGGGGAAGTTATCCTTTGGCGTGGCTTGGTTTAAGTCCCGAAAGTCCACGCATACGCGCACTTTTCCGTTCTTTTTTATAACGGGGACTACATTTGCCACCCATTCTGGGTAGTCATATACTTCGATGAACCCTACTTCCAGTAGTTTCTTGACTTCTTCTCTGATTTTTAGCAAGATGTCAGGCCTAAATCTTCTTAGTTTTTGTTTTTTTTAGGTTTGACATCTTCCCTTGTGGGAAGCCTGTGAACTACTATCGACTGGTCTAGTCCTGGCATGTCACCATATGACCAGGCAAACACATCTGCATATTCGATTAATAGCTCGGTTATCTCACATTTTTGCTCGGCACTCAAACTGGTCCCGATTTTGAGGTTCTTAGGGTTTTCCATGCTTCCTAGATTTACTGTCTCCACAGGCTCGTCGATCGAGATTCCGCTTTGTTCATGTTTTAGCCAATTTTCTTGTATTATTTCGTGGTCTAAGATATCGTCTTCAACAACTGACTCAGCAGTGTTGGGAACGATATCAACGTTTTTACGTTCTACTTGCGCGAAATATCCCTGATGTTCGATGGTGGGAGATCTGAGTGACATAAAAAATGAAATCATATATAATAATAAAAGAAACAGACTGTAATGGAATTCGATAAATAGTCTCAATAAAATTTGTCCAATGATTTTTTTCTACTCTTGAGCTAACCTAGCGCTATTGATAGGATAACAAAACCAATTGTTTAGAGTCGGATGCTGGTTGGACGCGCGGGGGGTTGATTTCCCTTTGTTGTCGTCCTCTTCATTTATCCGCAACTCTTGAATGATGTTTGCCTTTCGAAAAGATTGTTGGAGAGGTGGGATGCACATCTGGGTGTCGATCGGCTTCCCCTTCATTCTACCTTTGACACCTCTTGCTTGCGCTTCTTCTGCGGCCGTGGGAATGTAGTCAGCGCTAGTGTTGTTGCAGTTGTTGCTGTTTACCATTTTTGTTCTTGAGCGCATGAGAACTGGGATTCTAGGAGGGTTCGATTGTTTGGAAGCTATCTTGATACCTAGATTCGCATTTTGTTTTGCTTTTAGTGTAATGAATGCACGAATGATATGCATGTGTCACGCGGATGCTAAAAGTAAAAGGGTTGACAACTGATTGATAATGTAATAATGAAACTTTACTTTTATCAATATTGAGAATTCTGGAGTTCAAAATGAAATATTACAAAAAAAGATCTACTTCCTAGTTCTTTTAGTCTTCTGTTGTGGAGGCTCAGATTTCCCATAATTGAAGCATGGCCCGAACTAAAGGCAGATTCACCTCTATCCTTGTCAGTGAGAGGATGGGGCCGATCTTCTACTGGATGAAGGCTTGCTCCTCTGGGTTGTACAAGGTAAACCAGTGGTCCAGTACTAATTTTGGGTCCAAAGGTCTGTACACCCGAATCTCTTTACGGAGGAGGCGGTCGACTGCACTGCTAGCCATCTATTACAATAGGAAAAAGCCTAATTACAAACAGAGCTATGAAAATGTTACAGGCAAATAGTCCTGAACTCTAAGGACAAAATAACAAACCATTACATTGTCATCCAATTGTCAACCCCTCGTACGATGTTATGTATGTAAGTAGGTTGGTTCTAATTGGTTCTTGAGCTCTATGGCCTCCCGCATTCTCGAAGAAATGGATCTCGGGCCATATCGAAGCATAGGGTGGGGTAGCCTAATCGGTCCCGAATGGTGAATCAACTCACTTCGCCCGAAACCTACACAATGGCTCCCCGTCTTAGGTTTCTAGGACGGTCCAAGTTCGACCGCATCTACTCACACAAACATATGTATGCATGCAAAACCCCGACAGTAAAGAAACCAAAATCTAACTAAATCCTGCAAAGTTAGTGACAAAGTAATGATTGAAACACATTTTTCTTAAAGAGAACAGCTTGGAGAGATTCAGGTGGCTAGCCTGCTGGTATGGGTCCCCAGTGGAGTCGCCATCCTGTCGAGTCTAATTTTTGAATTCCCATTCCTAATCCGATCTAAACTAGACCCTATGCTCATCTAATATAGATCCTCGACTTGAGTTAGGAATTTCGTTTGACTTTTGGAGTCGCCACCCAACTGTTGTTGGGAAAAAGTGAATTAAGACTAAAGGAGCGGATTAGTCTTAATTTGGACTACTAGTCATCGTTATTTCCTCTTCTTGTTTTTGTGAGAAGAGAAAAAAGGGAAAACCAGAGTTTCTAAGTCCGGGGGCTAACCTATTAAAACCTATACGGTTACCACCTGATCTCCTAAAATTGTTCATCTTTAGAAATGTGTTTCATTGTGTTTCTATTAATTTTTATTATGTCTTTGAATTTATTTCAGAAAAAAGGATTTTTCATTTATTTTATGGGTTGACCCGAATGGGTGCCTACGTACCTGCTACTCAGGATCAAACAAGTCGTAGTTTGCTTTTCTGAAAATCTTTAGTGTGTTGGTGAATTTTAATTTTGAAATTTCTTTCGATTTATGTTCTTACCATTTTGGGGATTTTTCCTAAAAAAACTCTAAGCCTAAGCTTGATTTCATTTTGAAAATGATTTTTGTAGGGAAAACATCAATTTTGATTTATTTGGTGAAAATGATTTCTCTAAGTGCTAAAACTTATTTATTTGTCTTTTTATGATTTTTTTATTATTTTTTATTATTTTTGTGATTTTTGAGAATTTTGGGGGATTTTTGTGGTTTTTGGGAATTTTTGTTGATTTTCCTGATTTTTGGGGACCTTTGTGATTTTTGTGATTTTTTTTGGGAATTTTTGTTATTTTTGGTTTATTATCCATCCTATTTTGACATCGAAAATTTATGATTATTTTCCTAATTTTTTATTATTTTTCTATAATTTTTTATTATTTATTATTATTTTTTATTATTTATCTATTTATTATTATTTTTCTACATTATTAAATTCTAGAAAAATCTAATTTCTATATTTTCCTATTTATTAAAAATAACACATAAATATATAAATAAATAAATAAATAACTAAATAACAAATAATTAATTAATTAATTAATTCAGAATAAATAAATAAACAAAATTAATTAAATAAAAATAAAAATAAAATCCGGAAAATCCGACTTACCTAGATCCGGGTCGGTGCGCGGGTCGGGTCAGTCGGGTAGAATCGGGTCGAGTCGGGTCGGATCGGATCGGTCGGACGCAGCGGCGGGGTTGGCTCGTTTACGGTGTTCCAGCGGTCTTTTGCGGCGGGTGAAGTGTCGAATCCTAGCTTCTTGAGGGTGCTGAATCCGATGGTGGTGGCGGTTTACTCCCAAAACATCTCCTTGCGGTGGCTCAACTCCGATCGGCGGCCGCAACTTTGGGTTTCCTCCGATCTACACTCTTTTCTCTCTCTCTCGCAATTCTGATCTGTGTTCTTGCTTCCTCATCTCCTCCTCTATTTATAGGCGCTTGAAATCGAGCTGGATAAGCTCGAATTTCCTCCAATTGAAGCTAATCGGATTTTCGGATGAAAATCCAACTCCGATTCGTGCCCATCCAACGATTTGTTGCGATTTGATTTTAATTAGATAATGTTTATCTTATTTTTGTTGAAGATCTATTGGATTTGTGCAAAAAAATCGAATCGAAACGGCTGAAATACGATTTTTTTCTTCGCCGGCGATCTCGGGCTCAAGGTAGGAGACGATCACGCGCCCGGCGCGTACGTTTCTTCTAGCCAATCAGATGCTGCCACGTGTCCTGGATAAGTCAAACAATTGCAAAACGCGGAAACTGCTTCCTCCGCGATTCGAACGTCTGACCAAGCCCCCCCCCCCCCCCCCCCCCCCCGCGCGCACCTAGCCATGGTCCGGACCAGCTGGGCTAGCCCACTTTCGCGATTTTATTTATTTCGCAAATTGCATATATGCAATGCGATTTTTCTATTTTTTTGTATTTTTTGAAATTTCAAAAATTTGTAAAAATTGTTTATTATTCATTATTACTATTTCCGAAATCATTTTTCAAAATTGAAGTGTTTTCCTATTTATTTTTATTTTTTGAACATTTTTATTATTTTATGCTAAATTAGGAAAAATTAGGAAAAATTGAAAATTGATTATTATTGAAAATTATTGACTCCTAGGGCAAAAATGGGGTGTTTACACCTATTATGGGATTCGGAATTCATTTTGGGAAAGTATCTTATTAGTCTTTTGTTTTCATTATTTGCCGTGGAAGTTGAAGTCTACTTGTACTTAATATCCATCTTGTTGTTGCCGTGGAAGTAACACATCATTATTGTTGTTGTTACTTGTGTGTTGCCATGGAGTGACTTGTGGAAATTAAATTTGTTGCTCCGTGTAATTGTGGCGTGTTGTGGAGAAGAGTATTACACGTGAGTTGCAATTATAATATTGTAACATTAAGTGGGTTTGTTTGTTTGTCTTTTGTAGTTGCTATTGTGTGGAGTTTAGGGAAGCATAGTAGTGGAAGTGTGTACCCTTGAATCAAATTGTTTTGAGGAACAACATACGAGAATCTACAAATATGTCTAATGATAGTGTGAATGGGGGATTGGGTGAAGAAGCCAATAGCCAGGTTGGTGGAGGTCATGGTCGTAATGTGGCAGGCAGCAGAACTTTGGAGGAACAACTTCAGGAGCTTACTACTATAGTTGCTACACTAGCAACTAGAGTTGATAGGATGACTTTGCCACAACCACCAGTGGTAAACTAACCAGCACCACCTCGAGTAGCTCCACAAAACCCTCATCGAAACAGAGTAGTGGGAGAAGGGAATTTAAATAGAAGGATGGGTGAGGAGCATCTTCCAAACAGGGAAGAAAGCGATGACAATTTTGGGGTAAACCTAAATCAGAATAGGGATTTCAGGCCACCTCAGGGTTTGGAGTATGTGAAACTATAGATGCCATCCTATGATGGTAAGGGATCAGCAGATGAATACTTGACTGGGAGGATAAGGTCGAAGGTCTCTTCAAATGTTATGAGATCGACGATAGTACTAGGGTCAGATTGGTTGCTGTTGAATTTGTAGGGTATGCTGCACTTTGGTGGAAGAATCTGATCATCAACAGGCATCGGGATGGAGAGGCTGAGGGTCAGACCTGGAGGGACATGAAGCGTTTGCTAAGGAAAAGGTTCATTCCTAAGCACTACAAATAGGAGCTGTTTATGCGACTGCAAACCTTGAGGCAGGGGAGGGCAAAACAGTGGATGATTATGTGCAGGAATTTGAGACCCTTATGATTAGGTGTGGGTCTATTGAGCTTCCAGAACAAACTATAGCACGATTTATCTCAGGTCTAAAATATGAGATAGCATATATTGTTGAGCTGCAGCGCTATACCACACTTGATGAGGCTATTCAGTTGGCCTTAAAAGCAGAGAGACATAGGAGGTCCAACTTCTTTAGGGCTCCAAGCAGTAGGCCCAACACTGTTAATAGACCCATCTCAGCCGACAGTCGATCAGGGGGAACAAAGGCGATAGGTGAGGGAGTCAAGGCAGTGGACACTACTACCCCAACCATTATAAGAGAAAACTTACCCACTAGGAAGGGTAAAGAGGTCATGGCCTCAGAAACGAGGCAAACTGTTCCCGGATCTACTAGTGGGAAAGCGCGCCAGATAAAATGTTTTAAATGCATGGGATTTGGGCATATGGCTGCACAGTGTCCAAATAAGAGGGTGATGACTGTTATGGAAGACATTGGAGAGGATACTGAGGATGACCATGATCAGATTGAGCCTACAGATCTACCAACAGCACTGTAGGAATATTACGATGATCAGAATGCAAATGCACCTGAGGAGCATACAGGAGGGAAATATCTACCCCTTAATGTGTTACGCATGGTTTTATCCACATCTCCTAATACTAGTGATATTCAGAGGGAGAACATATTTCATACCTCTTGTAGAATCAGAGGTAACCTTTGTGTACTCATCATCGATAGTGGTAGTTGCACGAAAGTTATATCTGTTGCACTGGTAGACAAATTACAACTGTTTACTATACCACATTCTAGTCTTTATCACTTGCATTGGCTGGATAATAGAGGTAGCATGCATGTTACCCTTAGGGCAAAGGTTCCTGTGAGTGCCGGGCAGAACTATCATGATGAGATCCTTTGTGATATAGTTCCTATGCATGCATTCCATTTGTTGTTGGGTCGGCCTTGGTTGTATGATCGACGGGTGATACACGATGGGTTTGAAAATACCTATATGTTCAGCATGGGCGAGTCACGCATAGTTCTATTACCGATGACTCCATCAGAGGTCCAGGGTTTTCAGAAATAGATCAGGAATCCATCCACTACCACGGTTAGCCGGGAGAGTAGGACAACAGAGATCCTAGGGTTTAGTTCCATAACTGATCCTCTAGATTTGAAGGCAAATCTTTCAGAAGTCCGAAGAGATGATGGGAAAATTTCTGACACCGTCAACCTCTTCAGAACCCAATTTGGATGATTAACCAAATTGCCCATATTTTAATTTATGTCTTTATATCTAATAAAATTTGGGAATAATCTTACAAGTACAATTATACTTCTCCATAGGATGCCAAAATGTCCTACAACTTCAGTTGAACACAGAACATTTTTCAGGATAATAATCAAAGACCCGCTGCAATTGTTCTCTATTCTGAGGCATTGGATCATGAAGACTTATGTTATTTTGTATCTTGTAAATGTTTATTGAACTATTTTGGTTTTGGGACACTTTTATTTCTTTGTAACTTTCATTTAGGGTTAGCCACCTTAAAAGTGGCAAACTTGTAATTTTGATCACTTTTTAACCCTAAGAGTAGCAAGTATAAATACTTGCTTAAGAGAGGGTTTGAGAAGCTTATTTTTGTAGAACAAACACTTCTTTTCATGTGAGAATTAGGGTTCATAATTGTCATCTAAACTCTTATCAATTTCAATCCCAAGAGTTGAAATTGTGGCGAGTGCAACATCTTGAAATTGTGAGTTGTATTAATTTCATTTTGTTGTGATTTCTTTTCTTCTCTAGTGTGTCATATCTAGGGTTGAATTGAGATAGTTCTTGGGCAGAAATACATATTGTTATTCACGAATTCTTGTGTTTATTTGAAGTATTTATCAATTTGATTCGGATCATCATTGAAGATTACACTTGAAATCGTGTTCTTTTCTATTGGAAAGGGGTTCTTATAATTAAGGTTTTCTTTGTCATTTGTGGATTATATGAGATTAGGGTGTTGATAGAAGATATTATGATTGTGGTATTCTAATTATATCATTGGATATTTGGATTTCATCATTTCTTCATTAGGGTTCACGTGAAAAGTGCCCTTTATGGATCCAATTTTGCTTAGACTTGAGATTGTTTTTCTTAAGTCTTTTGATTGTGCTTCTTAGTGGAATTAGGCACATCATGCAAGTTTATCACCTTCATTATCATTGAGGTTGCAGAAGGCTAGATCCCAAAATGAACCCAAAATTTGATGACTTGCTAGAGTAAGTGATGCAAGAGAGAACCATTCGATTAAAGTACATGGACTTTACTCCTCATGAGGCACCAATAACACCAGAACTAATTGATGCCCTTGAAGTACTCTTCCCTTCTACAAATAGAATCTTCCACTTTTCAAACCTTGCTAATAACTCTAACTCAAATACGACTAATCAACCATCCTCATCTACCATCACAGCCCTTCCTCTTTGCATGACCATATCACTAATCCTCTTTTCATCTTCCCTACTACCCACCACATTTCTTAACTTAACCCCTTTCATAGACCCACATCCACCTACACTCTACTCCTCCCTGACCATATCTCTAAGCACCTCTCTTAAAGGAGAATAAATAAATAAATAGGGTGTAAGCAAGTCTAAACCAGTTGCAAGGATCTTTAAAGATTTATGACTCCCAATAAAATTAGCAAACATATATCAAAGGTTCAAATTTTCTAAGGTTCCAACTAACTCATCTAATTAACATCTCCAATTGTTATTATGTCAATTTCTAGCAAAATTCCCATATGCATTAGCAAGGATTATTATCAATACTATCATAGCCAATTGAAATATGCTCCATCTAGCCCATTGCAACACATATCTATGTCAACTTCTCATATGGTTCTAACTAGAAGTTCAAGCAACAAGATCTTGCTACTAGCACCTCCCACAATAGAGCCAACATTAACCCTCCACGCCATCAGTGGATCTTGCCTCACTAGTGGCTCTCGCCAACATGGCATGATCTAATTGGTCCTGCTTGTTGCTTGTTTCAATGGTCTACTTTCTTTGATAGGTAGGTAGCCCTAAAGAATCTCCATATTTGTCTATACCCCAAAGACTAGCCAAGCCACTTGAAAGACCCTCAATGCCAATTCCTCATCTTATAACCCCTAGTGTCGGAGGCCATGATGCCACCAATAGTGATGATGCATGATATGAACCTACTGAATCAATAGATGATATTATCGACACAACACACAAAACAATCACCATTTTCCAATGAAAAACCGGTGTTCCCCATCATAACGGATAAGGAAATCTAAACCAGAGATAAGATCTTAAAGCTTGTGAGGGATTGACCCTACTATACTTCATCCTAGAAATATGTCTTCTATAATGCATGCGAGATTATGTTCGAGGTTGGAATGTGAACATCACAACCTTTTAGAGGCATAAACATTAGCTTTAGCCAGAAGGAAAGCAACAACCCATGAGATAGCAAGCCCCAAAGGAAATGCATAGATAAAGGAAAAAAAAAAAAGACTATAACGAGTAATAGTCGAAGTACACCAGTTTCAAAGCAAGTCCTAACCAAAGGAAAGCCATATATAAAATGAAAGCCCAACAGCAGCAATAGTTGGGGATACGACCGCCGGATTAGTTAACCTCAAAGTCAGTGACATAAGTCCACCGTATCCGAGTATTGCTTGAAAGGCTGAAGCAATAATCACCGCGCCTTGTAGCTCTTTCATAATGTACCTAAACTTATTTCCATGTGGACCTTGGAATTCAGTTGAGTTGATGATGGCAAGAGCAGGTGCTAGGTGAATAAAAGATGGACTCTAGATTAAGGGCAAGCCTTAAACCAAAAATGTACGCAACAACGTGGTCACTCCGGGCATAAAGGGCGGTCACTCCGGGAATAAAGGGCATGATCGACACCACAGCTGCAGTATCCTCTTCAGATCCACCTACGACAGGAACAATAACAAGTGGAATGAGAACCAGTGGACCCAACATCGAGAGGAAATGTTGGAAGCCATAGAAACCAATTGGTACAAGACCCGGAGTATCTTTAAGCTCTTACTTCGTACGAGAATGCCTCCCCACGAACCCGTCGTCTTGCACCGTCTACGGCAAGACCTCCACCGTTTCTTCATCCTCGCCGGCCTTCATGCAGTCTCGTTTGTTGCTGCCGAGGCTCTTCTGTCTGTCCCAAGGCTCAAGCCTTTCACTACACCACCATCTAGATCCCTCCACCACTTTACCGGCTGACCCTTCCTCGCTTCTTTCTCCTTTCGAGCAATCTATGTCTTTAGTTTAGTGATTGAAGACGACCTCTGTTTCTGTGTCGTAAAACAGGAGCGAAATGAAAAGGAAACGGGGTCTTGACCGGAAGACATGGAAATACTGTTGCCCACTGGCTAGGCAAATGGCGTCCACGGCAGATGTTCCTCACAGTTTTCCACTTCAATTCGCAGGGCCTTCTACTTTCGCAATCTCTATTGATTATTGAAGTCACGGCTACACACAGCAACAGTGGTAATAGAGAATAGCATCCTTGCAATCACCCTAAGGCCCGATCAGTCCTTGTTGTACTGGCTCTCTCCACTCTCTCTCCTTAGAGCAAGACTGATTGGGTTGAGCACGGAGAGAGTAGGTGAGGGAATTCTTTTAGTGTCCAAGGAAAAAGGCGAGGAGAAGAAAAGAAGGAAGGAAGGTTTAACAAATCTATGTTTTACTTTACTCTATTTTAGTTTTATTTTTTTGTATTTATTATAAATTTACGTATGCGTATTTATATATATGGATATATATTTATTTTTATTTGTTATTATTATTCCCACTATTAGTATTTTATCAAAATTTTAGAATTACGGAAATGAAATATTTACTACCTAGCCCAAAAGTAGATATTATTTTACTTGTTTTAATATAAATTTTCCTAAATTTTTATATCATTACATCTATATAATTTTTCATTGATTTTCTTATCTTGAGAACTAAGAACTAACATGATAGATGAACTCATTGAGGTAACTACTTCCTTTGTATTTTCATATCTAAACTTTTTCAATATCTACTTAGTGTACTTCTCTTGATAGATGAAAATTTCTTCTTTTGTTTGTTTAATTTGTAGTCCTAAAAAGAAGTTTAATTCACCCATTATTGACATTTCAAAATTTTCTTGCATAAGCTTTGTAAACTCTTCACAATATTTTTCATTAGTTGATCTAAAGATTCCATTGCATTGATCCAATTGCTATCATTTAATGCTTCATCAATATTATTTGGCTCAAATTCAAACAACAAAGTAAAATGATTTTGAAGTTTTTGCAATTTGGATCTAGTTTTTATTCCTAAATCTACATTACCAATAATCAAATTAAAGGGATAAGATGATCTATACTTCCAAGATTTTGAACATTTGGGATTACATTCTAGATTACCATTTCAACTACCTTTTATTTTAGTCTCTAATTTATCAAATTTTAAGATTTCATCAAATGATTCTTCCCTTTTATTTATATTAGATTTAGATTTATTATTCCTATTTTCCTCTACTAGTATAAACACTTAAACATCATCAGAATCATCTTTCATTTCATCAATAAATCATACATTAATGGATTCTTCAACTACTCTTGTAGTTTTATTAAAAACATGAAATACTTTATTGTTTTGTGAATATCCTAATAAGATCACTTCATCTGATCGTTCATCAAAATTTACAACATTATTGATGTGCTCCAATACCAATTACAATATAAAATAAGGATGGAATAAACAAGGTAACAATTCTAATCAAATTGGCGTTAACCCTAAATTGCGCCAAGAAAGAGAGAGAAAATGATAGTCCCAATAACTTACCAGATGTAACACACTAGTAGAAATTAGGAAATGGACTTGAAATCATTGATATTACACATAATACTCTCAATCCAACTTGCCACAATTCTTGATGAATTGATAAAACTGTTTTTGGCATGAAAAAGATCCTCCAGGACACAAAAATGGGCAACTGTAAATTAGGTCTCAAAAGTGTGCTCAATCCCCACTTTTACAAGTATTTATACCTATTCTAAATAAGGAAAAATCAACAAAATAAAATGTTACATAAGTCGGTCTTCTTGGAGCAAGTGTTAACCAGTTCTCCACATAAATTGAAGTAATGTATGGTCGATTTCTTCTTACTTTTTATAGGTTGATGAATAACTAACACACCAAGTATTAGTGTATTTGTTTGCCATCCTGTAATACCTAAAAAAGTGTTTGATGAAATGTAAAACAATTATATAAACTAAATGAAGACACTAAACAACTGTCTTCGGGATCTAATTGTTCCAAAATTATCTTCATTGCTAATTTCTGTAATCCTTTGGCTCTCGCTCTGGTTATGGGTCCTGTAGATGTATGATTCTTATCATCTCCTTGGGCCTATGAAAGATTCACCCTCAAATTTGATAGGTCCCCATTAATGTCATCTAGTAAATAGGGTGATAGGTCTGTAACATTAAATGTAGTAGAGATGTCGTATCTTCCTAGCAGTTCTATCCTGTATGCATTGTTGTCAATGCGTTTGATAACTTTGAAAGGTCCATCTACTCTAGGTGAAAGTTTCTGTGAGTTTTTGTAAGGAAACCTATCTTTGGTGAGATTAATCCATACTAGATCACCTGGATTTTAAATTCTGATTTTCCTATTTTATTACCTTAAAACTTCTGTTGTTCCTGAGTTTTCTGAAGAAGTTTAGTCGTCCTTTAGTGAAGTTTTTGAATCTCCTTGGCTCGTCTATTTGTTTGAGGATGGCATGAGGTACTATACATGAGTTTAGTGCTAAGTCTTCTCCATAGTGTTTTCTAGAAAAAACTAAGAAACTTAGTGTCTCTATCAAACCCTATGCTGTGTGGAGCACCATGTAGCTTTACAATTTCTTGCACAAAAAGGTTAACTATAAAGAGTGCGTCATCCGTTTTGTGGCAAGGCACAAAATGAGACATTTTGTTGAAGCAATCAACAATAATCATAATGGAATCCTTTCCACTTTGTGTCCAGGGTAGACCCAAAACAAAATCCATGTTAATATCATTACAGGGTTGGGTAGGTATAGGCAAAGGTATATATTCACCCTAAACTCCTTTCTTTCCTTTTGCCCTCTTACAGACCCCACACCTTCCCAATACCTTATAAACATCCTTCATCATAGCCCTCTAGTAAAAATGCTCTTTCAATAAAGCCAGAGTCCTCTTTTCACCAAAATGAGCAAATAATATGAGCTTCCATCACTAACAATTCTCTAACCGACCTATAGGGTATACACAATTTCCCTACCTTATATAGAAAGCTATCAATCATGTAATACCCCTCAACTATCTTTCCCCTATAACATTTCTCAACAACTACTTTTAGAAATTCATCATGCAAATATTGTTCCTTCATTAATTTAAACCCAAGCAATTTCGATTGTAGAGAGGTGATAAGTACATACTTACATGATAAGGTGTCAGCTACAACATTCGTGTTTCCCTTCTTATACTTAATCACATATGAAAAACTCTCTAGAAACTTCACCCATTTAACTTGATGTTTTGACAGATTTTGCTAACCTCTAAAATGTTTCAAGGACTCATGATCTATATAGATAATGAATTCTTTAGGAAGAAGATAATGTTGCCATGTCATCAATGCCCTCATTAAGGAATATAACTCTTTATCATATATTGAGTAGTTTAAAGGTACACCACTTAATTTTCACTAAAATAAGCAATGGGCTTCTTATCCTGCATCAACGTAGCACCAATCCCTACCCTTGAGGTATCATACTCCAATTCAAAAAATCTGTTAAAATCAGGTAAAACTAATGTTGAAGCACTAGTAAGTTTTGCTTTCACCTCCTCAAAAGTCTTTTAAGCCTTCTCACCCCAAACAAAAGGAATATTTTTCTTTGTCAATTCAGTTAACAGACTAACAATACTACTGAAGTTATTGACAAATCTCTATAAAATTAAGCTAGTCCATGAAAACATCTTACCTTAACAACTAATTTTGGTGTTAGCCAATCCTTAATAGCCCTCACTTTTTCCTCATCCACCTTAACACTAGAACCAGATATAATAAATCCTATAATTGTTACCTCAGTTTGATAGAAAGAACACTTCTAAAGATTAGCATACAGTTGTTGCTCCCTCAATACTAAAAACATTGCTTGTAAATGCTTCACATGATTTTCTAGGTTTTTTGCTATAAATCAAAATGTCATCAAAATAAACAACAACAAATTTTCCTGGAAATTCCTTCATTACATGATTCATCATCCTTATAAAAGTACTAGGGGCATTAGTCAAACCAAATGGTATGACCATCCACTCATATAACCTATAATGTGTTTTAAAAGCGATCTTCCACTCATCTCTTTCCCTCATCCAAATTTGGTGATATTTTCTTTTAAGATCCACCTTGGAGAATACCTATACACCATATAGCTCATTTAACATATCATCAAGTCCAAGAATGGGATAACTGTATTTGATGGTGATTTTGTTGATGGCTCGGCTATCAACGCACATCCTCCAAGTACCATCCTTCTTAGAGACAAGAAGGGTAGGAATAGCATAAGGACTGATACTCTCCCTGATAAAACCCCATTCTACCAATTCATCCACTTGACGCTTCAATTCCTTAGCCTCCTTAGGATTCATGCGGTATATAGGTCAATTTGGTAAAACTAATCCCAGATGAAAGTCAATGGTGCGCACAATACCTCTCAAAGGTGGCAATCCCTCAGGCAATTCATCTATAAAAAGATCTTTATAGTCGTCTAATACTTGAGTTACCACAGGCGGTAGATGCTCACACCTATCCATCTCTAAGGCATACCTCTTCTACAATAGATGCATTGGCCTCTCATTTGCTATAGCCTCCTCCAATTCATACTGGCCTACCAATAACGTCTTCTTCTTCCCAACCTTATTTATCTACCTCTATACCTCTTGTACTTTACATGGTGACATAGGGTTTAACCCTATACGCTTACCCTCTTTTTGGAACACAGTGTTCCTAAAGCTATCATGTAAAACTCTATTGTCATATAACCAAGGCTTGCCAAGTAATACATGGGATGCACACATAGGAAGAATGTCAAAAATAATCTCATCATGGTATTTATCTCCTATGTTGAAAGGTACCTTAACCCTTTAAGTGACATGCAAACTACTTTGTTTACTCAGCCAATGTAATTTATAAGGCTTAAGATGTGGGGTAGTGACTAGTTTTAATTTAGTCTCTAATGAGGGAACCACAACATTAGTACAACTATCTCCATCGATAATAAAAGCACACAAATTACCTTATACCTTGTAGGAGACGTGGAACAAATTTTCCCTCTACTCATCATCATTAGTAGGAAAGGTAGTCATAGCTCTGCGTAGTACATTAATGGATAAATATTGATCATCCCCCTTATCCTCATGTACTCCAGCATCTGCATCACCATAATACTCATCTAATATAGTTGACAGATCTAAGGTCTCAAGCACCTCTTCCTCATCTTCCTCACTCTCTACCTCTATAATAGTCATGATCCATTAATGTGCCTAACCAATTAGATGGCAAACAAAATGGCATGTCAAATTACTTCAAATTAGAAGTCCAATTCACAAGTTTGATCACTAAATGGATGTAAGAACAAACAAGTGTGCGATCTTCAATGGAACAACACATAAATGAACTAGAATTAAATCTCAAATTGAAATGAACAAATTTGAAAATAAGAACCCTAATTCATGTAATAAAAACAAGTAGCCAACAAATTGTATTTAGATATTACTCACTAAACACAATTTTCAAAATAACAAGAGTAAGATTGATACGACTCACAATTCACTCAAGTTGATTCTCGCCACAATTTCACAAAGAAATTGATAAGAGCTCTTTGTATGCAAAGGATAAACCCTTACGGCACAAAGTGTATATTTTTCTCAAAAATGTCAAAAGCTTCATAAAAACCCTAGTTAGCAAGTATTTATACTTGCTCCTATTAGGGTAAAAATATAAAAAAAATTACAAAGATGCTACTTAAGTAGCCGATTCCCAAAAGTACAAATTACAAATATAACCAACAAGTGACTGGTTTTGAATCAACAAATTACAAGTACAAATGATCTTCAAGTGACAGGTTCTTCACTTCAATTGAACATATCGTGGATTGGTTCTTCTTGGACTTATGTAGGTCCATGAATAACCCATAAATTGAGCTTTAGTGAGTTTATCTACTGTCTTGTAAAAACCGACAAGTGTACCTGCTGGAATGCACAACAAATATGTAATAGAAAAGAAGTTACCAAACAAATATTTTTGGGGTCGAATTGTTTAAAGAGGACCCTCATCGCCAAATTTTGTAACCTTTTGACTCTTGTTCTGGTGATAGGTCATGTAGGATTTTGATTCCTATCATCTCCTCGGGCTTCAGGAAGATTTGTCCTCAAATTTGATACGTCTTTATAAACATCATCGGGTTGGTTGAGTGACAAGCCTATAACATTAAATGCAACAGAGACTCTATATCCTCCTAACAAGTTATTTGTAAAAATATCACTGCAGTCTCCCAATACCTAAGATACCACAGCAGGTAGTTGCTTTCACCCTCCCTCCATCTCAATGGGACTCTATATCTCATTTGCAATACATATAATGGTCTATCATCTGCTATGGCCTTTGCTAACTCAAACTGTCCCACCAATAATCTCTTCTTCATCTCTGTTTCACTTATATGTCTCTAAACCTCTTAGTCCTCTAATGGTTTACTCATCTACCTCTAAACCTTTTATGATGAGATCCATGATGAGAGCCAAGCCGGAAGAAGTAATGTGGATCCTCTTGAAGTGCCGCCTGGACCGATCACAAGAAATCAAGCGAAACGAGTCAAGGAAACACTTAACGGGTTGATAAAGGTTGTCCATGAAGCCGGAAAGGATTGGAGCAATCATGAAGTTGGAACGGATTGGAACAACCATGGGAAGACCCTTGCTTTTATACAAGTCACACTGGACACGGGTTGAAGAGGGCGTGTACTTTCAAGGCACGACCGTGTAGGAATTCCAAGATTGCACAGAATCATATACGGCTAGATACACGGCTAAAAGGCACGGCCGTGTATGGAGACAAGCAAATCCACAGAAAGACTCACGACCAGAAGTACACGGTCGTATATGTGACCGGAATGTGCACAGAAAATTACACGGTCATGTACACGGCCGTGTATGTTGCCAGAAGTTGTACAGAAAGGTACACGGCCGTGTATCCCTGCCGGCCAACTTTTTCCTGTTTCGTGTTTTTACGTAACTTATCTAAACTACGTCGTTTTGGACTTGTTTTACACGAATTGTAACCCTAGTATAAAAGCTCCTAGGGTTTAAAACAATAAAGAATATACATCTTTGAACATTAAACACTTTTGAGAGGCACCTCTCTTGGTTCTTCAAGAACTAACTATAACTTATCGGATTGATTTCCATGGCGTTCATCCCGACTTATCAATCGATCTTCCATCTCGATTGTGGCGTCTTCATTTTTATACCAAGGTTCTTGTCTCGCTTATAGACAACGGGTCGTGGTTTCCACTTTTGGTGTTTGGGCGTCTTAGGCAACGAATTTCCGAAAGTATTGGTATTGGGTTTTGTCACGGGTTAGCGTGGTTCGTATCAGTTTGGTATCAGAGCTTAGGTTTGTCAAAACATCAGTTCGGTTTGAGGAAGGTAATATCAAAACCCTAACTCCAATCATTCATATCAATTATCGTATTCAATTTTGTAGTATTAATTGTCTTTTGATAGTGTAATATTGACTAGGCGATTGTTAAAAAAAAAAGGGTAAAAATCACGACAAAAAAAAAGAAGAGAAAAGAAAAGAAAGGAAAAACGTGATCAAGAGCAACAACCAAGACAAAAAAAAAAAATCGAATAGGAAAATAGAGGAAAATTTACGAACCCTAGAGTTGTTTTGAATTCTACGGAAGGAAATTGGTGTAGTTCGGGTTAGTTCCAAGAGAATTGAGAAGAGGAAATTGGCGAGTTGATATCATCATTATTTGTGAGAATACACGAGTGATTGTGTCATATCATCATTTGAGCGAAACACGTAAGGGAGTGTATCGTGAGGTTTAATTATATATCTATATATTTGTGTTAGTACTAATCTTTTCTGCAGGGACTATGTCGAGACAACATTCTCCTAAAGGTGAGAGGGGAAGGTTTGATGCTAGGTTAGTAATTGAGGCGTTGAGGGGAGAAATGAAGAGGATGTTCCAAGAGAGAATGGAACAAATTCATGAGACGGTAGAGCAAAGACTAAAGCAATCCACAAACGTATTCTAAGGGCGTAAAAGGGAGAGTTGTTCTAGGAGAGTACCGAGGGGTGGAGATGAAATGTCGGATGATGATTTTTATGAGCCTTCTGTTGGGAGTTATAGAGGTTATAGTGGTCGGAATAGAGGAACTAGAGATTGGGAAGATAGAGGAGATAGGAATAGAGAGGATGATCAATTAAGTAGCATAAAGATGAAGATTCCTCCTTTCCAAGGGAAGAATGATCCCGAGGCGTACTTAGAGTGGGAGAAGAAGGTAGAGATGGTATTTGATTGTCACAACTATAGTGGGAGAAAGAAGGTAAAACTTGCTGCCATTGAATTTTCGGATTATGCTATAGTGTGGTGGGATTAACTAATGTTGAATAGGAGAAGGAGTGGTGAGCCACCTATTGAGTCTTGGGAAGAGATGAAAAGAGTGATGAGAAAGCGGTTTGTGCCTGCATATTACTATCGTGAATTGCACAACAAGTTGCAAACTCTGAGGTAGGGAAGCCGAAGTGTAGATGAGTATTTCAAAGAGATGGAAGTCACTATGATTAGGGCGAATGTAGAGGAGGATAGAGAGGCTACAATGGCTAGGTTTCTTGCGGGGTTGAATAGAGAAATCCAAAATGTGGTTGAATTGCAGCATTATGTAGAATTGGAGGATATGATTCACATGGCTATAAAGGTTGAGAACCAGCACAAGAGGAGAGGTAGTAGTAATGCACGGTTTCCACAAGGTAATGGTTCATCCACTTGGAAGACCAACCAATGGAAGAAAGAAGAAAAGCCTTTACCCACCAAACCAAAAGGGGAGCTGAGACAAGCAGGTTCTACTCCTAGTAATCAAGGTAACCCTGAATCTTCTACTTCTAGAAATCGTGGCATTAGATGCTTTAAATGCCAAGGTAGAGGCTATATTGCTAGTCAATGTCCAAATAGGCGTGTGATGATTTTGCGTGATGATGAAGAGTATGAGACTGAGGGGGATAGTGAAGAAGATGATATGCCTCCATTAGAGGATGCTAGTGATGATGAGGAGCCTGCAATGGGAAGGCTAGTGGCAGTAGTGAAGTGAGCGTTGAATTTGCAGGTGAAGGAAGAAGAGGAGGTGTAAAGAGAGAATATATTTCATACTATATGTTATCTAAGAGATCATATTTGCAGCTTGATTATTGATGGAGGGAGTTGCACCAATGTAGTGAGTAACTTTATTGTTGAGAGGCTGGGGCTCAAAACTGTTAGACACCTTAGTCCATATAAATTGCAGTGGTTGAATGATAGTGGAGAGACTAAGGTGAGTAAGCAAGCATTGATTGGTTTTCGCATTGGAAGGTATGAGGATGAGGTGTTATGTGATGTAGTGCCAATGCAAGCATATCATGAGTTGTTAGGGAGGCCATGGCAATTTGATAGAAAGGTTGTTCATGATGGCTTTTCTAACAAGTATACGCTTGGTCACTAAGGGAAAAGCTTTAATCTTAAACCTTTAACACCTAAGCAAGTGTATGAGGATCAGCTGCAGCTACAACAGTCTTTTGCAAAACATAAGGTGAGTGAAAAGCAGAGTGAGAGTGAGAAGGCAAAAGACAATGAGAAGAAAAAGGAATATAAAAGTTAAGATCAAAAGGAAAAGGAGAGGAAGGCTGGAAAGAGTGTGAGAAGCCAAGTTGAAGGGGGATCAACTTTAGTGGTGAGTGAAAAGGAGAGGGCAGCCTTGCAAAAGGAGAGTTGTGTAGCAAGAGCAAGTGTAGTGAGGAGAGCGTTAGTGATGAGGCAACCTATGTTGTTTCTGGTTTTTAAGGAGATATGTTTAACTACTAACGAATTATCTAACTCTTTGCCTAGTGTGGTTGTGTCTATTGTGTAAGACTTTGAAAATGTCTTTCCAAAGGAACTCCAAAGGCAGTTTGATGAGTTAATGGAGAAGGGATACATGAGAGAAGGCATGAGTCCATGTGCAGTGCCTGTGATTTTGGTGCCTAAGAAGGATGGGACATGGAGAATGTGTGTTGACTGCCGCGCCATCAACAACATTACGGTAAAGTATCGTCATCCCATTCATTGTTTAGATGACTTCTTAGATTGGTTATATGAGTATAGTGTCATTCCTCGTGAGCCATGGATAAACACTTCCACAGATTTTGTATTAGGATTATCTAGGCCTAGGCATGGTCGAGATTTTATTGTTGCGGTTGTAGATAGGATTTCTAAAGTGGTTCATTTCAGTCCTTGTCATAAAACTGATGATGCTATACATATTGTTAATTTGTTCTTTAGAGAGGTAGTGCATCCACATGGTATACCTTGGAGCATTGTTAGTGATCGGGATGTCAAATTTTTTAGTCATTTTTGGAGAGTATTGTGGGCTAGGTTAGGAACTAAGTTAGTGTTTTTGACTACCTGTCACCCATAAACTGATGGGCAAATTGAGGTGGTTAATAGGACTTTAATTCAATTGTTAGGGGCAATCACAGAGAAGAACATTCGGACTTGGAAGGATTGCCTACCATTTGTGGAGTTTGCATGTAATAGGGCTTTAAATAGCATTATTCATTGTTCACCATTTGAGATTGTGTTTGGTTTTAACTCACTGAATCCTAATTATTTATTGTCATTGCCACTTAATAAGTTTGTGAGTTTTGATGCTGATTCTAAGGTAGATTTCGTGAGAAAGCTACATGTACAGGTAAAGATTAGGATTGTAAAACAAAATGTTAGGGTCGCTTCAAGGGTGAACAAGGACAGGAGACCCAAGATTTCTCAGCCTGGAGATTGGGTTTAGGTGCATTTTCGCAAGGAGAGTTTTCCATTGTAGAGGAGATCCAAGTTGAACCCTAGGGGAGACGGTCCATTTCCGATGCTTGACAAAATCAGTGACAATGCCTACAAGAAAAATTTACCAGGTGAGTATCCAGTAAGTGTCACATTTTATGTTACTGATCTGAGTCCATTTGATGCAGGCAATGATTTGAGGACAAATCCTTTTCAAGAGGAGGGGAATGTTGAGATCCATGATGAGAGCCAAGCCGGAAGAAGAAATGTGGATCCTCTTGAAGTGCCGCCTGGACCGATCACAAGAAATCAAGCAAAATGAGTCAAGGAAACACTTAACGGGTTGATAAAGGTTGTCCATGAAGCCGGAAAGGATTGGAGCAATCATGAAGTTGGAACGGATTGGAACAACCATGGGAAGACCCTTGCTTTTATACAAGTCACACTGGACACGGGTTGAAGAGGGCGTGCACTTTCATAGCACGACCGTGTAGGAATTCCAAGATTGCACAGAATCATATATGGCTAGATACACGGCTAAAAGGCACGGCCGTGTATAGAGACAAGCAAATCCACAGAAAGATACACGACCAGAAGTACATGGTCATGTATGTGACCGGAATGTGCACAAAAAAGTACACGGTCGTGTACACGGCCGTGTATGTTGCCAGAAGTTGTACAGAAAGGTATACGGCCATGTACACGGCAGTGTATCCCTGCCGGCCAGCTTTTTCCTGTTTTGTGTTTTTACGCATTTTATCTAAACTACGTCGTTTTGGACTTGTTTTACACGAATTCTAACCCTAGTATAAAAGCTCCTAGGGTTTAGAACAATAAAGAATATACATCTTTGAACATTAAACACTTTTGAGAGGCACCTCTCTTGGTTCTTTAAGAACTAACTATAACTTATCGGATTGATTTCCGTAGCGTTCATCCCGACTTATCAATCGGTCTTCCATCCCGATTGTGGTGTCTTCATTTTTATACTAAAGTTCTTGTCTCGCTTATAGACAACGGGTCGCGGTTTCCACTTTTGGTGTTTGGGCGTCTTAGGCAACGAATTTCCGAACGTATTGGTATTGGGTTTCGTCACGGGTTGGCGTGGTTCGTATCATTTTAGACCTTTGATGGTTAACACATCTGCTTCTAAATCGCTTGGTCCTCTAAAGGTTAACTCTTCTAACTATGAACCTTTAGGACCTCTAATGGTTGACTCATCTGCTTACGAACCTCTTGGTCCTCTAAAAGTTAACTTATCTATCTTTGAACCTCTTAGACCTTTGATGGTGACATAGGGTTCAATATTGTACGTTTACCCTCCTACTGGAACATATAAGTATTTCTATAGCCATCATGTAAAACCCTCCTATCATACACCCAAAGCCTGCCAAGCAATATATGGGATGCACACATAGGAAGAATATTACATTCAATTTCATCATGATATTTATCCCCTATACTGAAAAGTACCCTAGCCCTCTAGGTCACATAGAGACTACCTTGCTCACTCAGCCAATGCAATATATAGGGTTCTAGATGTGGGGTAGTTACAAGTTGTAATTTTGATAATAATAAGACAGCCACAACATTAGTACAACTACCACCATCAATAATAATAACACACAAATTACCTTGCACCCTACAAGAAGTGTGAAATAAGTTTTCTCTTTGCTCATCATCAAGGGTTGGAAAAGTAATCAAGGCTCGGCATAGTATATTAGTAGACATATATAAATCACCTGACATGGTTGCTTACTAATTTCAACAAGCCAACAACACACTTCACCACACACACCATGGCAACACATACTCACACACCCACAGTGCAACAAACAACTAATGTAACACATACCCTCAATGGCTTCACACACACACTCCCATAATCACACTACACACACTCTCCCATGGTTCACTTTACTTTACACCACTACACACACTTTCGGCACAACAACAACACCCTTTACACCTATGGTACACACACGCTATACTTTTACACACAACTAAAGGCAACAAACACCTTCACAACAACATTACTCCAACACCACACAATAACCACTACAAAAGAAAAACACAAAACTCCACCTAACTTCACACACACTTCCATACTTCAATTACGGCAACAAGTAGAAGTAATAATAAACACTTCTCCAATAGTAAGTTAATATTTCTAAGTAAGCAAAGTATTGAAGCATTAATGCATAATAACTCCACACTTTAATTCCTGCTTTTTTTTTTTTTTGAAATTCAAATTCAACCACTACAACTCCCTTTTAATCACGGCATATACACACACTTACACTCTACGAACAGCACCCTTCTCCACAACACAAACAATAAAACACATAGCAACACCCTTCATAACACAAACTCACTTCGCCACACACACACATACCTCAACCACAATGCAAGCTTCAAACATAACCCACACTTACACTTCATAGTGCAGCACTTCTATAATCTACAAAACACTCACTTCACAATACAATCATAGCACAACAATTCAAATACTACTTCTTAATGAAGCCTCTCCACAAATGGTAAGAAGCAATTCAAAATTCAAATAGCATTTATTCAATACTACACAATAACTTCTTCAAACATAATGAATATATTTAAATTCAAATAATTTCCTATTCTCCATGCAAGGAAAATCTAGAAATGCAAATGACAATCCTCAATTTTCAAAATCACAAACAAAAATTCACTCCTCTTTTGCTTCAAGGAATGTACCTCCAATTCCGAGGAAACATGCCTCCTAATTCCCCTTCTATTCATAGCAAGTTTAAGAACAAAAAGACTACTACAACATCTCCACTTCCACTTCAACAATGAAAAATATAATGCAACAAAAATCGCAGTAAACTACTACAATTTCACTTCAACAATTTGGATCAAGAAGTAAAATTCAAGAACCCTAAATTTCAAGTGAAGTTCATGCAAACCCTACTCCACAACCTATGTTATGATACCAAAAACGATGATGTACCTAACCAATTAGATGGTAAACACATCAATCATAAAGCATGAACAACCAAATCCCTAAATCAAAATGGTGTGTCAAATTACTTCAAATTGGAAGTCTAATTCACGAGTTTGATCACTAAATGGATGTAAGAACAAACAAATGTGCAATCTTCAATGGAACAACACGTAAATGGACTAGAATTCAATCTCAAATTAAGATGAACAAATTTGAAAATAAGAACCCTAATTCACGTGATAAGAACAAGTAGCCAACAAATTATACTTAGATATTATTCACTAAACACAATTTGCAAAATAATAAGAGGAAGATTGATATGACTCATAATCCACTTAACTTGATTCTCACTAAAATTTCATAAAGAAATTGATAAGAGATCTTTGTATGCAAAGGATGAAACCTCACAACACAAAGTGTATATTTTTCTCAAAAATGTCAAAAGCTTTCTAAAAACCCTAGTTAACAAGTATTTATACTTGCTCCTATTAAGGTAAAAATATACCAAAAATTACAAAGATGCCACTTAAGTGGTCGGTTCCCAAAAGCACAAATTATAAATATAACTAACAAGTGACCGGCTTTGAATCAACAAATTACAAGTACAAATGATCTTTAAGTAACGGTTCTTCACTTCAATTGAACATATCGTGGACCGGTTCTTCTTTGACTTATGTAGGTCTATGAATATCCCAGAAATTGAGCTTTAGCGAGTTTATCCACCATCCTGTAAAAACCGACAAGTGTAACTACTGGAATGCACAACAAATATGTAATAAAAAAGAAGCTACTGAACAAATATTTTTTGGGTTGGATTGTTCAAAGAGGACCATCATCACCAAATTTTGTAACCCTTTAGCTCTTGTTCTAGTGATAGGTCTTGTAGGATTTTGATTCATATCACCTAACTTTTTAGACATTGAGCAGCCATATGTCCAAAACCCAAACATTTAAAACATTTCTCCTGACAACTTCATCCTCCCGATGTCTTAACTATAGCCTGTTTGTTATCATTCCCTATAACTGTTTTTCATTTCCCCACTATCTTTTTCTCCCTTCTACTATCTAGCACTACTAGACTCTTGTCCACATTTCTACTATTTCCCCCTCTATCAACCTGTTTACCCTCAAAATAGTACATTTTTGTAGAAGTCCCATACTTGTTGCTCGTTGCTTGAAATGGGTTAGATCGTCTCTGTCTCTCCACTTTCAAAGATAATTGGATGGCCTCATCAAGGGTGTCATACGTCTAGAGATCCACAATACAAGCAATTTCATACTTAACCTTAACACAAATTGTGCTAAGGTCTGTTTAGGAGGTTCAACTGATCCACATCTAATCATCAATGTCTCAAACTCCTGTATATACTCATCAACAGTTTTGCTTCCTTGCCTCAATGTCTGGAGATGCATGAACAACTCCTATCTATAGTGCTCTGGTATAAACCTCCTTCTCATAACATGTTTCATTTCTTGCTAGGTATGTATCTCAGCCTCACCATCTCTTTGTCTACTAGCTACAAGATTCCTCCACCATAAGGTTGCATAGCTTGTAAACTTTACAGTTGCAAGAAGAACTTAAGTGTGATCATTAATCTCATAACACCCAAATATACCCTCTACCTTATCCCCCTAATCTAAATATTCCTCTACAGAATCCGTTCCAACAAATGAAGGCATTTGCAACTTTGCATATTCCAAGCCTTGAAGCGGCCTAAACTCACAATTTAGATAAGGATCATTCTCAAAATTATCATCCTTGTCCTCCTTAAAAGCATGATAATCTCCTTCCATCCTCCTACCCCTATTTCCTCCAACAACCTTTTCTCTATGTACATTCTGATGGGCTACTCGAGGTGGAGGTGCCTGTGGATTTGCTACTGGTGGTTATGGCAATGTCATTTGATCTGCTCATATTGCTAATGTAGTAATGATAATGATGAGATCCTGCAATTTTTCCACAAGTGTTCTTCCACCTACAGCACGACGTTCCTAACCTCCTCCAACTTGACTATTGACCTCATTTCTAATATGATACAAACCACGCCAACCCGTGATGAAACCCAATACCAATACGTTCGGAAATTCGTTACCTAAGACGCCCAAACACCTAAAGTGGAAACCGCGACCCGTTGTCTATAAGGGAGACAAGAACCTTGGTATAATGTGAAGACGCCACAATTGGGGATGAAAGACCGATTGATAAGTCGAGATGAACGCCACGGAAATCAATCCGATAAGTTCAAATTAGTTCTTGAAGAACCAAGAGAGGAGCCTCTCAAAGATGTTTTAATGTTCTAACATGTATGTTCTCTCTATTCTAAACCCTAAGAGCTTTATACTAGGGTTACAATTCATAAAAATACAAGTCCAAAACGACGTCACTTCAATAAGTGCATAAAATAAGAAAACAACACAAAAGGCCGGCGTCGGGGAGATACACGACCGTGTACACGACCGTGTACTTTGGCCGTGTACTTTTCTATGCAAATTCTAGCAACATACACGACCGTGTACTTCTGGTCGTGTATCTTTCTGTGGATTTGCTTGACTCCATACATGGCCGTGCCTTTTAGCCGTGTGTCTGGCCGTGTATGATTCTGTGCAATCTTGAGATTCCTACACGGCCATGCCTTGAAAATGCACGCCCTCTTCATCCCGTGTCCGGTGTGACTTGTACAAGAGCAAGGGTCTTCCCATGGTTGTTCCAATCCATTCCAACTTCATGATTGCTCTAATCCTTTCCGGCTTCATGGACATCCTTTATCAACCCATTAAGTGCTTTCTTGAGTCGTTTTACTTGACTTCTTGTGATCGGTCCAGGCGACACTTCAAGAGGATCCACATTCCTTCTTCCGACTCGACTCTCATCATGGATCTCATCATTCCCCTCCTCTTGAAAAGGATTTGTCCACAAATCATCACCTACATCAAAAGGACTCAGATCAGTAACATTAAATGTGGCACTTACTTGATACCCACCTGGCAAATCTATCTTGTATGCATTATCGTTGATGCGCTCAAGAACTTGAAATGGTCCATCGCCTCTAGGAAGTAGTTTAGATCGATGCTGCACGGGAAACCACTCTTTGCGCATGTGAACCCAAACCCAATCTCCAGGTTCAAAGACAACTTGTCGACGACCCTTATTGGCTTGTTTCACATACTGCTCTGTTCTTCGCTCAATGTTTAGTCTTGCCTTCTCATGGATCTGTTTAACAAATTCGGCCTTCTTCTTGCCATCTAAATTAACATACTCAGAAACAGGCAAAGGTGATAAATCCAAAGGAGTTAGTGGATTAAAACCATACACAATCTCAAAAGGAGTAAATTTAGTAGCAGAATGCACTGTACGGTTATAAGCAAATTCAACATGCGGCAAACAATCCTCCCAACTTTTAATATTCTTTTTAATTACAGCCCTCAACAAAGTAGATAAAGTTTGATTCACTACCTCAGTTTGACCATCAGTCTGTAGATGACAAGTAGTAGAAAATAATAACTTAGTTCCTAACTTAGCCCATAAGGTCTTCCAGAAGTAGCTCAAGAACTTAGCATCCCTATCTGATACAATTGTTCTAGGCATACCATGCAATCGCACAACTTCCCTAAAGAATAAATTAGCAATATTACAAGCATCATCCGTTTTGTGACAAGGAATGAAATGTGCCATTTTAGAGAATCTATCAACAACTACAAAAATAGAATCCCGACCATGTCTAGACCTGGGTAATCCTAACACAAAGTCCATAGAAATATCTACCCAAGGCTCATGAGGAATGGGAAGTGGAGTGTAAAGCCCTTGAGGTTGGACTCTAGATTTCGCTTGCTTACACGTGACACATCGCTCACAAATCCTCTCAACATCTTGTTTCATGTGAGGCCAATAGAAGTGTTCCTGCAATACCCCTAAGGTTTTAGCTACTCCAAAGTGTCCCATTAAACCTCCTCCATGAGACTCCCTCACGAGTAATTCTCTTAAAGAACAAATTGGAATGCATAGTTTACTCACCCTAAACAAGAATCCTTCATGTTTATAAAATTTACCATGCCCACTCTTCTCACAATGCACATACTCCTCACAAAAATCTCGATCAGCAGCATATAATTCCTTAATGTGCTCAAAACCAAGCAGTCTAGAACTAAGAGTAGAGATAAGAGTATACCTTCTAGAAAGTGCATCAGCAACGACATTTTCTTTACCTTGCTTGTAGTGGATGACATATGGAAATTTTTCGATGAACTCCACCCAACGAGCTTGTCTTTTGTTCAGCTTGTGTTACCCCTTCAAGTACTTCAAAGATTTATGATCAGTGTGGATCACAAACTCTTTTGGCCACAGGTAGTGTTGCCACGTCTCCAGGGCTCGAACCAATGCATATAACTCCTTGTCGTAAGTAGGGTAGTTCAAGGTTGCCCCACTTAGCTTCTCGCTAAGAATGCAATCGGTCTTCGCTCTTGCATAAGCACTGCTCCAATACCTAATCCTGAGGCATCACACTCAATTTCAAACGTTTTAGCAAAGTTAGGTAAAGCAAGTAATGGCGCCTGAGTCAGCTTATTTTTAAGCGTCTGAAAGGCCTTCTCTTGTTGCTCTCCCCATTTGAACCCCACGTTCTTCTTAATTACCTCAGTAAGTGGTGCTGCAATGGTACTGAAATATTTCACAAATCTCCTGTAAAAGCTCGCTAGTCCATGGAAGCTCCGCACATTACTTACATTAGTTGGACTAGGCCATTCTTGGATCGCACAAACCTTTTCTTCATCAACCTGTATTCCCTGTGCACTAACAACAAAACCAAGAAACTCAAGTTTGTCTGTGCAAAAAGTGCACTTCTTGAGGTTAGCATATAATTGTTCCTTTCGAAGCACTTCTAAAACATCCCTCAAGTGAGATATATGATCTTCCAAACTCTTGCTGTAAATGAGGATATCATCAAAATAAACAACCACAAATTTTCCAATAAAAGTCCTCAAAACATGGTTCATAAGTCTCATAAAAGTACTAGGTTCATTAGTTAAACCGAAAGGCATTACTAACCACTCATACAATCCATATTTTGTTTTGAATGCAGTTTTCCATTCATCACCTTCTTTCATTCTAATTTGGTGATATCCACTTTTTAGATCAATTTAGGAAAAGACACTAGACCCATGTAACTCGTCTAACATATCATCTAAGCGAGGAATGGGATGACGATACTTTACTATGATGTTGTTGATGACGTGGCAGTCAACACACATTCTCCATGTCCCATCCTTCTTAGGCACCAAAATCACAGGCACTGCACATGGACTCATGCTTTCTCTCACGTACCCCTTCTCCATTAATTCATCGACCTGCCTTTGGAGTTCCTTTGTCTCCTCCGGATTGCTCTTATAAGCTGGCTTGTTTGGAATCGATGCTCCGGGTACAAGGTCAATCTGGTGCTCAATATCACGAATAGGTGGTAATCCCTTTAGAATCTCTTCAGGGAAGACATCTTCAAAGTCCTGAACAAGAGACACAACCACACTAGGCAAAGAGTTAGATAGTTCGTTAGTAGTCAAATATGTTTCTTTAAAAACCAGCAACAACATAGGTTGCCTCATCACTAACGCTCTCCTTACTACACTCGCTCTTGCCACACAACTCTCCTTTTGCAAGGCTGCCCTCTCCTTTTCACTCACCACCAAAGTTGATCCCTCTTCAACTTGGCCTCTCGCACTCTTTCCAGCCTTCCTCTCTTTTTCCTTTTGATCTTGACTTTTATATTCCTTTTCTTTCTCATTGTCTTTTGCTCTCTCACTCTCCCTTTGCTTTTCACTCACCTTATGTTTTGCAAAAGACTGTTGTAGCTGCAACTAATCCTCATACACCTGCTTAGGTGTTAACGGTTTAAGATTAAAGCTTTTTCCTTGGTGAACAAGCGTATACTTGTTAGAAAAGCCATCATGAACAACCTTCCTATCAAATTGCCACGGCCTCCCCAACAACACATGACATGCTTGCATTGGCACTACGTCACATAACACCTCATCTTCATACCTACCAAAGCGAAAACCAATCAAGGCTTGCTTACTCACCTTAGTCTCACCACTATCATTCAACCACTACAATTTATATAGACTAGGGTGTCTAACAGTTTTGAGCCTCAGCCTCTCAACAATAAAATTACTCACTACATTGGTGCAACTCCCTCCATCAATGATCAAACTACAAATTGATCTCTTAGATAACATCTAGTATGAAATATATTCTCTCTTTGCACCTCCTCTTCTTCCTTCACCTGCACATTCAACGCTCACTTCACTACTGCTACTAGCCTTCCCATTGCAGGCTCCTCATCATCACTAGCATCCTCTAATGGAGGCATATCATCTTCTTCACTATCCCCCTCAGTCTCATACTCTCCATCATCACGCAAAATCATCACACGCCTATTTGGACATTGACTAGCAATATGGCCTCTACCTTGGCATTTAAAACATTTAATGTCACGATTTCTAGAAGTAGAAGAATCAGGGTTACCTTGGTTACCAAGAGTAGAACCCGCTTGCCTCAGCTCCCCTTTTGGTTTGGTGGGTAAAGGCTTTTCTTCTTTCTTCCATTGGTTGGTCTTCCAAGTGGATGAACCATTACCCTGTGGAAACCATGCATTACTACTACCTTTCCTCTTGTGCTGGTTCTCAACCTTTATAGCCATGTGAACCATATCCTCCAATTCTACATAATGCTGCAATTCAACCACATTTTGGATTTCTCTATTCAACCCAACAAGAAACCTAGCCATTGTAGCCTCTCTATCCTCTTCTACATTCGCCCTAATCATAGTGACTTCCAACTCCTTGAAATACTCATCTACACTTCGGCTTCCCTGCCTCAGAGTTTGCAACTTGTTGTGCAATTCACGATAGTAATGCGCAGGCACAAACTGCTTCTTCATCACTCTTTCCACTCTTCCCAAGACTCAATAGGTGGCTCGCCATTCCTTCTTCTATTCAACATTAATTGATCCCACCACACTATAGCATAATTCGAAAACTCAATGGCAGCAAGTTTTACTTTCTTTCTCCCACTATAGTTGTGACAATCAAACACCATCTCCACCTTTTTCTCCCACTCTAAGTACGCCTCAGGATCATTCTTCCCTTGGAAAGGAGGAATCTTCATCTTTATGCTACTTAATTGATCATCATCTCTATTCCTATCTCCTCTATCTTCCCAATCCCTAGTTCCTCTATTCCGACCACTATATCCTCTATAACTCTTGACAGAAGGCTCATCAAAGTTATCATCCGACATTTCATCTCCACCCCTTAGTACTCTCCTAGAACGACTCTCCCTCTTACGCCCTTAGAATACATTTGTGGATTGCTCTAATCTTTGCTCTACCCTCTCATGAATTTGTTCCATTCCCTCTTGGAACATCCTCTTCATCTCACCCCTCAATGCCTCAATTACTAACCTAGCATCAAACCTTCCCCTCTCACCTTCAGGAGAATGTTGTCTCGACATTGTCCCTGTAGAAAAGATTAGTACTGACACAAATATATATATAAAATTAAACCTCACGATACACTCCCTTACGTGTTTCGCTCAAATAATGATATCATACAGTCACTCGTGTATTCTCACAAACAATGATGATATCAACTCGCCAATTCCTCTTCTCAATTCTCTTGGAACTAACCCGAACTATACCAATTCCCTTCCGTAGAATTCAAAACAACTCTTGGGTTCGTGAATTTTCCTCTATTTTTCTATCCGAATTTTTTTTTTGTCTTTTTTGTTGCTCTTGATCACGTTGCTCTTTTTTTTTGTGTCGTGATTCTTCCTTTTTGTTTTTGTAACAATCGACTAGTAGATACTACACTATCAAAAGACAATTAATATTACGAAATTGAATGCTAACAATGGATATAAACGATTGGAGTTAGGGTTTTGACGTTACCTTCCTCAAACCGAACTTGATGTTTTGACAAACCTAAGCTCTGATACCAAACTGATACGAACCACGCTAACCCGTGACAAAACCTAATACCAATACGTTCAGAAATTCATTACCTAAGACGCCCAAACACCTAAAGTGGAAACCGCGACCTGTTGTCTATAAGCGAGACAAGAACCTTGGTATAATGTGAAGACGCCACAATCGGGGATGAAAGACCGATTGATAAGTCGGGATGAACGTCACGGAAATCAATCCGATAAGTTCAAATTAGTTCTTGAAGAACCAAGAGAGGAGCCTCTCAAAGATGTTTTAATGTTCTAAGATGTATGTTCTCTCTATTCTAAACCCTAGGAGCTTTATACTAGGGTTACAATTCGTAAAAATACAAGTCCAAAACGACGTCACTTCAATAAGTGCGTAAAATAACAAAACAACACAAAAGGCCGGCGTCGGGGAGATACACGGCCATGTACACAACTGTGTACTTTGGCCGTGTACTTTTCTGTGCAAATTCTGGCAACACACATGACCGTGTACTTCTGGTCATGTATCTTTCCGTGGATTTGCTTGACTCCATACATGGCCGTGCCTTTTAGCCGTGTGTCTGGCCGTGTATGATTCTATGCAATCTTGAGATTCCTACACGGCCGTGCCTTGAAAATACACGCCCTCTTCATCCCGTGTCTGGTGTGACTTGTACAAGAGCACGGGTCTTCCCATGGTTGTTCCAATCCATTCCAACTTCATGATTGCTCCAATCCTTTCCGGTTTCATAGATATCCTTTATCAACCCGTTAAGTGCTTCCTTGAGTCGTTTCGCTCGACTTCTTGTGATCGGTCTAGGCGTCACTTCAAGAGGATCCACATTCCTTCTTCCGACTCGACTCTCATCATGGATCTCATCACAATCCTACCATTCACACTATCAGTTAACATGGTTTCTGAATTACATCTTGATATTTTTTTTATATATATTCTCGCCTTCATAACAACAACACACTCCATTCCACTCATGTTACAACAACACGTCACAAAAACAACACAAACTTACACCAACACCTCCACGATTCAATACATACACCCACGGTATGCACACACTTCACACCAACACCTCTATAGTTCAACACACACACCCACGGTATACACAAAATTCACACCAACACCTCCATGGTTCAATCACATGCACACACTCCCACAAGACAACACAACCTCAAAGATCAACACACCTCAAGGTACAATTACTTACACAACTAAGCACTACACCCTCACAGCACCACTTGTTCCATGGCACAACTTCACTTCAACAAGGTACACTTCTTTAATGCTCAACACACTCCACAAAAAAAAAAAAATATTCCTTCACACTCAATTACACATACACGACAAACATCCACAATCACGGCACAAATGATTCCAATCTCTAGTCAAAGTGCATTCATAGAAAGTTAATGCACAATTACTACACAAAAGCAATTATGGAATCAATTGAAATGACTTCTTAATTCTTCTAAGCTAGGATCTCACAGCAAGAAGGACAAGCAAAATGGAAAATCTGAATCCCACAACTCTAATTCGCAATGAGTAAGATAAACACAGCATAATTCAACACAATGCCTTCAATTCCACTTCACTCAACAATAATTGCAAAATGGCAGAACAAGAACCTTAAATCCCAAATTGAAAATCACAAATTCCCTTCTCAAAACTGTGCTTTGATACCAAATTATGATGTGCTCCAATGCCAATTACAATATAAAACAAGGATGGAATAAAAAAGGTAACTATTCCAATTAAATTGGCATAAACCCTAAATTGAAATGGAACCCTAAATTGCATGAAAAATGAGAGAGAAAATGATAATCTCAATTACTTACTAGATGTAACACACTAGTAAGAATTAAAAAATGGACTTGAAATCATTAATATTACACATAATAATCTCTATCCAACTCACTACAATTCTTAATGAATCGATAAGAGTGTTTTTGGCATGAAAAAGATCCTCCACAGCATAAAAATGGGCAGCTATAAATTAGGTTTCAAAAGTGTGCTCAATCCCCTCTTTCACAAGTATTTATACCTATTCTAAATAGGGAAAAATCAACAAAATAAAAGGTTACATAAGTCGGTGCTCTTGGAGCAAGTGTCAACTAGTTCTCTACGTAAATTGAAGCAATGTATGGCCGGTTTCTTCTTGCTTTTTGTAGGTCCATGAATAACTAACGTACCAAGTATTAGAATGTTTGTTCACCATCCTATAATATCGACAAATGTATCTAATGAAATGAAAAACAATTAAATAAAGTAAATGAAGACACTAAAGACTATCTTCGGGATCTAAATGTTCGAAAAGTAACTTCATTGCCAAATTCTATAATCCTATAGCTTTTGCTCTGGTTATGGGTCTTGTAGATGTATGATTCTTATCAATTATTCACATTCTTTTTCACAAAACATGCACATCCAAACACATGAAAGTATTAAACATATGGTTTTCTACCATGAAACAATTCATTTGAAGTTTCCATACTATTAGGTCAGACATACACTGTATTCACTATACGGTAAGTAATTGCTATAGCTTGAAGCCAAAAGTATTATGCTACTCTACTTTCATTTAACACAGAACATGTCATTTCTTGAATTGATCTATTTTTTCTTTCATCTACTCCATTTTGTTAAGGTGTGTAAGGTGTTGAAAAATTATGATTTATTATATGTTCTTCACAAAACATTATAAACAAAGCATTGTCAAACTCTTTGCCACGATTAGCCATTAAAGAAATGATAGGAATCAGATTCCTATAGGACCTATCACTAGAGCTTGAGCTAAGGTCTTACAAAACTCGGTGTTGAGAATCCTTCATGAGCAACCTAATCTTAAGGAAGCTAACTTAATTTCTTTATTCCCATCATATAATTGTTGTGTATTCTAACAGGTACATTTATCAGTCTTATAGAGTGCCAAATTACCAACACTTTAAAGTGAGTCGAGAACCTCATCAGGACACATATCTAATGACTTTGAAGACTTGGCATCTTGAAGACAAATTTTTATATATTTGTCATTTACTTGGATTATTTATGTGTAAGCTTTTGGGATACTTTCATTTGCTTGTAATTGTGTTTTTGGGATCGGCCACCCTAAAGTGGCATAATTGTAATTTTGTGGACTTTTTAACCCTAAAGGGAGCAAGTATAAATACTTTCTTAAGTAGGGTTTTAAGGGACTTTTGCTAAATTTTCAGAAATAGAACAAACACTTCACGTGCTGAGGGTTAGGGTTTCCTAATTCCAAAATTACTCTTATCAATTTCAATCCTAAAATTGATATTATGGCGATTGGCCTTAAAGTGAATTTGTGAGTAATAACAAGTTCTCTTTTTTGTAATTTCCTTTTCATCACTAGTGAGTTATATCTAGGGTTGAATTGAATGTTCTCTTGGTTGGATTAGATTACATTTGTAATCATTTTTATGTTGTTATAATTGATTGGTTTTAGCCTTTAGTTATAACCATTAATTTCACTTCCTTTGAATCGTGGATCAACTTTGTTGGGAAAATGGATCTCGGGTTAGTTCTTATTGTTCTTGTGTGTAATTCACATAGCATTTCAATTGTGTTTAGTGTTTTTTTGAAGATTTTATCATTGTAGATTGTTTCTTTGAAAGTTGTAGCATTCAGATTTCATTTTACTCCATTAAGTTTCTTGCAATTCTTGGAATTTTGAGCCGACATTGGACTAGTCCATTGAAGATTATAATTTTCTCCAATTACATGTGCTTAACCCCTATTTTAGGCACATCATAATTTGGTATCAAAGAAATCAAATTTGGATACTTAAGATTGATCACATCTTCGTTTGAAGAATTGGTTATAAACATTGAGAATTGACGCCATTTGAAAGCTAGTTTGATTGACATTGTTGATTGTTTTCAAATTGGTTTTACATGTGCTTAATCTTGGTTTTAAGCACATCATAATTTGGTATCAAAGCTTGAGGTTGTGAGAAGGGATTTGTTGCAAATTGAATTCGGAAGTTAGGGTTTTGTTGTGTAGCACCTTGATCTGAACAAAATTTGTTAGCGTGAAATTGCATTTTCTTGATTGTGTTGTTGAATTTGTTATCTTGTTGATTAGTGGTTGATCACTTGGAAAATTGAAAACTCTTGGATTCCTTGATTGTGGCTATGAACGTATAGTGCATAGAAAGCAAACCGAGAAGGGGCAAGAGTAGTGTTTCAATTGTTGAAGTGGAATTGTGTTGTGTGCATTTTCGAAAAAAGTGGAGGAGTAACACTTGTATTTTCAGATTTGAAATCAGAATTGAAGTGTGAATTAAGAAGTCAATTTGAAATTTCAAAAAACACATTAAGTCATAGTTTAATTGTGTATCATTTGAATTTGAAATAGCTTCTTACCATTTGTGGAATAGTGCACTTATTGAACTCCATTTTGAATTTGATAGTGGGCTGCTTTTTTTTGGTATAGAAGTTGCGGTTTCGGTTATAGTTTGTGGAAGTGGGAAGTGTACCAGAGCTTGAGCAGTGCATTTGGTGTTGTATCTTTGTTAATTTAGTAAAGGTTATGTGCATTTGGTGTTGGTTATTATATGTGTTGTCAAGAACATTGTTGGTAGTGGCATGAAGCATTGTGAACCGTGAGCATAAGGGGAATTTTGTGGCGGTGAATGGTGTGTTGTGTGTCTATTTTCCTTGCTGCCAATTGTGTATTTAAGTGGTGAAAAGTCAAGGTAAGAATAAGGAAAGTGAGTAGTAGAATTTGAAATTCAAATAAGTCATTGAAGTGTGAAAGTAATTAAACTAATTACTTAAACACTTGTAGTTGAATTTAATTCTATCTACTTGAAAGTAGTTGAGTGTACTTCATTTGTGCCTTGGTTTTGTACTTAAACCGTGGAAGTGTAAGGATAATTATTGTGTTGTTAGGTTTAAGCACAATCATGTCTAGTGAAATGTTTCATTATACTAATATATTGCACCAAACATTGACTACTTTTAATACTAAGGATGATGAACAAAGGGGAAATTTGTTCCATACTTCTTGTAGGGTATAAGGGAATTTATGTATCCTTACAGTTGATGGTGGTAGTTATACCAATGTGGTAGTAACATCGTTAGTATCGAAACTAAAACTTGCCACTACTCTACATCCTAAATTGTATAAATTGCATTTGCTTAGTGATTAGGGGAGTTTGCATGTGACCCAAAGAGCGAAGGTACCATTCAGTGTGGGGGATAAATATTATGATGAAATTGAGTGTGATATTCTACCTATGTGTGCATCCTATATATTGCTTGGCAGGCCTTGGTTATATGATAGGAGGGTCTTCGATGATGACTTCAAGAATACTTATGTATTTTAGAAGGAGGGCAAACACATTATTTTGAATTCGATGTCGCCTTCAAAGGTTCAAAGGCTTCAACAACAGATCGGTAGGGCCATCTAAGGTAAAAAGGGTTCCAATGCAACTTAATAATTCTGGGAAAAAGAAGGTATTGTTAATGGGATAGGGTGAGTTAGAGAGAATTATGATAGAAGAAACTCTAGTATACTTGCTACAGTTGAGATGTGCCCTAGGGGTTCAATAACATCAATCTCTACCCTTAGCAGTATCTCAGGTATTAAATGAGTACATTGATATTTTTCCTAATGATTTGCCAGCAGGTTTACCATCTTTGAGAGGGATAGAGCATGCCATCAATCTTATGCCAGGGTTAGTATTACCAAATCGACCAGCATACCACATGAATCCGAAGGAGGCTAGAGAATTGAAATGCTAGGTGGATAAGTTAATTAAGCGAGGATTTATTAGGGAGAGTCTCAGTCTATATGCTATTCCCGCCCTTCTTGTTCCTAAGAAAGATGGTACTTGGAGAATGTGTATCGATAGCAGAGCCATCAATAAAATCACAATCAAATATAAGTATCCTATTCTTAGACTTGATGATATGTTGGATGAGTTGCAAGGTTCACAAGTTTTCTCTAAAGTGGATCTTAAAAGCGGGTGTCACTAAATTCGGATGAGACAGGGAGATGAATGGAAAACCGCTTTTAAAACATGCCATAGGCTATATGAGTGGTTGGTAATGCCATTTGGTTTGAGTAAAGCTCCTAGTACATTTATGAGATTGATGAATCATGTATTGAAGGAGTTTTTAGGTAAATTTGTTGTTGTTTATATTGATGATATTCTAATATATAGAAAAGACCTAAAACATCATATGGAGCATCTTCAGGCAGTATTTTCAGTGTTGAAGGCACAACAACTATTTGCAAATCTCCAAAAGTGTTTCTTTTACCAAACTGAGGTAACATTTTTGGGTTTTGTTGTATCTGGTTCAGGTGTTAGGGTAGATGAGGAGAAAGTGAAGGCAATCAGGGAATGGCCAACACCCACCTCAATCACCGAGTTAAGGATTTTCCATGGACTAGCATCTTTTTATAGGCACTTTGTCCATAATTTTAGTAGCATTGTTAGTCCTCTCATAGAATTGATTAAGAAAAATGTTCCTTTCGTCTAAAGTGAAAGGGCCTAGAGGAGTTTTGAAGAGGTAAAAGATAAACTCACTTGTGCTCCATTATTGGCTTTACTTGAATTTGACAAAGTTTTTGAGCTAGAATGTGATGCTTCTGGGATAGGGATTGATGCTGTATTAATGCAGGAAAAGAGACCCATAGCATATTTTAGTGAAAAGTTGAGTGGTGCAACTTTAAACTACTCTATTTATGATAAGGAATTTCATTCCTTAGTGAGGGCTCTAATGACGTAGCAGCATTATCTTCTCTTGAGAGAATTTATTATTTATACAAATCATGAGTCACTAAAGCATTTCAAGGGTTAGTAGAATCTGTCTAAGCAACAAGCCAAGTGGGTGGAGTTTTTGGAGGGTTTTGCATATGTGATAAATTACAAGAAGGGTAATTAGAATATTGTTACTGACACTTTATCACACAGGTATGTACTTATCACTTTTGTTCAATCAAAACTGTTGGGTTTTGAATTGTTAAAGGAACAATATGTGCATGATGATGAATTTGGAGTTGTTATGGAAAAAAGTTCTAGGGGAAAGATGTATGAGGGTTATTACATGATTAAGGGGTTTTTATTTAAATCTGGGAAGTTATGTGTACCTTTTGGATCTGTGAAGGAACTATTAGTGAGGGAAGCACATGCAAGTGGATTGTTTAGGCACTTTAGTGAGAAGAGAACCCTAGCCATATTGAGAGAGAATTTCTATTGGAAGGGTATGATAAAGGATGTCCATAGGGTGTTAAAAAGATGTGTCGTTGCAAGAGAGCTAAAGGAAAGAAAGGCATATAGGGTGAATACATGCCTTTACCTATACCTATCAAACCCTAGACTAATATTAGTATGGATTTTGTGTTGAGGTTGCCTAGGACACAAAGAGGAAAGGATTCCATTATGGTGATTGTTGATAGATTTAGCAAAATGTCTCATTTTGTGCCCTGTCACAAAACAGATGATGCCCTTTTATTGCTAACATTTTTGTGTAGGAAATTGTCAAATTGCATGGAGTTCCACACAGTATAATGTCAAGTAGAGACACTAAATTTCTTAGTTTCTTTTGGAAGATGCTATGGAGAAGACTAGGTACTAAGCTTATGTGTAGTACATCTTACCATCTACAGACTGATGCCTAGACAGAGGTTGTCAATTGTACGCTTGGCAACTTACTTAGAGCAATGGTTGGCAAGAATCTTACAGATTGGGACTTATATTTTCCTATTATTGAGTTCGCTTACAATAAGTCTACTCTTAGTTCAACCAGTAAGTTTCCCTTTGAAGTTGTGTATGGCTATAATCCTTCTATTCCATTGGATTTTATAGTAGGACCAGCAACGAAGGAAGTAAGTCTTAGTGGAGTGGAACGTGCTAAGCAAATCCAGCAAATTCATGAGAAAACAACTAAACGCCTTGAGAAAACCCAAGAATAGCAAAAAATTTAGGGAAACAGATATAGGAAAAATCACATTTATAATCCAGGTGACTTAGTCTGGATTAATCTTAGCAAAGACAAGTTTCTACATAAGAAGTCACAGAAGTTGTCTCCTAGATCAAATAGACCATTCAGAGTTTTAAAGTGCATTAACAACAATGCCTACTGGATAGAGTTACCAGGAGAGTATGGTATATCAGTAACCTTTAATGTTGTAGATTTATCACCATATTTGCCAGACGACATGCATGAAGACCTATCAGATTTGAGGGCGAATCTTCCTAAGGCCCGAGGAGATGATAGGAATCAGATTCCTACATGACCTATCACTAGAGCCCGAGCTAAGGGCTTACAAAACTTGGTGTTAAGAATCCTTCATGAGCAACCTAGACTTGATGAAGCTAACTTAATTTCTTCATTCTCATCATATAATTGTTGTACATTCCAATAGGTACATTTATCAATCCTACAGAGTGCCAAATTACCTACATTTTAGAGTGAATCGGGAACCTCATCAAGACACATATCTAATGACTTTGAAAACTCGGCATCTTGAAGACTAAATTTTATATATTTGTCATTTACTTGGATTATTTATATGTAAGCTTTTAGGACACTTTCATTTTCTTGTAATTGTGTTTTTAAGACTAGCCACCCTAAAGTGGCATAGTTGTAATTTTATGGACTTTTTAACCTTAAAGGGAGCAAATATAAATACTTGCTTAAGTAGGGTTTTGAGGGACTTTTGCTAAATTTTCAAAAATAGAAAAAATAATTCATATGTTGAGGGTTAGAATTTCCTAATTCCAAAATTGGTCTTATCAATTTCAATCCCAAAATTGAGATTGTAGCAAGTGGCCTCAAAGTAAATTTGTGAGTAAATCAAGTTCACTTTGTTGTAATTTCCTTTTCATCACTAGCGAGTTATATCTAGAGTTGAATTGGATGTTCTCTTGGTCAGATTAGTTTACATTTGTAATCATTTTTATGTTGTTATAATTGATTGGTTTTAGCCTTTAGTTATAACCATCAATTTCACTTCCTTTGAACCGTGGATCAACTTTGTTGGGAAAGTGGATCTCAAATTGGTTCTTGCAATTCTTGTGTGTAATTCACATAGCATTTCCATTGTGTTTAGTGTTGTTTTGAGGATTTTATCATTGTGGATTTTTTGTTTGAAAGTTATAGCATTCGAATTTCATTTTACTCCATTAGGGTTCACACAATTCTCGGAATTTTGAGCCAAGATAAGATTATTCCATTGAGGATTACAATCTTTTCCAATTACATGTGCTTAACCCCTATTTTAGGCACATCAAAATTTGGTATCAAAGCAATCAAATTTGGATACTTAAGATTGATCACATCCTCGTTTGAAGAATTGGTTATAAACATTGAGAATTGATGTCATTTGGAAGCTAGTTTGATTAACATTGTTTGATTGTTTTCAAATTGGTTTTGCATGTGCTTAATCTTGGTTTTAGGCACATCAAGAAACAATTGAATATCATTTCTCATTTTGTATTTATTTAGCAAAACTTTTAAATATATTAAAAGTTCTAGACATCTGTTTTAAAAAGAATACCCTTGTATATCTTGAAAAATCATCAACAATCACAAGTCTAAATCTATTTCCTCATAGACTTAAAGTTCTTTTAGGTCCAAACAGATCAAGATGTAATAATTCAAGTGGTCCTTTTATAGAAATCATATTTTTACTTTTGTGTGTAACTGAAACCGTTTTGTTCTTTAAACATGTTGTATATTTAATATCATGCTAATTCTAGGCAAACCAACAACAAGTGCCTTTTTCGACAGTCTTTCTAGTTGGTTAAAATTCACATGTCCTAACTTTTTATGCTAGACTTATATATTTTCACTCATATTTAGAAAGTAATACTCATTATTCATATTAGAGGGTATAATTAGATATATGTTTTGTTTCCTAAGTCCTTCAAACAATTTTATCCCTTTAACATTATAAGCAAAACATTTATTCTTTTCAAAGATCATTCTACAAGCTCTATCACATAACTAACTTATGCTTAATCGATTATGTTTCGATCCTTTCACTAATGAAACATTTTCAATTGAATATAGAGAATGACCAATCATGCTCGTTCCTATAATTTTACCTTTGCTATCATCTTTGAATCTTACATATCCTTTTTCATTCAGTATGATGCTAATGAATAAGGATGCATCTCCTATCATATGGTGTAATGACCTTACAAAGGGTTTAGTAGAATTGCGTGAAAGTTGCCATATCGTATGTGCACTCGAAATATGAAAACCGCTTTGCAAGTTAGAGGTTGCAAGACTCTAATTTAATAATCATTCCTCACAATAACTGATAGTAAATATAATTACTTATTATGAAAGTAACTATGGAAACCAATGATTATAGTTCTCCAGAATCACAGAGAATCGATATCCCCTACTAAATAGTAAAACCAAGTAATCTGAATATTTAAAAAACATTGGTTTGAAAAAGTATTGGAGAATGACAACATTCCAAAGATAAATAACTTTACAAATTTTTATTCACTCATTCTAGACTTAACTACCTTCTAATTCTCTATTTATCCTTGGAGCATAAGTTTATAATACTCATCACTTTGATCTTAGCCCATTTCCTAGCTTTAGAATACCTTGGAAGACAAACTATTAGGGGGGTAAGCTAACTATGGCTCAGTGAGTTCACCCATCATTACTACCATTCAAGTAAGTTATCAAACATTAATTAGCACAACATGCAATCTATCTACATACGAAATGAATACATGTGTGATGAATGCAAGAAACACATTCATGGGAGTTTAGAACCATGAAAGGTATAAATTTGCGTTTTCTATACTTCGATTGACCTCTATATTAACTGCATGGAGCACCTCACCTTACCCGGGAGGCCGTTTGAGGGTACGATTCCCTAAACAAACTTGATGCTTGATTTTCATCGAGAACAAAAACATGTCCCAAGTGCCAATCTTGGTGAATTCCATGCCCGGCCATTCACCATCAATTAAACAATAATGCCTCTAAGGCTAAATTAAGTGATCCCTCATCAGGACACTAACTTGTAATCAAACTGTTAACAAAGCCTTATAAGCGTCAAATAAAAGCTATCCTAACTACTTTGCCTTCAACAAAATCAACTTTGATAAAATTACCATAAATATCATTAGGGTTTTATAAACAATAGCTTCTAAAAGAACATGTCGGATTTTTTATATAACCTTTATAAAAATATTTTAAAAGGAGTAAAAATGTTTCAAAAAGATTCAACTTAAGCTAATATAACCTTTACAAAAATATTTTAAAAAGATTAAAAAGATTTCAAAAAGATTTAACATGTTTCAAAAAAAATTTAGTAAAGGTTGAACACTCTTCATTCCTTTCTATGTACTTGCTGAATCATAGACATGCAATAAGTAATCCGATCACTTTGGCTAAGAACTTAAGTTTATCGGTTAATAAGGTGACCATACGGATTAACATATGCAAGATAATCAGTCATTCCAAACAATCAATAGCATCCAACAGAACATCACAAAATTATCAAGCAGTAAGCAAATAGTAGATCATCTAAACTCCCTCACCTGGGCTTGACTTAAGGATTGTAATAATCCTTGGGTAAAGACCGAGGATCTTCTGAAAAACCTAAAGAATTAGACCCAAAAAAATACATGTAAGAGTAATTACTACTAAAATATGCTACTCTAGTATCTTGTTCTAAATCCCAAAATCTTATTAGAGTCTTTTAGGGTATCTTTTAATTATTTAGATTCTTAATAGTTCAGATTCAAGGCCTCAAGTCTAAGTTCACAATCTTTCATTTAAGAATTGGTCCGTTATCAAGGTCTATGCTCAAGTCTTCGTTTGATGAGATCCATGATAGGAGCCAAGCCAGAAGATGGAATGTGGATCCTCTTGAAGTGCCACCTGGACCAATCACAAGAAATCGAGCGAAACGATTCAAGGAAGCACTTAACGGGTTGATAAAGGATGTCCATGAAGCCGGAAAGGATTGGAGCAATCATGAAGTTGGAAAGGATTGGAACAACCATGGGAAGGCCCTTGCTCTTGTACAAGTCATATCGGATACGGGTGAAGAGGGCGTGTCTTTACAAAGCATGGCCATGTAGGAATCTCAAGGTTACACAGAATCATACACAGTCATATACATGGCCAAAAGGCACGGCCGTGTATGGAGTCAAGAAAATCTATAGAAAGATACACGTCTAGAAGTACACAGCCGTGTATGTCTCCAACGCCGGCTTAAGGCCGCCGGCCTTCATTCCAACACCGCCGGCCTTCATGTCTACACCGTCGACCTTCATGCTCTGTTTTTGTTATTTTTACGCAACTTATTAAAGTGATGTCGTTTTGGGCTTTATTGTTACGAATTGTAAACCCTAGTATAAATCTCCTAGGGTTTAGAACATAGGGATATAGAATATATAACATTGAAAGTTTGATAACACTTTTGAGAGAATTCCTCTCTTGGTTCTTTAAGAACTAATCTAGAACTTATCGGATTTTATTTCCGTGGTGTTCATCCCGACTTATCAATCGGTCTTTCATCCCGATTGTGGCGTCTTCATATTATACCAAGGTTCTTGTCTCGCTTATAGACAACGGGTCGTGGTTTCCACTTGAGGGTGTTTGGCATCTTAGGTAATGAATTTTGAACGTATTGGTATTGGGTTTCATCACACGTTGGCGTGGTTTGTATCAATTAGGAATCCGATCAAACCAATCTCGTATCAATTTGGTATCAGAGCTTAGGTTTGTCAAAACATCAGTTCGGTTTGAGGAAGGTAACATCAAAACCCTAACTCCAATCGTTCATATCAATTGTTAGTATTCAATTTCATAGTATTAATTGTCTATTGAAAGTGTAGTATCTACTAGTCGATTGGTTACAAAAAAAAAAAAAAAAAAAAGAGGAAGAATCACAATAAAAAAAAAAAAAGAAAAGAAAAGAGAAATGTGATCAAGAGCAATAAAAAAGGCAACAAAAAAAAAAAATTGGAAAGAAAAAGAGGAAAATTTACAAACCCTAGAGTTGTTTTGAATTCTATGGAAGGGAATTGGTGTAGTTTGGGTTAGTTCCAAGAGAATTGAGAAGAGGAGAGTACAAAGGGGGTGAAGATGAAATGTCGGAAGATGAATTTGATGAGCCTTCTGTCGGGAGTTATAGAGGTTACAGTGGTCGAAATAGAGGAACTAGGGATTGGGAAGATAGAGGAGATAGGAATAGAGAGGATGATCAATTGAGTAGCAAAAAGATGAAGATTCCTCCTTTCCAAGGGAAGAATGATCCCGAGGCGTATTTAGAGTGGGAGAAGAAGGTAGAGGTGGTGTTTGATTGTCATAACTATAGTGGGAGAAAGAAAGTGAAACTTGCTGCCATTGAGTTTTCGGATTATGCTATAGTTTGGTAGGATCAACTAATGTTGAATAGAAGAAGGAATGGCGAACCACCTATTGAGTCGTGGGAAGAGATGAAAAAGGTGATGAAGAAGCGGTTTGTGCCTGCGTATTAATATCGTGAATTGCACAACAAATTGCAAACTCTTAGGCAGGGAAGCCAAAGTGTGGATGAGTATTTCAAGGAGATGGAAGTTACTATGATCAAGGCGAATGTAGAGGAGGATAGAGAGGCTACCATGGCTAGGTTTCTTGCGGGATTGAATAGAGAAATTCAAAATGTTGTTGAATTGCAGCATTATGTAGAATTGGAGGATATGGTTCATATGGCTATAAAGGTTGAGAACCAACACAGGAGGAAAGGTAGTAGTAATGCACGGTTTCAACAGGGTACTGGTTCATCCACCTGGAAGACTAACCAATGGAAAAAGGAAGAAAAGCCTTTACCCACTAAACCAAAAGGAGAGCTGAAGCAAGCGGATTCTACTCCTGATAATCAAGGTAACCCTGATTCTTCTACTTCTAGAAATCATGATATTAGATGTTTTAAATGCTAAGGTAGAGGCCATATTGCTAGTCAATGTCTAAATAGGCGTGTGATGATTCTGCGGGATGATGGTGAGTATGAGACTAAGGGGGATAGTGAGGAAGATGATATGCCTCCATTAGAGGATGCTAGTGATGATGAGGAGCCTGCAATAGGGAGGTTAGTAGCAGTAGTGAAGAGAGCTTTGAATGTGCAGGTGAAGGAAGAAGTGGAGGTGCAAAGAGAGAATATATTTCATACTAGATGTTATCTAGGTGATCAAATTTGCAGTTTGATCATTGATAGAGGAAGTTGCACTAATGTGGTGAGTAATTTTATTGTTGAGAGGTTAGGACTCAAGACTACTAAACACCCTTGTCCATATAAATTGCAGTGGCTGAATGATAGTGGCGAGACTAAGGTGAGTAAGCAAGCCTTGATTGCTTTTCGCATTGGTAGGTATGAGGATGAGGTGTTATGCGATGTAGTGCCAATGCAGGCGTGTCATGTGTTGTTGGGGAGGCCATGGAAATTTGATAGGAAGGTTGTTCATGATGGCTTTTCTAACAAGTATACATTTGTTCACAAGGGGAAAAACTTTAATCTTAAACCTTTAACACCTAAACAGGTGTATGAGGATCAGTTGCAGCTACAACAGTCTTTTGCAAAACATAAGGTGAGTGAGAAACAGAGGGAGAGTGAGAGAGCAAAAGACAATGAGAAAGAAAAGGAATACAAAAGTGGAACTCACAAGGAAAAAGAGAGGAAGGCTAGAAAGAGTGTGAGAGACCAAGTTGAAGGGGGATCAACTTTGGTGGTGAGTGAAAAGGAGAGTGTAGCCTTGCAAAAGGAGAGTTGTGTGGCAAGAGCGAGTGTAGTGAAGAGAGCGTTAGTGATGAAGCAACCTATGTTGTTGCTGGTTTTTAAGGAAACATGTCTTAATACTAACGAACTATTTAACTTTTTGCCTAGTGTGGTTGTGTCTATTGTGCAGGACTTTGAAGATGTCTTCCCTGAGGAGGTTCCAAAGGGATTACCACCTATTCGTGGTATTGAGCACCAAATTGACCTTATACCCGAAGCATCGATTCCAAACAAGCCAGCTTATAGGAGCAATCCGGAGGAGACAAAGGAACTCCAAAGGTAGGTCGATGAATTAATGGAGAAGGAGTACGCGAGAGAAAGCATGAGTCCATGTGCAGTGCCTGTGATTTTTGTGCCTAAGAAGGATGGGTCATGAAGAATGTGTGTTGACTGTCGCGCCATCAACAACATTACGGTAAAGTATCGTCATCCCATTCCTCGCTTAGATGACATGTTAGATGAGTTACATGGGTCTAGTGTCTTTTCTAAAATTGATCTGAAAAGTGGATATCACCAAATTAGAATGAAAGAAGGTGATGAATGGAAAACTGCATTCAAAACGAAATATGGATTGTATGAGTGGTTAGTAATGCCTTTCAATTTAACTAATGCACTTAGTACTTTTATGAGACTTATGAACCATGTTTTGAGGACTTTTATTGGCAAATTTGTGGTTGTCTATTTTGATGATATTCTCATTTACAGCAAGAGTTTGGAAGATCATATATCTTACTTGAGGGATGTTTTAGAAGTGCTTCAAAAGGAGCAATTATATGCTAACCTCAAGAAGTGCACTTTTTGCACAGATAAACTTGTGTTTCTTAGTTTTCTTGTTAGTGCACAGGGAATATAGGTTGATGAAGAAAAGATTCGTGCGATCCAAGAATGGCCTAATCCAAATACTGTAAGTAATGTGCGGAGTTTCCATGGACTAGCGAGCTTTTACAGGAGATTTGTGAAGGATTTCAGCACCATTGCAGCACCACTTACTGAGGTAATTAAGAAGAACATGGGGGTTCAGATAGGGAGAGCAACAAGAGAAGACCTTTCAGACGCATAAAAATAAGCTGACTCAGGCGCCATTACTTGCTTTACCTGACTTTGCTAAAATGTTTGATATTGAGTGTGATGCTTCATGATTAGGTATTGAAGCAGTGCTCATGCAGGAGAGAAGACCAATTGCATTCTTTAGCGAGAAGCTAAGTGGGGCAACCTTGAACTACCCTACTTATGACAAGGAGTTATATGCCTTGGTTCGAGCACTGGAGACTTGGCAACACTATCTTTGGCCAAAAGAGTTTGTGATCCACACTGACCATGAATCCTTGAAGTACTTGAAGGAATAACACAAGCTAAATAAAAGGCATGCTCGTTGGGTGGAGTTCATCGAAACATTTCCCTATGTCATCCACTACAAGCAAGGTAAAGAAAATGTCGTTGCTGATGCACTTTCTAGAAGGTATGCTCTTATCTCTACTCTTAGTTCTAGACTACTTGGTTTTGAGCACATTAAGGAATTATATGCTACTGATCGAGATTTTTGTGAGGAGTATGTGCATTGTGAGAAGAGTGGGCATGGTAAATTTTATAAACATGAAGGATTCTTGTTTATGGAGAGTAAACTATGCATTTCAATTTGTTCTTTAAGAGAATTACTAGTGAGGGAGTCTCATGGAGGAGGTTTAATGGGACATTTTGGAGTAGCTAAAACCTTAGGGGTATTACAGGAACACTTTTATTGGCCTCACATGAAACGAGATGTGGAGAGGATTTGTGAGCGATGTGTCACGTGTAAGCAAGCAAAATCTAGAGTCCAACCTCAAGGGCTTTATACCCCACTTCCCATTCCTCATGAGCCTTGGGTAGATATTTCCATGGATTTTGTGTTAAGATTACCCAGGTCTAGACATGGTCGAGATTCTATTTTTGTAGTTGTGGATAGATTCTCTAAGATGGCACATTTCATTCCTTGTCACAAAACAGATGATGTTTGCAATATTGCTAATTTGTTCTTTGGGGAAGTTGTGAGATTGCATAGTATGCCTAGAACAATTATATCGGATAGAGATGCTAAGTTCTTGAGCTACTTCTAGAAGACCTTATAGGCTAAGTTAAGAACTAAGTTATTGTTTTCTAATACTTGTCATCCATAGACTGATGGTCAAACTAAGGTAGTAAATCGAACTTTATCTACTTTGTTGAGGGCTATCATTAAAAAGAACATTAAAAGTTGGGAGGATTGTTTGCCGCATGTTGAATTTTCCTATAATCGTACAATGCATTCTGCTACTAAATTTACTCCTTTTGAAATTGTGTATGGTTTTAATCCACTAACTCCTTTGGATTTATCACCTTTGCCTATTTCTGAGTATGTTAATCTAGATGGCAAGAAGAAAGTAGAATTTGTTAAACAGATACATGAGAACGCAAGGCTAAACATTGAGCGAAGAACAGAGCAGTATGTGCAACAAGCCAACAAGGGTTGTCAACAAGTTGTCTTTGAACCTGGAGACTGGGTTTAGGTTCACATGCGCAAAGAGTGGTTTCTTGTGCAGCATCGATCTAAACTACTTCCTAGAGGCAATGGACCATTTCAAATTCTTGAGCGCATCAATGATAATGCATACAACATAGATTTTCCTGGTGAGTATCAAGTAAGTGCTATGTTTAATGTTACTGATCTGAGTCCTTTTGATGCAGGCGATGATTTGAGGACAAATCCTTTTCAAGAGGAGGGGAATGATGAGATCCATGATGGGAGCCAAGCCAGAAGATGGAATGTGGATCCTCTTGAAGTGCCACCTGGACCGATCACAAGAAATCAAGCGAAACGATTCAAGGAAGCACTTAACGGGTTGATAAACGATGTCCATGAAGCCGGAAAGGATTGGAGCAATCATGAAGTTGGAAAGGATTGGAACAACCATGGCAAGGCCCTTGCTCTTGTACAAGTCATACCGGATACGGGGTGAAGAGGGTGTGTCTTTACAAGGCACGGCCGTGTAGGAATCTCAAGGTTACACAGAATCATACACGGTCATATACACAGTCATGTATGGAGTCAAGAAAATCCACAGAAAGATACACGTCTAGAAGTACACGGCCGTGTATGTCTCCAACGCCTGCTCAAGGCCGCCGGCCTTCATTCCAACACCGCCAGCCTTCATGTTCTGTTTTTTTTTTTTATTTTTACGCAACTTATTGAAGTGATGTCGTTTTGGGCTTTATTGTTACGAATTGTAAACCTTAGTATAAAGCTCATAGGGTTTAGAACATAGGGATATAGAATATACAACATTGAAAGTTTAAAAACACTTTTGAGAGAATTCCTCTCTTGGTTCTTTAAGAGCCAATCTAGAACTTATCGGATTTTATTTTCGTGGCGTTCATCCCGACTTATCAATCGGTCTTTCATCCTGATTGTGGCGTCTTCATATTATACCAAGGTTCTTGTCTTGCTTATAGACAACAGGTTGCGGTTTCCACTTGAGGGTGTTTGTCATCTTAGGTAACGAATTCCAAACGTATTGGTATTGGGTTTCATCACATGTTGGCGTGGTTCGTATCAGTTAGGAATCCGATCAAACCGATCTCGTATCATCGTCATGGTAAGTCATGTTATCAAACAATGTCATAATAAGGCAAATATATGTCCAATGTATGTGTCCATGAATATTTCCATAAACATGTCCATGAATATGTCAATCAATATCCAAAAAATATGTCCATGGATGTTCAATAAGTCTAAAAATAATTGTAGATAGTCATAAGCCCTTAAGATTCAAAATTAAGGTCTTAACATCCTTTCTTTGAACTTTTGTATTCATTAAAGGCTCATATTGAAGAACTTATTTCCTTAATAGAATTCTTTAAGAGATCCTTGATAGATGTTCCACTGTATAATTAAGGGAAAGATGGTAGAAAGATCCTTGTACCCTACAAGAAGTATGGAATAAGTTTTCTCTTTGTCTATCATCAATGGTTGGATAGGAAGTCACTACTTAATGTACCAAAGTAGTAGAATTATGCACATCATGTGACATGGTTATTAACTAACTTCAACAAGTTAACAACACACTTCACTACAAACACCACAACAACATACCCCTACATACCCACGGTGCTCACACTCAACCAATACAAGAAATGTTTATTGTTACTTTAAATTAAAGTCAAGTGAAATAATTAAAGCACAAAAAAATAATTATTAGTACTTCAAGTAAGGTCAAATAAATGAATTACACATAATTATTTCTAAGTAGTTAAGAATTAAATTTAACCACAAGTGTTAAGTAATGAGTTCAATTACTTTCACACTTTAATTGTTTTGTTTGAATTCAAATTCCACTACTCAACTTTCCTTTTTCTGCTTTGGTTTCACACCAATTACTTCACAATGGGCAGCACCTCAATACATATAAAAATACACAACTTCACCGCCACACTAATCCCTTGCTTTTGGTTCCACACAATTTATGCCACCAATCAATACCTCTCTATATAACACACAAAATACCACACCAAAAATACACAAATCCTTTACTAAATTTACAAAACACAACACCACACACACACACCTTTTATACACGTTATAGCACATACATACACACTCTTCCACACTTGCATTTCTCCACTTCTATACAAGTTTCAAACCACCATTCACAACAAAAGGCAGCTTAAATTCAAATTCAAAATGAGTTCACTAATTACAATTTTCCACAAATGGTAAGGAGCCACTTTCAAATTCAAATGAACACACAATTACTTTTATCACTTAATGTGTGTTTTGAAATTCAAATAACTTCCTTAAACCACACACTCACTTCTAAAAATGTACACTAAGCCCTCCTTATGTTCGAATCACTCTAAGCAATAATACACCTCCACTTCTTCACAATTAAGGCAACTTTAAGTTATAACTTTTGAATCATAAGATGTGCTACTACTCTTTTTCATTTTACATGAAATTACCAATCAAATAGAGCTTCAACAATACCTCAAAACTCTCTTCAACAAGCAGCAAGTTCAACTCCTCATGCAAGATAATTATACTACTTCAAGCAATAACATCAAACAATTCAAATTTTCACTTTCAATTTTGAAATCAAGATGCAAGCTCAAGAACCCTAAATTTTCGAAATCAAAATTCAAATAACCCCTTCTCATAACGATAAGCTCTGATACCAAAAGATGATGTACCTAAAACCAAGTTTAAGCACATACAAAACCAATTTGAAAGATAATCAAACAATGTCAATCAATCTAATTCAACAATTGTGCAATTCCTCAATATTTATGAACCAATCCTTCAAATAATGGCATGATCTATCTTAATTCCAAGTATGTTATAGCTTTGATACCAAAAGATGATGTGCCTAAAACCAAGTTTAAGTACATGGAAAACCAATTTGAAAGACAATCAAACAATGTCAATAAAAGTAGTTCAATAATTGTGCAATTCCTTAGTATTTATGAACCAATCCTTCAAATAATGGCGTGATCTATCTTAATTCCAAGTATGTTATAACTCTGATACCAAAAGATAATGTGCCTAAATTAGGGTTAAGCACATGCAATTGGAACAAATTATAAACCTCAATGCACTTTTTCAATCTTGGCTCAAAACTCCAATAATTTACGTGAACCCTAACGGAGAACAATGAAATCCGAATGCTCTAATTTGCAAAGTAACAATTCCACAAGGATAAAATCCTTCAAACAGCACTACATACAAACGAGTGCCACATGAATTACACACAAAACCGCAAGAACTAATTCAAAGATCCACTTTCCCAACAAAGTGATCCTTGTTCAAATGAAGCTAAATTGAAGGTTAAAACTTAAGGGCTAAAACCAATCAATTGTAACAGCATGAAATTGATTAAAAATGTAATCTAATTCGGTTAATAACAAATCCAATTCAACCCTAGATATAACTTACTAGTGATGAAAAGGAAATTGCATCAAGGAAAATTTGATATTACTCACAAATTAACCTTACAACCACTCGCCACAACCTCAAATTAGGATTTGAAATTGATAAGAGCAATTTGTGGAATTAGCCAACCCTAACCCTCCACACATGAAGTGTGTCTATTCTGAAAATTTTGCAAAAGTCTCTCAAAACCCTACTTAAGCAAGTATTTATACTTGCTCCCTTTAGGGTTAAAAAGTCCACAAAATTACAACTATGCCACTTTTAGGGTGGCCGGTCCTAAAACTCAATTACAACCAAATAAAATGTTTCCCAAAAGTTTACACAAAAATATTCCAAAGAAATAATTACAAATAAAAATAGTCTTTATCATGTTAGCTCTTCCATAGGATTCATCGACTCAACTCATCTCCGGTTTAGGTCGATCCATGGATAACCCACAAGCTAAGTCTTAGTGAGTTTATCCATCACCCTATAAAGCATGATAAGTGTGCCTATTGAAATATACAATACATGAATAAGAGAAAAGAGGTTAGTAAACAAATAAATCTAAAGTCGATGTGCTCAAAATGGGCCCTTATCAGCAAGATTTGAAATCCTTTGACTCTTTTCCTAATTATAGGTCTTGACGAATTTTGATTCCTATCATTTTCCATGCTTAAGGGGATAAGATTAGACAAGTTTCAGGGTCTTAATTAGCCTAATAGCTTATAGGATAAGTTAGGGAATTAATGGCATAGGATAAGATAAGGAAGGATATACTGATAAGAAATATCCTTAGACCTCATGTAGTTTCTGGTTAACTACGAGTGATGATCGGCATATGATTGTTTATGCATTCATGCAGTAAAATTTTAACTTACTTGTTTTGCATGAAAGGTGGTTTTGAGTTGAGATCTTACCACCCCCACCCCCCCCCCCCCCCCCGCCCTAATAGTTTTTCTTTTATAGGTTAAGCTAAAAGTTGGGAATGGGCTAAGAATTAAGCAATGAGAGCTTTAAACTCAGATGTCAAGGATACAAGTATAGAATAGAGAAATTTTTGGTTTAGATTTAGATAGAGTGACAAAATATTGTAAAACTTATATATTCTTTCTTTTCAAAATCTATTTTTCTTTAAACTTATTTGAACCTAGACTTATTTAAGATTGTGACTACCTGATTTTATGATTTGGTAGGGGATACCAATTTTCTACATTTTTGTGACCGTAGATTATTGGTCTCCTTAGTTATTTTTATATAATAATTAGTTATAAGTATTACAATTGAAGGAGACTCAATTAGGGTCTTGCAACTTCTAACTTCCAAGATGGTTACTGCATCATGAGTATATATGAGATACGATAACTTTTATTGAAAACTACTAGGCTCCCTTTAAGGTCGTTGCAAATTTAATTCTAATCACTTGGAATATGTTTAAGGATTAAAAATGGCGTGTGGGTTCTCTACTCTCATTTGGAAATTCTTGAAATTGGTCTAATAATTTTGTGTGTTTTTTCCCAAGGCTTTAGTTCCACTTTTTCTACTTAGTTTGTGTTAGTTTTATGTTTTCCCCTAAACATTTTTTATTCCAAAATTTTTCTAATGTTACTTCATTATTCTTAGGTCCTAGAAATCTAAAATTTTCCAGCTTTCAAATAGGTTTGACATGGTTGGGAAGCCTTTGAATCAATCCTACCATTCTTTCCAACTTCTTGCTACTAGAGGGCCTAGTTTAGCACTCAAGGCTTTCTCTAGTTAAAATTATAATTAATCTATCAAAAATACACTAAATTGACTCCTAAACATACGTGTCCAGCAACACAAATTTTCCTAAATTCAAATCTCAATTTTTTTTCCAACCTTCAACATATAAGGCTCAATTTAGAATGCGATGCTCTACGTTTTACATCCAAAGAAAGGAATTGCATTTCTAATCTTTTCCTAAGCTAAATATACTATAATATACATTGAAAGTTACAAACATAAGGCAATATAATCCTATTCTATATTGTGGAATTGAAATATTACAAGGAAAAGAAAAGAAAATAGAATAACATCACCATAAGGTGGAGGATCCTACACAGTTCAAGCGTTAGAGTTCTCCCTTCTTTTCCTACTTCTTGGAGTGGCCTTAGGCTCCGATTTTCTTAGGATCTTCAACTCTCCTAATAGCCCCTTAAGTGGTGTAGATAGTACTAGAAAATGGGCTTGATTGGAGGTCATTTGGAGTGTGATCAGTAGGTGAATATTGGGAGTACGTAGTAGGGGAAATAGGGGACAACATAGGAGTTCCTCTTGTGATCCGATTTTTTAGGCTAATTTTTCAGGATCTATGGGAGTTTATTAGGAGTAATGTTCTTGTGTTAATGTTTTAGAAGAGTGGGGGTTTCTTGTGGAGGTCTAAGGGTGATGAAATTAGAAGGAAGGCTTAGACGAAGATAGTTGGAGTGTTGTTGTGCTAGGTGAGTACTTGATGTGATTTTTGGAGTTGCTCTTAAGGGTGCTTTGTGGATTTTTCTTGAGTGTTTGTGTGGGTTTTTTCTTAGTGGAAGGGGGGATGCGTGAGGAGAATTTAGGTGTGGGAAATCAAGAGACTTGGCAATAAACTTTGAGGGAGTTATCCATGGGTCATTAGGATGTATTAATGAGGTAATGGTTTTGTTTAATGGGTAAAGAGTCAAATCTTGGGGAAAATACCTACCATCTATGGTAATTAGGCATCAAATTTGTCCCCCTTTAGTTGTCATTTAGCTAGCTCTTGGTTGCCCCTTCATTTAACTAGATTAATCTCAGTTGCCCTCCACTTAATCTCCTAGCTACCCAGCTAGTAATTCACATAAAGCAAGGGAAGATTAGGGTCTAATTTGGCTATACAGTTTCCTTTTTTTTTCTTGAGGTTAATTAGGCTTTAATTAGGGTATAAATGGGGGAAATTCCAAGTTAAGTTTGGGCTTAAGATTAGGTCATTTAAAGGTTCAAATGGGACCTCATTTCCCTTCCCTTTCAACACCATTCTAAGAATTGTTTAAGTTTATGTTTTTCCAATTTTGTTTCACCCAATTTGATTCTTTTGTAAAATTGTATTTGATTAAATTTATGAGTTTCTTTAGACTAATTATAGGGTAGTTCATCATTGTTTAAGTCTTGGTTTCATTTAGATTGAGTCTTGAGTTTTTCTTAAGTTGGAAGGAAATCCTAACGTCAACAGTTGGTTCTAAAATTTTGGGAATTGAATTTAGGCTTTTCAAATATTCGAACTCAAGTTTAGTTTTCCTACGGTGACGTCCTATCATCAGGGTTTGGTTAGGTTTTTAATTTCTTAGATTTGGATATGCTGGTTAGTTCGCATGTCGTCAAGCCACTTTTATTCTACAACTGCTTTTTCTTATTCCTTTCTCGATGTATTACTTTGAGATTTTTTTTTCTTACTAATTCTTCATTTGAAATTTCCTGGGGTTTACACAACTTCTTCCAATTATGCTAGACCTATTTTAATATAGGATCTATTGATCTCTATACAAGATATCAAATTTCAAACTAATATACTAGAAATATTAATTTGAAAAAAATAAAGAACACTTAGTTAGATCACAAGAATAACAATAATTGCATTTAATAATAAACTGGAAAATCACATATTAATTCTAGGGTTTGTCATACTTGAGTATAAATGAATATTTAGGTTGGTAACATATTGAATTTAAAAGCAAAGATATAAAAAGAGTACATAAGAAGAGCATCAAATAAACAATAATACTAAAATCTATTAATATGCTATTATCACTTTAAAAGTCTCTTCTTAGCTAGAAAATAATACCCCTTATATAGCTAGCAGCTATTGCCCAGTCAATAAAATTTTAGTTTTCTAAAGAAAACATGAACTCTTTTTAAATTAGGAAATATTGCTTCAATAAGCAGTAATAACTTCTCCAAATTTTAGGGAACTCAACTACTCTTGAAAGGAAATCAATTCTTCAGGATAAATTGCACTTTTAGAAAGTAAAATTGAGCTTGAAAATCAAATTTGGAAAGTTGAATTGTGGCTTAGCATGATCATAACACTATCGTGCTTTTGCTTGTATACCATTTTGTTTCAAAGATATTGGAAAACTGCCTTTGACATGCCTTATAACATAGGTATGTTCTTGCCCATGTACTTCTACATGGTTGCCTGCACAACTACTTCAATATACTCTATCTTACTCTAGTCTACACGGCCTTGGACGCTATTATGCTCTTCATTGTGTCATGCTTCTTAATTTTGTAAAATTGATATTTTTTTCTTCAAATTTAATGTAATTCTTCTATTAGATCATAAATTACATTTCAAAACTCTGAAATCAAAATAAAGAGTGATTAAGTACAATATCTATCTAAAATGTAAGAGAATTAAACAAAGGACTATTATAAATATTACAATTAATAAGTACTTTATAAAATGTATCAAATTCCCTCACACTTAAGCCTTTGCTTATCCTTAAGCAAAGATAAACCTTTAAGGATTAAGGACACTTTTTTTTTCTTTACTTAACCAATTACCTTAAATAAAAATCACGTAATTCATACTTAAACAAATTATATTCATCATAAAGTTGTTTATCCTTAATATCCTTTTTATCTAATCACATTTAGTGTATTGCAAATACTAAAATTAGAGTTCAAAAGTTAATCTATACAATATCAAAGTTTATCATGTCATTTAGATAAAAAATTATAAACCCAAAACCTATTAAGCATTATCCAATCAAGAAAAAGGCTTTCAAACTTTTGCCCACTTAGTTATGGTATATACTTCCCCTTTTTCATCCCTATCATGCCCCATGGGGTACCCTAGTCGTAACAACTTACCATGTACTATACTAAAGTTCATGATTAGCTAGATTCCAGCACACACAAACTTCAACATGGTACATAATGCATCGTTACTCTAGAAACCACCATAAAGATAATAGAATATAAAAGCTAACATATATTAATGTAAAACATAGAGTTCTACATATGTAATAGATAGAGAAATAGGCCTAAGTAGTTAATATTACATTCATCCAGAAGAGTCTATTCAAAATTAAAATATCTATTTCAGTTATCTTCTTCCTTACTCACCCATCTAGTGTTATCTTGAAAATTCACACCGATGGCTAGATTCTGGATGTGCCTAAAACCAAGATTAAGCACATGCAAAATCGATTTGAAAGACAATCAAATAATATCAATCAAACTAGTCTCAATCATATGAACAATGGCGTCAAATCCTCAACGTTTATGACCGATTCTTTAACTAAGATGTGAATCAAGAATGAATCCAAGTATGATGATGCTCTGACACCAAAAGATGATGTACTCAAAACCAAGCCCAAGCACATGCAATTGAATCAAAGAAACAAACCCCAACTCACAATTAAAACCGGTCCAATGGAATCAAGAAGTTACGTGAACCCTAATGGAATTTGATGAAATCCGAAGGTCAAAAGATGTAATTAACAATCCATCTATGTAATCTTCACCAAATAACAACAATTACAAGTGAAATCCATGTGAATTATATCAAGAAGAATAGATCAAAAACCATGATTTCAACTTCTTCCTACAATTCCCATTCATGTCACAAATGAAGATGATGATAACAAATACTAAAACAATCAATCTTATAACAAGATAATTGATCACAAATGCAATAAAAAATATAACAAAGAACTTCCAAATAAACCCTAGATATGACTCACTAGTGATGAAATGGAAACATAACAAAGAAGGAATTGATACCACTCACAATTGCCCTTTGTTGCACTCGCCATAATTTCAACTCTTAGAAATTGAAATTGATAAGAGAAATTGGATTTAGGAAACCCTAAGCCCTCTCACGAAAATGTGAAGTGTATTCTGAAAATTTTGGCTTGCTCAAACCCTATTATAAGCAAGTATTTATACTTGCTCCCTTTAGGGTTAGAAAATGCGCAAAATTACAACTATGCCACTTTTAGGGTGGCTGGTCCTAAATGAAAATTACAATCAAAATAAAAGTGTTCCAAAATGATTACAACATAAATAGTCCATGCAAATGAAAAATATATAAAAGAAATTCGTCTTCAAGATGCCGGTCTTCTATAGGATTCATCGGCCCAACTCATCGCCAGATCAAGTCGGTCTATGGATAACCTACAAGTTGAGTCTGAGTGAGTTTATCCATCGCCTTATAAAATATGATAAGCGTGCCTGTTGGAATATATAATACATGAATAAGATAAAAGTGGTTAGTAAACGAATAATTCTAGGGTCAATTTGTTTAAAATGGGCCCTCATTGCCAAGATTGGAAATCCTTTAGTTCTTGCCCTAATGATAGGTCTTGTCGAATTTTTATTCCTGTCAATTCTACTAGGATAAAACTAAAATGGTGCTTGCAAAAAAGGTAAACTATAGGGTGTAAGCTATAAAAGCTTAGTGAGATCCTAGCTTAAAACCACCTTTCACGCAAAACAAATAAGTTAACATTTTAATGCATGAATAATCAGATGCCAACCATTACATGTGGTCAACTAGAAACTATATGAGATCTAAGGATATTTTTTTCCAATATACCCCTCCTTTGACCTTGGGTTGAGGATCATTTTAAAATTTCATTAAAGTTCAGGCTACTAATTTCATTACACTTGCTTGCATCCTTAGCTACACAAAATCAAAGCCATGCTCAATATATCAATAATTATTCCAGAAGAATGATTTCTTAAGAAAGGACCCGAGATAAACTAAAAGAAAATAATGTTTTCCTTGCTTGCCCACCTCTAGATGCATGTGCCCAAAATAACATAATGAACACAGATTCGTACCAATACACGATGCTCCTTTAGTAATTTTTGTATTATTAGTATAGGACACTCTCTCAAGACATCCTTTCATTACCTATGTAACTATGATGGAATACATAAGAATTTGCAAGAAGGTGCTATGCATGATCCATTTCAAAATAAGTATTTTGATATGCTTAACATAAGTTAGGAAGCGACTAGACAATTTGCAGACACTTCATTAACTACAAGAATAGCCATGAATACAAACAACTTTACTTTCTTTTCCTTTAAGCCTTATCAACCAAGCAATCAACCAAATTAAACATACACATGGGTTCATTAATATTCAACTTTATGTGCTACTAAAGTTACAAGCACAAATCAAGTGGTGATTATCATTGGTACTTACCTTGCCATTCTTTTCAGGGATTATAATAATCCTTAGGTAAAACTTGGCAATCTTCTGAAAAACCTATATAAACTTGAAGAAATATTTATACATATATACATATAAGAAATAACTACTTTTATGATAAACTATTCCAATATCCCATTACTAATCCCATGTTTTATTAAAGTCTTTTGGAGTCTTTTAATATTAAGTTCTTCATTTAGGAAATCAGTCTATCGTTAAGGTCTGCACTTAGGTCCTCATTTATGGTAAAGTCTTGTTCTTGCCATAATAAGGAAAATATGTGTCCGAGGTATATCAAGAATGTGTCCATGAATATATGTCTAAAATATGTCCAAAATATGTCAACAATGTGTTTATAGATGTTCAATAGGTCATAGATAGTAAAACATGGTCATAAGTCCTCATGGTTTGAAGATAAGGTCTTAACATCTTTTCTTTACACTTTTGTATTTATTAGGAATTTGAAAATTTTCTAAACACTAAAAAAAAATACTCCAAATGATAAAGAAATAGGATAATTTTATAAAGATAAGCTTTGCTTGATGTGGAATTGTGGGTGGAATTTACAACTATTACATATAAGTGGTAGAGTAAGTACATGATAAGTATGCTATGGAAAATGACTTAGGTTAATTGGGGTTACCTTATTTTGATAAAAACTCCTAAAATAGAGGCCCTAAAACATAGAAAATAATTTAGGTTAATAACTTTATTAAGAGGGATTAAAGATAGTTTAATCTTCTTGAAAGTTGCTGACTTTAGATTAAGAAATTGGTGGTCTAAAAATGTGATTAGCTTTGGAGATGCAAGTGGGGCTCTCTTTGGTGAAACTTCTTAAATTTTTAAGGGACTATAAGCTATTTTTGGTGGAAAGTTGGTGGAAATTTTTCTAAGTAAAAGGTAGCAAGATGGTGTGTAAATCTGGGGCTATTTACAAAAGTAAATTTGCCTTTTACCTTCCTTTTAATACTAGTCAAGTTTTGTTGTTTTGAAAATTAATTTTAGCTGTAATTTTTCACTACTAAGGGGATAAGATTCGGTACCTTTTAGGTTTATAACTGACCTATACCGTATAGGATAAGTTAGGATAGTGATTGCATAAGATAAGATAAGGTTGATGTGGATAAAATCACATGGAGTTCACATTCTCAACAAAGGGTGGTGGATTTTAGTACTGTCTAGGTGGTTTCTTAGGCTAATTTTTTATTTATTTTCAAATAACTTCCCTCTATTAATTGTGACAAATTTTGGGCTAATTTTGATTAGATTAAGATTAGGTATGATGGCCTCAAACATGGGATGAAACATGGTTAAGTAACAAGGTGTTTTTAGAGATGAGATTTAGATGTAATTTTCCTTTTCTTTATAAGACAAAAACTCTAATTTTTCCTTGATATTTGTAGGTCCTTATCCCATTTTAATCAATTTAATCTAGGGTAGTTTAGAATAAATTAAATTAAGATGGGAATGGGTGAATTGATTGGTGACATACTAGATGGATTTACACGGCAGCACTTACGTGAAGAAGGGGAGTTCTAATCTATTTTTAGTTGACTCATCTTTTTGAATTTTCCCATTCCCTTTTACTGAGTAATCAAGATATATTTAAGGTATAATAGGGTAAATTTTGGGTAATATTTAATAAGTATAGGATAAGATAAATTAAGGTAAGTAAACCTTGGAAAAAATTGGAAAAATCACATGCTTAGTATATTTTCCTAGACCCAGTCATCATGTGAAAATTTTCAAATTAGTTTCATGTCTTTTTCTTAGGTTAGATAAGATAAAATAGGGTAAGATTTAGATAAGATTAGGTGTAATAAATTTGGTCTTGATAAGATAAGGTAGGCATTGAATTTTTAAAGCTTGAAGGGGAAGCTTGTCTCTTAGGGTGGCTTCTAAAGGAAGGAGGCATATCTGGTGGAGTATTGCCTAGATTTTCTAATATTTTGTGTACTATTGTGTAAACGAAGATTTAATATTGAATTAGGAAAATTTTGGTTAAAATAGAATAAGATTTGGGGGTGGTTTCAAGCTTAATTGCTTAGAAGGCTTTTAGAGCAAGATTTAAAAGTATTTACATTTTCGATTTGGTTTGTTGTTAATTTGTATTTGTTTTCACTAAGCTTTGTTCTAGAATACTAATCCTAATTATTAGGATTATATAGGCTAGATTTAGAAAGGATTTGATTCAAGTCAACACTCGCTTTCTTGAATTGTTGAATGATCTATCAAAAGTTGACTTTGGTCAAGTTAGAGAGGCCTATAGGTAATCATGTTTAGGTTTTTAAATCCAATATTATAGAAATACACAAGGTAAAGTACCAATCTTGTATATGAATTTTGATTAAATTTGGGTTTAGTTTGCTAGACAAAATCATAGGGTAAAACTAAATCCTTAAATAAGAAGTTTAATGATGTTAAGTGAAATTGATGATTTCTAACTAACATTTTATTAAGTCAAATCCATTAGTTTCATAGAAAAGGAGTATCTTATAAATCTATGATATCTTATCTTCCAAGTCTATCTTAAACTATATCAAGTCTTAATTCTAATACATCAAGTCTACTCAAGTCTTTTTGAGGGTATTGAATAGAAGACTTAAGTTAATAAGCTAGGTTGAGTTAGTTGACTTTTGTTGATTTTTGTTCTAATTGAGTCAACTTAGGTCAACTTGTGATATATTGCATTATCTCTAATTTCTAGACTAATCCTGGGTTCATTTGGAAGAATAGCTTAACCGTGTCTTCTTATTATAGTCTATTCGATAAAATTTCTATGGGATGAAATTTTAGGGAGTTACAATTCCTTTGAGTACCATGACGTCTAATAAAAAGCTTTTCTCTATCTATCTCTTGAAAATCCTTAATTTTTATAATTTTTGGGAGATTTTGTTTTTTAGTAGCATGGTCTAATTTCATTTGTCAGTAAGTGCTAGACTAAAAAATCTTAAGCTACTTGTTTTTAATATACTCCTTTGAACATCCATTAACTCTATAAAATTCACAAAATTTTAGTCGCATATAATAGCGAAGTAATTAAAAGATTATACTAAAAGCCTTAAACACACCCCGTATAAAACTATAATAAAAGAAATAATCACATGAAGGGCAAACCATGAGAAATTATTGGTTAAATAATAAAATAAATTAAAATTATACACTTGGGATTGTCAAATAGAAATTTCAAGTAAATATTCATGCTCGAAATAATCAAATTAGCTTAAGCGTAAAATTTTGTAATTAAATGTTAAAATCTTAAATTTTATCGATGCCGTCGTATGTACAAAAATACACTAGGAATTTGAAACACTAATTATAATAAAGTATTAGTTAATAATAATAATATTGAGACATAGTATATATATATTTTTAGATTTCCATGGAGGACTCACGGCCATCCATAAGGAAACAAAGAAAAAGAAGAAAAGGCAAAAGAGAGACAGTGAGGAGATAGTGAGAAACAGGCCACGTAGGCAAAGAGGAGGATGGGGAAAAGAAAAGTGGAAAACGAATTAAAAAAATCATAACTCACACATATGACTTTCAATCGACGATTCGAGACTACCAATGTGTTCCTTAAGGTGAGTGTAACTCAACTAGACTAATATTTCACAAAACGAAGTTAGTTTTTAAAAATTTTGTACAAAGAACAAATAGGTGTAAAATTAGTATTTATCTAAAATTAGTTGTAATAGCTAGAGAAACACTAGGTAGAGTGATCTAGATCATGTGTAGCATATAATAATGTACTTTTCCCTAATTTTTTAGGTGAAGAAAATTTCGGCACGGAGATACCCAAAGACTATTTCGATTAAACCCTGAGAAAATGAGACCAAGGAGAGTAAGACTCCGTGATGTGTTGTATTATGTGTATATTTATTGTGTTACATGTGCCTCATTGTGAATTTTTTATCGTGTAACTATATATATATATATATAATTGGTGCTGGAATAGGTGGTGTAGTCCCTTCCCTTCGTGCATATGATGATTTCCCTTACTGTGAATGAGAATATATATATATGTAAAATGTTGTTGATTGTCGATCGTTCACTTCCATAATGGGTTTGTGTGAGGGTTTTACTTGCTAGTGGAATTTTTTTTTTCTTTCCTTTCCTCCCCTGTGTGTAGGTGTGAAGCCCCTCGTGCAGTGCATCAGTCAGCTATATGTATGTATATACATATACAATATTTAAAGAGTGCTGGGCGTCCCTTGGGTGTGTATAGGTGTGAGGCTTCCTCTCGTAGCTAGTGGAGTGTCCTATATATATATATATATATGTAGGTGCATGCTATGCAAATTGATGGAATTCTACCAAACTTATGTGTAGGGAGTTTTCTTTTTCTCCTTTCCTTGCTGATATTAGTGTAAAACGTATACATGTGTATATTAGTTGAAATGCAAAAACACCCACATAATGCTATGAATAAGTAGAGGTATATATATTTCCATGTAACCTTGTGATTACCGGGTCTTCTCCCTTCCAAACATACAAGTGCTTGCTATGGATGTTGGCCGAAATTAAGCCTTTTCTCTTCTTTTTATTGCTACTCTAAACATAGCCATATGACCTGTTAAGTCCTAAACATTTCAAAAATCTATATGAAAATTTAAAGAAAATAAATAAATTAATAAATACTTATAGGTCGAGGTAGTGAGAGGAACAATTTTGTAATATTAAAAACTTTGAGTAATTTACGACAAAAATTCAAATGTTGCGACACATAAATATTGTCTCAATAAATTTGTGATAATAATAGATTTTTTTTAAAAAGTTAAATAATTAGAAAGAACAATCTTTGCAAGAAAAGAAGATAATGAACCTGTAAATAGATAATTCTTTATATTTATCCAAATCTTTATTTTATTTTCTCCTTTACTCTTTCTTTATTCTTTTTCTTTTCTTTTCTTTCTTTTCTTTCTCCCTTTCTTTTCCTCCTCTCTTTTCTTCTCGTTCGACTGCCCACTTGCTTCTCCCCGGTCCCACATCCTAGCCCTCACCATGTCACTTCCTTCTCCTCTCACATTAGAGCAGCAGCAGCAACAAGGTCACATCAGCCGCCTCCGACACGTCGCCATACCCGATCTCATCACTGTCCTAGCTACTCCCCCATCCTTTACTTCTTCTTCCTTTCCTTCTCCTTCTCTTCTTCTTCTTTCCGAATCACGTTTTCCCATCTGTCCTTCCCTCTCTGCATATTCCCTTCCACTTCCCCTTCTACCTTCAATTCTAGCACTTCTTACTCATGCTCGATAGCTCCATGCCATTTGGGGATCCCATTCTAATTGCTATCAATAAAAGACTGAGGTTGGAAAGTTGGATCGGAGGAAATGAGACATTATGGGGATAAACCAAGCAAGTGAGAGTTGGCAAGCTAGGAGTGGTTTGCTCCAAAGCCACTTAAGGGGTTGAAGTTTAAGCTTAAGAGGAGGCTGATCAATAGCCCTAAGAGCGCCATCGGTGATTGGAGAGTGAAGGAGTCAGTCACCCTTATTCCGACTAGAGACTTATGTACATGAGAGGACATTGAATGATTTCCACAAATGAATTGGTTAGATCGAAGGGTGGAGGTCTCTACTGGTTTCTTCACTAGAGTGCGAGTTACATGTGTGTATGTGGGAGGAGGACGACAATGGAGGTAATAGCAACCACAGCAATGATAATAACGACAATGACCGCATCAATAGCAGCAATGACAACAACGATGATTGTAATAGCAATGTAATAAAGGGGAAAAGGGAGAAGGAGCAAAGTGTGCAGTGTGTGTGTGGGTAAAGGATGATGTGTGTGAGAATGTGTATGAGGCGGTGGATGGTGTGTACAAGGATGTGTTTATATGTGCGTGAGGTGGAGGAGCCGGCCTGTGCAACCGTATGTGTGTGTGAAAGGAGAGAATAGCAACCGCAAACTGCCACAGCAATGGTGACCCTAATAGCAGCAGCAGTGGCAACCTCAACCACAGCAATAGCAATGACCATGAGGACCACAGCAACGGCAGCAGCTATGATAACTATAGCCGCAACAACTATAATAGCAGTAGCAATGGCAATCCCCATAGCAACTGTAACGACAACCATGACGACAACAGCAATAGTAGCAACATCCTTAAGTGATCAGGTCCTAAGCGTGCATGTATCAACTGACCAACGGCGAGGAAAGGATTATGTAGAGTAGAATGTGAGAAAGAAATGTTGTCCAGCGAGATGATGTCCAACTGGGGTGAAGCTGTGAGTGAAAAGGGGAAGAAAAGAAAAAGGGAAAAGAAGAAGGTGTGTAAATGTGTGTAGGTATGTGCAAATGTGTATGGAAGGTATGTAAGAAGTGTGGGTATGTGTGTATGTGTGGGAAATGAGGAGGTAAGTGTATAGTGTGTGTGAGGGTGTATGTATGTGTAAGGAAGGAGAAACCCTGTGTATGTAATGTTTGTGAGTATGTACATAGGTGCATGAGGTGATGTAGGGTGTGCGGTATGTGTATGTGGTGTATGCGAAGTGTATATGTATAGATGATATGCAATGTGTGCGAGAAGGGTGTATACATATGGATGGTGTATGGTAGGTGCGGTTTGTATGTGTGTGTGTGGAGTATATGTATAGGTGTATGGAAGGTATGGGGTATACGGTACTAGTATGTATATGGGAGGTATGTAGTGTGCACGGGATATGTAGGTAAGTATGTATTGGTGGTGTGAAGTGTATGTGGAGTATGTGTGTTGGCGGTGTGAGAAGTGAATGGAGTATGTGTGTATGTGTGCACTAGTGGTGTGTACGTACGTGGACTAAAGGAAAAAGGAGAATAATAAAGTGCAGCTATGTGTGTATATAATGAGGTGTGTGGTATGATCGTATGTATGTATGTGTAGGTGTGTGCATGGTGTGCGAAGTGTGTATGTATATGGATAAGAATATGTGGGTGTGTGTATATGGTATGTGTAAAGGGTGGCTAGTGAATGCATGGTGATGGAAGCTTGAGTGATGTTGAAGACTAGTAATGACGATGAGAAACCCTATAGGTGGAGATGTCAACAAGGAAAGAAGAAAGAAGGGAAAGGTGAAACCGAGGAAGAAGAGGGAATTACATAAAGGAGGTGAGTGTGTTTATGTGTGAAAGTAAATGAGAAGAAGAGATGTTTATATTGGTGTAGATGGTGAAGCGAATGATTTGAACAACGTCCAAGATGATGGCCTCGAGGATATTTGGAATGAAATGGATTTTACAATGGAATGTTCAAAGGATATCGATGAAGATCATTCTTGGCCAAATACCATAATGCAAGACCTTTAGTTATCCTTTCTAAAGGTATCTTGCATACATAGAAGAAGGAATTCCAAATTAGCAGATCGAAAACATTATATTGCGCGATGATACGAACCACGCCAACCCGTGATGAAACCCAATACCAATACGTTCGGAAATTCGTTACCTAAGACGCCCAAACACCTAAAGTGGAAACTGCGACCCGTTGTCTATAAGCGAGACAAGAACCTTGGTATAGTGTGAAGACGCCACAATCGGGATGAAAGACCGATTGATAAGTCGGGATGAACGCCACGGAAATTAATCCGATAAGTTCTAGTTAGTTCTTGAAGAACCAAGAGAGGAGCCTCTCAAAGATGTTTAATGTTCTAAGATGTATGTTATATTCTCTATTCTAAACCCTAGGAGCTTTATATTAGGGTTACAATTCGTAAAAATACAAGTCCAAAACGACGTCACTTCAATAAGTGCGTAAAATAAGAAAACGACACAAAAGGCCGGCGTCGGGGAGATACACGGCCGTGTACACGACCGTGTACTTTGGCCGTGTACTTTTCTGTGCAAATTCTAGCAATATACACGACCGTGTACTTTTGGTCGTGTATCTTTCTGTGGATTTGCTTGACTCCATACACGGCCGTGCCTTTGGCCGTGTATATGACCGTGTATGATTCTATGTAACTTTGAGATTCTTACACGGCCATGCCTTGTAAATACACGCCCTCTTCACCCCATATCCGGTATAACTTGTACAAGAGTAAGGGTCTTCCCATGGTTGTTCCAATCTGTTCCAACTTCATGATTGCTCCAATCCTTTCCGGCTTCATGGACATCCTTTATCAACCCGTTAAATGCTTCCTTGAGTCGTTTCGCTCGATTTCTTGTGATCGGTCCAAGCGGCACTTCAAGAGGATCCACATTCCTTCTTCCGACTCGACTCTCATCATGGGTCTCATTATTCCCCTCCTCTTGAAAAGGATTTGTCCTCAAATCATCATCTACATCAAAAGGACTCAGATTAGTAACATTAAATGTGGCACTTACTTGATACTCACCAGGTAAATCTATCTTGTATGCATTATCGTTGATGCGCTCAAGAACTTGAAATGGTCCATCGCCTCTAGGAAGTAATTTAGATCGACGTTGCACAGGAAACCGCTCTTTACGCATGTGAACCCAAACCTAATCTCCAGGTTCAAAAACAGCTTGTCGATGACCCTTGTTGGCTTGTTTCACATACTGCTCTGTTCTTCGCTCAATATTTAGTCTTGCCTTCTCATGGATCTGTTTAACAAATTCGGCCTTCTTCTTGCCATCTAAATTAACATACTCAGAAACAGGTAAAGGTGATAAATCTAAAGGAGTCAGTGGATTAAAACCATACACAATTTCAAAAGGAGTAAATTTAGTAATAGAATGCACTGTACGGTTATAGGAAAATTCAACATGCGGCAAACAATCCTCCAAACTTTTAATATTCTTTTTAATTACAGCCCTCAACAAAGTAGATAAAGTTTGATTCACTACCTCAGTTTGACCATCAGTCTGTGGATGACAAGTAGTAGAGAACAATAACTTAGTTCCTAACTTAGCCCACAAGGTCTTCCAAAATTAGCTCAAGAACTTAGCATCTCTATCAGATACGATTGTTCTAGGCATACCATGCAATCTCACAACTTCCCTAAAGAATAAATTAGCAATATTACAAGCATCATCCGTTTTGTGACAAGGAATGAAATGTGCCATCTTAGAGAATCTATCAACAACTAAAAAAATAGAATCTCGACCATGTCTAGACCTGTGTAAACCTAATACAAAATCCACAGAAATATCTACCCAAGGCTTATGAGGAATGGGAAGTGGGGTGTAAAGCCCTTGAGGTTGGACTCTCGATTTCGCTTGCTTACACGTGACACATCGCTCACAGATCCTCTCAACATCTCGTTTCATGTGAGGCCAATAGAAGTGTTCCTGCAATACTCCTAAGGTTTTAGCTACTCCAAAGTGTCCCATTAAACCTCCTCCATGAGACTCCCTCACTAATAATTCTCTTAAAGAACAAATTGGAATGCATAGTTTACTCTCCCTAAACAAGAATCCCTCATGTTTATAAAATTTACCATGCCCACTCTTCTCACAATGCACACACTCACAAAAATCTCGATCAGCAGCATATAATTCCTTAATGTGCTTAAAACCAAGCAGTCTAGAACTAAGAGTAGAAATAAGAGTATACCTTCTAGAAAGTGCATCAGCCACGACATTCTCTTTACCTTGCTTGTAGTGGATGACATATGGAAATGTTTCGATGAACTCCACCCAACGAGCATGCCTCTTGTTCAGCCTATGTTGCCCCTTCAAGTACTTCAAAGTTTCATGATCAGTGTGGATCACGAACTCTTTTGGCCACAGGTAGTGTTGCCACGTCTCCAGGGCTCGAACTAATGCATATAACTCCTTGTCATAAGTAGGGTAGTTCAAGGTTGCCCCACTTAGCTTCTCGCTAAAGAATGCAATCGGTCTTCGCTCCTGCATAAGCACTGCTCCAATACCTAATCCTGAGGCATCACACTCAATTTCAAACGTTTTAGCAAAATTAGGTAAAGCAAGTAATGGCGCCTGAGTCAGCTTATTTTTAAGCGTCTAAAAGGCCTTCTCTTGTTGCTCTCCCCATTTGAACCCTACGTTCTTCTTAATTACCTCAGTAAGTGGTGCTGCAATGGTACTGAAATCCTTCACAAATCTCCTGTAAAAGCTCACTAGTCCATGGAAGCTCCGCACATTACTTACATTGGTTGGACTAGGCAATTCTTGGATCGTACGAACCTTTTCTTCATCAACCTGTATTCCCTGTGCACTAACAACAAAGCCAAGAAACACAAGTTTGTCTGTGAAAAAAGTGCACTTCTTGAGGTTAGCATATAATTGTTCCTTTCAAAGCACTTCTAAAGCATCCCTCAAGTAAGATATATGATCTTCCAAACTCTTGCTGTAAATGAGGATATCATCAAAATAGACAACCACAAATTTTCAAATAAAAGTCCTCAAAACAAGGTTCATAAGTCTCATAAAAGTACTAGGTGCATTAGTTAAATGGAAAGGCATTACTAACCACTCATACAATCCATATTTTGTTTTGAATGCAATTTTCCATTCATCACCTTCTTTCATTCCAATTTGGTGATATCCACTTTTCAGATCGATTTTGGAAAAGACACTAGACCCATGTAACTCGTCTAACATATCACCTAAGCGAGGAATGGGATGACGATACTTTACCGTGATGTTGTTGATAGCGCGGCAGTCAACACACATTCTGCATGTCCCATCCTTCTTAGGCACTAAAATCACAGGCACTGCACATGGACTCATGCTTTCTCTCACGTACCCCTTCTCCATTAATTCATCGACCTGCCTTTGGAGTTCCTTTATCTCCTCCGGATTGCTCCTATAAGCTGGCTTGTTTGGAATCGATGCTCCGGGTACAAGGTCAATCTGGTGCTCAGTACCACGAATAGGTGGTAATCCCTTTGGAATCTCCTCGGGGAAGACATCTTCAAAGTCCTGCACAAGAGACACAACCACACTAGGCAAAGAGTTAGATAGTTCGTTAGTAGTCAAACATGTTTCTTTAAAAACCAGCAACAACATAGGATGCCTCATCACTAACGCTCTCCTTACTACACTCGCTCTTGCCACACAACTCTCCTTTTGCAAGGCTGCCCTCTCCTTTTCACTCACCACCAAAGTTGATCCCCCTTCAACTTAGCTCTCACACTCTTTCCAGCCTTCCTCTCTTTTTCCTTTTGATCTTGACTTTTATATTCCTTTTCTTTCTCATTGTCTTTTGCTCTCTCACTCTCCCTCTGCTTTTCACTCACCTTATGTTTTGCAAAAGACTATTGTAGCTACAATTGGTCCTCATACACCTGCTTAGGTGTTAACGGTTTAAGATTAAAGCTTTTCCCCTAGTGAACAAGCATGTACTTGTTAGAAAAGCCATCATGAACAACCTTCCTATCAAATTGCCACGGCCTCCCCAACAACACATGACATGCTTGCATTGGCACTACATCACATAACACCTCATCCTCATACCTACCAATGCGGAAACCAATCAATGCTTGCTTACTCACCTTAGTCTCTCCACTATCATTCAACCACTGCAATTTATATGGATTAGGGTGTCTAACTGTTTTGAGCCCCAGCCTCTCAACAATAAAATTACTCACTACATTGGTGCAACTTCCTCCATCAATGATCAAGCTGCAAATATGATCTCCTAGATAACATCTAGTATGAAATATATTATCCCTTTGCACCTCCTCTTCTTCCCTCACCTGCACATTCAAAGCTCGCTTCACTACTACCACTAGCCTTCCCATTGCAGGCTCCTCATCCTCACTAGCATCCTCTAATGGAGGCATATCATCTTCTTCACTATCCCCCTCAGTCTCATACTCACCATCATCACGCAAAATCATCACACGCTTATTTGGACATTGACTAGCAATATGGCCTCTACCTTGGCATTTAAAGCATCTAATGTCACGATTTCTAGAAGTAGAAGAATCAGGGTTACCTTGGTTACCAGGAGTAGAACCCGCTTGCCTTAGCTCCCCTTTTGGTTTGGTGGGTAAACGTTTTTCTTCTTTCTTCCATTGGTTGGTCTTCCAAGTGGATGAACCATTACCCTGTGGAAACCGTGCATTACTACTACCTTTCCTCTTGTGCTGGTTCTCAACCTTTATAGCCATGTGAACCATATCCTCCAATTCTACATAATGCTGCAATTCAACCACATTTTGGATTTCTCTATTCAACCCAGCAAGAAACCTAGCCATTGTAGCCTCTCTATCCTCCTCTACATTCGCCCTAATCATAGTGACTTCCATCTCCTTGAAATACTCATCTACACTTCGACTTCCCTGCCTCAGAGTTTGCAACTTGTTGTGCAATTTACGATAGTAATACGTAGGCACAAACCACTTCTTCATCACTCTTTTCATCTCTTCCCAAGACTCAATAGGTGGCTCGCCACTCCTTCTCCTATTCAACATTAGTTAATCCCACCACACTATAGCATAATCCGAAAACTCAATGGCAGCAAGTTTTACTTTCTTTCTCCCACTATAGTTATGACAATCAAACACCATCTCTACCTTTTTCTCCCACTCTAAGTACGCCTCGAGATCATTCTTCCCTTGGAAAGGAGGAATCTTCATCTTTATGCTACTTAATTGATCATCCTCTCTATTCCTATCTCCTCTATCTTCCCAATCCCTAGTTCCTTTATTCCGACCACTACATCCTCTATAACTCCCAACAGAAGGCTCATCAAAGTCATCATCTGACATTTCATCTCCACCCCTCGGTACTCTCCTAGAACGACTCTCCCTCTTACGCCCTTGGAATACGTTTGTGGATTGCTCTAGTCTTTGCTCTACCGTCTCATGAATTTGTTCCATTCCCTCTTGGAACATCCTCTTCATCTCACCCCTCAACGCCTCAATTACTAACCTAGCATCAAACCTTCCCCTCTCACCTTCAGGAGAATGTTGTCTCGACATTGTCCCTACAGAAAAGATTAGTACTAACACAAATATATATAAAATTAAACCTCACGATACACTCCCTTACGTGTTTTCACTTAAATGATGATATCACACAGTCACTCGTGTATTCTCACAAACAATGATGATATCAACTCGCCAATTCCTCTTCTTAATTCTCTTGGAACTAACCCAAACTACACCAATTCCCTTCCGTAGAATTCAAAAACAAATCTAGGGTTCATAAATTTTCCTCTTTTTTTATCCGATTTTTTTTTTTTGTCTTTGTTGTTGCTCTTGATTACGTTTCTCTTTTCTTTTCCTTCTTTTTTTTTTGTGTCGTGATTCTTCTTTTTTTTTTGTTGTTGTAACAATCGACTAGTAGATACTACACTATCAAAAGACAATTAATGTTACGAAATTGAATGCTAACAATGGATATGAACGATTGGAGTTAGGGTTTTGATGTTACCTTCCTTAAATCGAACTTGATTTTTTCACAAACCTAATCTCTGATACCAAACTGATATGAACCACGCCAACCCGTGATGAAACCCAATACCAATACATTTGGAAATTCGTTAGCTAAGACGCGCAAACACCTAAAGTGGAAACCGCGACCCGTTGTCTATAAGCGAGACAAGAACCTTGGTATAGTGTGAAGACGCCACAATCGGGATGAAAGACCGATTGATAAGTCGGGATGAACGCCACGGAAATTAATCCGATAAGTTCTAGTTAGTTCTTGAAGAACCAAGAGAGGAGCCTCTCAAAGATGTTTAATGTTCTAAGATGTATGTTATATTCTCTATTCTAAACCCTAGGAGCTTTATATTAGGGTTACAATTCGTAAAAATACAAGTCCAAAACGACGTCACTTCAATAAGTGCGTAAAATAAAAAAACAACACAAAAGGCCGGTATCGGGGAGATACACGGCCGTGTACACGATCGTATACTTTTCTGTGCAAATTTTGGCAATATACACGACCGTGTACTTCTGGTCGTGTATCTTTCTGTAGATTTGCTTGACTCCATACACGACCGTGTATATGACCGTGTATGATTCTGTGTAACTTTGAGATTCTTACATGGCCGTGCCTTGTAAATACACGCCCTCTTCACCCCGTATCCGGTATAACTTGTACAAGAGTAAGGGTCTTCCCATGGTTGTTCCAATCCGTTCCAACTTCATGATTGCTCCAATCTTTTCCGGCTTCATGGACATCCTTTATCAACCCGTTAAGTGCTTCCTTGAGTCGTTTCACTCGATTTCTTGTGATCGGTCCAGGCGGCACTTCAAGAGGATCCACATTCCTTCTTCTGACTCGACTCTCATCATGGATCTCATCACTCGACTTCTACATAAGGAAAGTAGATAGTCGATCATAGCAAGTTGGGGTATTGGAAGCAATGATTCATAGGAAGGTCATTCCTTCTAAAACTCTATATTAGAATCACATGAAGAAGTGTTTGACATTCGAATCTTGTTCACCTAAAGTTCCTTAAGGAGGACACTTCACACTTTTCCATCAAACGCAAGATGAGCGGAGTACCCACATCAGGAGTTGGAAAGCTACCAAAGTCAAGTGCAGATGCAGCCATCTATGGTTGGTTGAGGAAGCATTGCAAAAGGACACTGATTTTGAGAGTAAAGTAAAGGGGTCACCTATTGGAATCGCTCAACTCTAGCGAGGACTACAATGACCCTAAACAAGTTGATGGGAATCAAAATCCAATAAGACCTATCATTAGGACAAAAATTGAAGGATTTCAAATTTTGGCAATGAGGGCCCATTTCAAGCAGATCAACCTCGGAATAAATTATTATCTAACCTCTTTTATCTTATTCATGAATTGTATATTCCAACAGGTATGCTTATTTGGTTTCACAAGGCAATGGATAAACTCACTAAGACTCAGCTTGTGGGTTATCTATGGACCGACCTGAACCGGCGATGAGTTAAACCGACGGATTCCATCATGAAGCTAGCCTGCCGAAGATTATTTTCTTTACTTGTAATTTATGTTTGAACCATTTATTTTGTAAGCTTTATGGGACATTTTATTTCGTTGTATTTTACCTTTAGGACCGGCCACCCTATAGTGGCATAGTTGTGATTTTTTAGTCATTCTAACCCTAAAGGGTGCAAGTATAAATTCTTGCAAATTAGGGTTTTTGAGGAGCTTTTTGAACATTTGAGAAAATACACCCCCTTTGCCGTGAGAGAGAGTGACTCTTTCAAGCATTTGCTCTTATCAATTTCCTTAGTGAAATTATGGCGAGTTGACTTGGATTTGTTATGTGTTATATCAACAAATTACAAGTTGATCCTAATTCCAAACTAGTGAGTCATATCTGGTGAGGATTTAGTTATTTTATGTACTTTTGTTCTTATGAAATTAGGGTTCTAATTTCGAAATTTGAAAGCACCTTTGAATTGAATTTGAATACCATTTCGTTTTCCCTTCTAGCAATCGTCATTTGATATATTGTAATTCATCACAATTTCGGAATTTCATTTGGAATATTGAGGTATTTCCCTTCTTGTGGCGTGATACTTCATAGCCATTTCTCCCTTCAATTTGATTGTGCTTGAATTCCCCTTTTAGGCACATCATAATTTGGTATCAGAGCTTAAGGTTAAGAGGAGGGATTGTTGAATTTGAGATTTTTGATCCTTATATTGTTATCTTCCTATTGCCGTGAGTTGCTTATGGTTAAGAGGAGGAATTGTTGCAATTAGGATTGTCCTTTGTTTCCATCTTGCCGTAAGTTAATTGAAGGTATATGAGAAGGGTTTTGTTGATTGAAGTTTTGGGAATTGAAAGTTTTTGGTATTACCTTTGTGAACCGAATTGCAAGGGAGTGGAAATTCGGATCAAGTGAATGTATTTTTTTGTTGTTGTTACCTTGATGTTTACGTGATTGATCCTTGTTGAAATTGAGGATTAATTGAATTGTTTGTATTGGTACTAATTGGCGTGAGTATCTTACTTGGGAAGTTGAAACTTGTTGTTGTAGAAGTGGACATCTTGTTGTAATTTTTTGTCTTGACTTCACCGTGAAGGAGAGGAAGGTAGTGCAATTTCGGAAGTGCAAATTGTGTAGGAAGGGAATTGTGTTTGTTTTTGCATTGTTGAATTCAGAATTGTGGAGGATATTTGCAATTTTCTAGATTTGATTAGTGTGTAAGAAAGGAAGTTATTTGATTTCAAAACAAGCATTAAGAGTGAAGGAGTTAATTGTGCTTGTTTGAATTTGAAAATTTGCATCTTACCAAATGTGGAGGAGTTGCAATTAGTAAAGTGAATTGATTTTCAAATTTAAATGCTGCCTTCTTATGTTTATTTCGGTTGAAGAATGTTATACAAGTGGAGAAATGCACCGTGATTGAGTAGGAGCATATATGGTGTTGTGTTGTGCAAATTGGAAGTGAAAGTGTATAATTTCCAAATTTGAATTGTGTGGAAGAAAAGGAAACAATTTGAATTGAAACACATCCATTTACTTCAAGTAGTTAAGAGTGGTATTGATTATATTTCATTTGAATTTGAAATTGATTCTTACCATTTGTGGCAAAGTTGCATTAAGGTTGTCACTTGTGAATTTGTTGCCGTGTATGTATGTAAGTTGCGGTGGAAGTGGAGTGTATAGTTGTTGTTGCCGTTTCTTGTTGTTGTTGCCATTTAAAGGAGCATTTTAGTTAGTTTTGTTTGTTGCTACCGTGGAAGTGAAGAGTTGCAACATATTATTGTTGCGTGAATTTATTGTGTTGTATGTAAAGTGTATAAGTGGCGGAGTGAGTTGGTTTTTGGCGTGAATTGTTTTTGTGAAGCAAGTGTGCTACAATTACTAGACATTACATTGGTACATCAAATAGATTGCATCCACAAAAATGTCTATTAATAGTGTGAATGGAGGAATGAGTGATGTAGCATATAGTCGAATTGGTGGAGGTCAAGGTTCTAATGTTGCAGGTGGGAGGACCTTAGATGAACAACTTCGGGACCTTAGAAAACTTGTTACTACATTAGCAACAAGGATTGATAGGATGACATTGCCACCACCACCAGTGGTACACCTTCAGGAGCCACCTAGAGCAAAGGGAGATTATCATGCTCTTAGAGAAGATAGAGTTGGTAATTTCGGACTTAAACCATTCCCGGAAATGGAATTTAGACCACCTAGAGGCTCAGAGTGTGCAGAGCTACAAATGCCTTCACTTGAAGATAAGGGTTCCACAGATGAAAGATGTCAAACACCACTGTGCCAACCTTCAGAGGTTTCTGAAGGTAATGATCAGTTGGACCAATTGTTAGAAGACTCTAGGGATCAGCATAACAGGGATGAGTCAGAGGAAACAAACTCGTTGGAAAGTGTTGAGATAGAGGAAACATCAGTCGATAATGAGTCCTTGTTTTTGTTACAGGAGAGATACATCCTAGATATGGAGGGAAGAAAACAATCATCTACTATAGTATTTCAGATATTGGGATTCTGTAGAGATACTCCTTCAGATGGATTACTTTTGGGAAATAGAGTCTCTGCTGCATTTGAACTGCAAGATTTGAGGTCAAATCTTTTTGAGGTCCAAGGAGATTATGGGAATCAAAATCCGACAAGACCTATCATTAGGACAAAAATTGAAGGATTTCAAATTTTGGCAATGAGGGCCCATTTCAAGCAGATCAACCTCGGAATAAATTATTATCTAACCTCTTTTATCTTATTCATGAATTGTATATTCCAACAGGTATGCTTATTTGGTTTCACAAGGCAATGGATAAACTCACTAAGACTCAGCTTGTGGGTTATCTATGGACCGACCTGAACCGGTGATGAGTTGAACCGACGGATTCCATCATGAAGCTAGCCTGCCGAAGATTATTTTCTTTACTTGTAATTTATGTTTGAACCATTTATTTTGTAAGCTTTATGGGACATTTTATTTGGTTGTATTTTACCTTTAGGACCGGCCACCCTATAGTGGCATAGTTGTGATTTTTTAGTCATTCTAACCCTAAAGGGTGCAAGTATAAATTCTTGCAAATTAGGGTTTTTGAGGAGCTTTTTGAACATTTGAGAAAATACACCCCCTTTGCTGTGAGAGAGAGTGACTCTTTCAAGCATTTGCTCTTATCAATTTCCTTAGTGAAATTGTGGCGAGTTGACTTGGATTTGTTGTGTGTTATATCAACAAATTACAAGTTGATCCTAATTCCAAACTAGTGAGTCATATCTGGTGAGGATTTAGTTATTTTATGTACTTTTGTTCTTATGAAATTAGGGTTCTAATTTCGAAATTTGAAAGCACCTTTGAATTGAATTTGAATACGATTTCGTTTTCCCTTCTAGCAATCGTCATTTGATATATTGTAATTCATCACAATTTCGGAATTTCATTTGGAATATTGAGGTATTTCCCTTCTTGTGGCGTGATACTTCATAGCCATTTCTCCCTTCAATTTGATTGTGCTTGAATTCCCCTTTTAGGCACATCACAAGTGCGTGGGAAACTTAATGATATGCTACCATGTTGTGTAGTATGTTGATTGCTACGCAAGTGAAATTGTTGTTTATTGTGTTTGCAATTTAATGTGATTATTGCTAAGTTGAGTCATGGTGGGAATTGATGAGTTAGGGAAAAAGTCATAAAGAATATAGTGGATGGTATGGTTAGGGGGTTTAGATGTTGTTACCTTAAGGATAGCACCTAGCATCATATTGCTAATGCTATAACCACAAGCTTAACCCATGATTTTAAATTTTTTTCTTCTAAATCAAACCAGAACGTAGAAACCTAGCTTTTCCTTCTAAAGCTACCAAGCAAGTGTGCTTAGTTGGAATAGGGTCTATAGATTTCTTTATGTATACATATCAGAGTTGGTTCTTGAATGTGTATATATACTTAGGCAAACTTATTTTCCTATTATATCTACATAATACACTCATGAAAACAACCATACAAATCATGAGTGTAACCTTGGTTTCTACAACTTAATAATCTTGTTTTCTCGCCCTCTTAAGTATGTAAGGGAAGGTGTCTAGTAAATTGTCCCTATATATATATGTAGATGTGTATATGTATAAATTATAGACAAATGTCTTGAAGGCATCAAAAGAAAATATGAGACAACCTTGTTGGCTCTCGAAAGTGTGAATAATAGAGCACTTAAGAAGTGTGATGATATAGAGGTGTCAGAGATGACGATTATAAATCAACCCCAAGTGGTTGGCTCGACATTTAAAAGCAATGGCACAGAGAGGTGCTGAGTTAATTTAACCTGTTGTAAGGCTAGATAAGTTTACATCCGTGGGGTATAGGTTCAGTGTTTGTTTTGTGTGATAAGAAAGGCATAATATATGCTTATTGTGATGAGTGTGAAATGAATGCTTGATAGTTATTCTATTGTTTGAATGAGAATTGAATGTGATTGCATATGTTGTTTGATCACCTTAAATCAATTAATTGAGGAAGTGGACCTGATTAAAACCGGACATGCATTTTCACGAGACATTGCCTGAGATTGAAGGCTATCATTGCTACAGGGCTTGCCAGGGTAATCAAGAGGATTACTGTTCCACTAAGTGTGAACTAAGTGATTAGGGTATCGTCGCGCCTTGATGGTTCAAAGCCGGTTGGTCCTTGAGCGTGTTGCTTTGTCTGGTGCAGAGAGGCACTAAAGCATTCACTGTTGAGTTAAGAAGATATCATACTTAACAAAGTAATAAGATAAATAAATCGGGTAATGACCTGGGCACTAATGGTGGCTTCGGAATCCCTAACCTAAGGTTAACGAGGGGTGTAAACCCTAGACTTCACCTTGGTAACCGGAAGACCATGTGAGATGTTGCATTCATATAGTTGTTTATGCATAGCATATATTTGATAACTTGATTTAAATTTTCTTGTGTGTACGTAGCATTGAAAGTGTTACCATCCCATTCACTAAGCTATAGTGTGCTCATCCCACCATAGACCCTTTTTGCAGGTTGTAATTACTAAAGCTCAAGATGGGATAAGATGTGAAGTGTTGAGAGTTTTGGAAGACCAGAACAACAAAGTAAGAATTGTGAATGATAGATTGTTTAGATGAAATGTCAAAACCCCTATGTAAATAGATTTTGAAATTGAGAAACCTAGGATTTATCCTATTTTATAATTGGTAGGGGATATCGATTCTCTGCGATCATAATTGACCATGGGATACAGGATCCATTGTTGTATTTTATTATCCAATTATATGTACTATAATTAGTTGTAAATGCAATTATTTATTTAGAGTCTTACGATCTTTGACTTGTAAGACGATCATCATTTAACAGGTGCATACGTGCCATGATGATTTTAGTGGAGACTTCTAGGTCCCCCTTTGGGGGCGTGACAGGAATTTTTGGTATCAAAGCTCTAGGTTGTTAAAGATAAGAGCAACCTACCAAACAGTGAGATGGGGTAGAATCTGGGTTAATTGTAAGAGTAAACTCATAAAAGACTTAGACGATAGTCTATACATATATAGATATATTTATTATTCTAGAGTTTCTTCTAGCTCTAAGTTACTTCAATGAGCTAGCCCTTAAATTGTATATCCTCGCTCGAAACCACATAGAGGATATTATGGAACACAACGAAGAACAAGTCGTAGCCATCGAGCTTTGAGGATGACACTGCCATCGGGCGTAACAACACTATAAGAAGTAGACAAAGCTAATGTGGGCTCATAACCCATGGGATCTTGGAATGAACCTGTGTAGCATAGAAAGAAATACGAGAACAACTCCTTAGTGATAGGCTTCGCAACAGAAAGACCACCATGAACAGAACTTCACTAGATGATATGAAGTTCCATATTGTGTAGACGAGTACCTTAGGGAAAATAAGACACCACTTTCGTGTTGTCGAAATATGAATTTGGAGTGTCCTTACCAATAGCGTCTTGATGCGCTGTATCCATGTACGAAACCATAGCGTCAGAACGACATTATAATCCCAACTGAAATAATAAGGGAAGAGGGGCATAAAATGGATAGGTATACAAAGATATATCACCCATTACCATAGCCGGAATATTGACCAATAAAATTAAACTACATAAACATACGAACTCTAAAATTTAGCAATCTCGTTACATATATGGGGTTGTATATGAAATGACAAGCTTGCGAGTGGTAGGAAAGGAAATCATTATGTCATATGTGTTGTTGCAAACAGTAGTAATTGGTGTGAAGAATGAAGTCAAACCATAATGTGCCTCACAAATTGTGGAGTAAGAAACCTAGGCTTCAATAATCTAAATCCTCACACTTGTATGTACATATGGGATGTGCAAGTGAAATGGAAAAATAAGATGTTGCATGTGACGTATGTTATGGGTATATAGATATGAGGTACGAAGAATGGTGTACATGACAACAAATATAACATGCATAGATCCACATGAGAAGTATACGGCCAAAGGAGGAATGGGAGTCAACTTTCACATTTGTACGTTAATAGTATCTATGCAGACATATTCAAGGATAAGACATGGAGTTATAATCATGAATGTAAGGTATAGAAGGCGAGTCCGGAAAAGTTTCGAGGACGAAACTTCTTAAAGGAGGGGAAAGTATTAAGTCTTAAAAATTTCGAAAATCTATATGAAAATTTAAAGAAAATAAATAGAATAATAAATACTTCTAGGTCGGGGTAGTAAGAGGAACTATTTCGTAATATTAAAAACTTCGGGTAATGTACGACAAAAATTCAAATGTTGCGACACAAATATTATCTCAATAAATTTGCAATAATAATAGATTATAAAAAAAAATTAAACAATCAGACAAAACAATCTTTGTAAGAAAAGAAGGTAATGAACCCATAAATAGATAATTCCTTATATTTATCTAAATCCTTATTTTATTTTCTCCTTTACTCTTTCTTTATTCTTTTTTTTTCCTTTTTTTTTTTCATTCTTTTCCTTCTCCCTTTCTTTTCCTCCTCTCTTTTATTCTCCTTCAGCTGCCCACTTGCTTCTCCCAGTCCCACATCCCAACCCTCACCACATCACTTCCTTTTCCTCCCACGACAAAGTAACACTAGCAACAAGGTCACATTAGCACCTCCGTCACATCACCATACCTAGTCGTATCACCATCCTAGCTGCTCCCCCGTCCCTTACTTCTTCTTCCTTTCCTTCTCCCTCTCTTCTTCCTTCCGGATCACATCTTCCCTTCCGTCCTTCCCTCTCCGCATATTCCTTTCCACTTCCCCTTCAACCTTCAATTCTAGCTCTTCTTACTCATGCTCGATAGCTCTATGCCATTTGGGGATCCCATTCTGGTTGCAATCAATAAAAGACTAAGGTTAGAAAGTTAGATAGAAGGAAATGAGATGTTATGAGGATAAACCAAGCAAGTGAGAGTTGGGGAAGCTAGGAGTGGTCTGCTACAAAGCCACTTGAGGGGTCAATGTTTAAGCTTAAGAGGAATCGATAGCCCTAAGAGTGCCACCGATGATTGGAGAGTGAAGGAGTCAGTCACTCTTGTTCCTACCAGAGACTTATGTACATGAGAGGACGTTGAATGATTTCCACAAACAAATGGGTCAAATCGAAGGGTGGAGGTCCCTACTGGTATCTTCACTAGAGTGTGGGCTGCATGTGTGTGCATGGGAGGAAGACGACGACAAAGGCAACAGCAACCGCAGCAATGACGATAACGATAACAACCGCAGCAACGACAATGACAATGGCCTTAGTATCAATGTAAGAAAGGGGAAAAGGGTAAAGGAACAAAATGTGCTGTATGTGTGCGGGTGAAGGATGATATATGTGAGAATGTGTATGCGGCAGTAGATGGTGTGTGCAAGGATGTGTTTGTATGTGCATGAGGTGGAGCTAGCCTGTGCAACTGTATGTGTATGTGAGGGGGGAGAATAGCAACCGTAACTACCACAGTAATGGTGACTCCAATAGCAACAGCAGTGGCGACCTCAACTATAGAAATAGCAATGACTATGAGGACCGCGGCAATGGCAACAACAATGATAACCATGGCCGCAACAACCGTAATAGCAGCAGTAACGGCGATCCCCACAGTAGCTGCAATGACGATCCCAACAACAACAACAACGACCATTGTGACAATAGCAACAGCAGCAACATCCTCAGGTGATTGGGTCTCAGGTGTGCATGTATCAACAAACCAGTGGGGAGGAAAGGATGAAGTAGAGTAGAATGTGAGAAAGAAATGTTATCCAGCGAGATGATGTCCAGCTGGGGTGAAGTCGTGAGAGAAAAGGGGAAGAAAAGAAAAAGGGAAAAGAAGAAGGAAAGGGAAGAAAAGAAGCAAAAGAATGGGAAATTAGATGTAAATGTGTATAGGTCTGAGCAAATGTGTATGGAAGGTATGTAGGGAGTGTAGGTATGTGCATATGTGTGGGAAAGGAGGAGGCAAGTGTATAGTGTGTGTGAGGATGTGCGTAAGGGTATATGAGAGTGTGGTGTGAGGGTGTGTGTATGTGTAAGGAAGGAGGAACCTTGTGTGTGTGATGCTTATGAGTATGTGCATATGTGCATGAGGTGATGTAGGGTGTGTGGTATGTGTATGTGGTGTATGCGAAGTGTATGTATATGGATGATATGCAGTGTATGCGAGAGGGGTGTATGTATATGGATGGTGTGTGGTAGGTGCGGTTTGTGTATGTGTGTGTGGATGCCATGTAGGATGTGTGGAGTATGTGTATAGGTGTATGGAAGGTGTGGGGTGTGTGGTACTAGTATATATATGGGAGGTGTGTAGTGTGTGCGGGGTATGTGGGTAAGTATGTATTGGTGGTATGAAGTGTATGTGGAGTATATGTGTGTATGTGTGTCGGTGGTGTAAGAAGTGAATGGAGTATGTGTGTATATGTGCACTAGTGGCGTGTATGTATGTGGATTAGAGGAAAAAGGAGAATAATAAAGTACAGCTGTGTGTGCATGTAATGAGGTGTGTAGTATGATCGTGTGTATGTATGTGTAAGTGCTGAGCAGGTGTGCTTAGTTGGAATAGGGTCTATAGATTTCTTTATGCATACATATCAGAGTTGGTTCCTGAATGTGTATATATATTTAGGCAAACTTATTTTCTTATTATATCTACATAATACACTCATGAAAACAACCATACAAATCATGAGTGCAACCTTGGTTTTTACAACTTAACAATCTTGTTTTCTCGCCCTCTTAAGTACGTAAGGGAAAGTGTCTAGTAAATTGTCCCTAATTAAAGATGTGTCATGAACATATATATATATATATATATATATATATGTATATATATATATGTAGATATATATATATATATATATATTATACACAAATGTGTTGAAGACATCAAAAGGAAATACGAGACGACCTTGTTAGCTCTCGAAAGTGTGAATAATAGAGCACTTGAGAAGTGCGATGACACAAAGGTGTCTAAGATGATGATTGTAAATCAACCCCAAGTGGTTGGTTCGACATTTAAAAGTAATGGCATGAGTAATGCCAAGTTAATTTAACCTATTGTAAGGCTAGATAAGTCTACATCTACGGGGTATAGGTTCAGTGTTTGTTTTGTGTGATAAGAAAGGCATAATATGTGCTTGTTGTGATGAGTGTGACTTGAATGCTTGATAGTTATTCCATTGTTTGAATGAGAATTGATTGTGATTGTATATGTTGTTTGATCACCTTAAATCAATTAATTAAGGAAGTGGACCTGATTAAAACTGGACATGCATTTTCATGAGACATTGCATGAGATTGAAGGCCATCACTACTATAAGGCTCACCGGTGTAATTAAGAGGATTACTGTTCTGCCAAGTGTGAACTAAGTGATTAGGGGATTGTCGCACCTTGACACTTCTGAGCCGGTTGGTCCTTGAGGGGTTTTGCTCCGTTTGGTATAGAGAGGTACGGGGGTGATCGCTGTTGAGTTAAGAAGATATCATAATTAACAAAGTGATAAGATAAGTAAATCGGGTAATGACCTAGGCAATGATGGTGGCTTCGAAATCCTCAACCCAAGGTTAAGGGGGGCGTAAACCCTAAACTTCACGTCATTTACCGGAAGACCACATGAGATGCTGCATTCATATGGTTGTTCATGCATAGCATATATTTGATAACTTGATTTAAATTTTCTTATGTGCATGTAGCATTGAAAGTGTTTCCATCCCATTCACTGAGCCATAGTGTGCTCACCCCATCATAGACCCTTTTTGCAAGCAGTGATTACGAAAGCTCGAAATGAGATGAGATGTGAGTGTTGAGAATTTTGGAAGACTAGAACAATAAAGTAAGAATTATAAAGGATAGATTGTTTAAATGAAATGTTAGAACCCCAATGTAAATAGAATTTGAAATTGAGAAACGTAGGATTTATCCTATTTTACTGATTGGTAGGGGATACCGATTCTCTACGATCATGGTTGACCGTGGGATATGGGATCTATAGTTGTATTTTATTATCCAATTATATGTACTATAATTAGTTGTAAATGCAATTATTTATTTAGAGTCTTACGATATCTAGCTCGTAAGATGATCATGTAACGGGTGCATACGTGCTGTGATGATCTTAGTTTAGACTTCTAAGCCCCCTTTTAGGGTGTAACATGACCAATTGGAACATAGCAAGCTACTAATTCTCCATTTGTTTCCTTCCATGCACGTGGGTGAGTAACAGTTCATTGTCAACTGTGTGGTTTGTAATTATATATATGTATATGGGTATATGCACCCTTTGTTGGATTGAGAAGTGATAAAGGCATACTTTACTCATAATTCATTAAGCGATTTGCAAGTATTCATTATTGATTTTAGAGAAATCACAAGGAAATGGTACTTAATCATGTTTATTTTTAGATTTCAGATGTTGGAGGACTTTGAGTTCAAAGCTTAATCAATTTGGAGAGATTGCATACAAATTGAAGCATGAAAAGATTGAAGGATGGCAAAGGAAAAAAAAGCAAAGCCGCCGGCCTTTATGGCCGGCCTTCCATGAAACGCCACCGGCCTTTATGGCCGGCTTAAATGAAGGCCGCCAGCCTTTATGACCGGCTTAAATAAAGGCTGACGGCCTTGGACCGGTCTTATTTTAATTGCATCTTCTCGCCTCCCCTTGCATATATATAGGTCTTAGGTCGATTTAGAGAGAAACTTTTGTCAATTTTTCTTGTTCTTAAAGTAGTTTTAACCTAGTTTTAAGGGAGAATTGTGGAGATCAAATCTTGGAGAAAACTTTGTGATCTTGGTGGAGATTATCATCCTTTGTGAAGAATTTGTGGAGTTCCTTACAATTAAGGTCTTATTTGTATTGTTGAATCGGTGATTTCTGAACTTTATTTCTTATATGCAATTTAAGTATTTGATCCAACTATTGAATATGATTTCTTTTGCACGAATCTCCTTGAATCATAATCATGTATTTATCTCCATGAATTGCTAAGTCTTTTCCTTGGGAAATTGGATGAAACCCTAGAATGTTAAAAGGATAATTGTAGCCATGTTATATGATTAGGAATTATTAGGATTATTCATGATTGCAATTCCTTTTATTTCAATTATAATTGTTAGAAATCCTTTTGATACGGGAGTTGATTAGGATTTGTTAGGAATTCTTAATTAGATTGATTATTAATACGGGAGTTGCGATAATTGGTTTAATTAGAGTTTATGGAGGGTGCAATGTAATGTTTATTGTTAATTAATCACTAAGGGATTAGGGTTAATTGATTTAGGGCATTAGTTGTTTGTAGCATCGAGAGGTGTATGAACATAATTTTGATTCCTTGGTTAATTGGAGATGCAGAAGTCGATTAATTGATTTAAGGTTAACATCCCTAAAAAGGATTTTCTAAACTCACTTGAATAACCTTATAACCACTAGTTAATATAACATGGTAGCAGTTTGATTAATGAATCTAGGGTGAATTCTAATTTCCCTCGTTCATAATTGATAGACTCTTCATAAAATTCTCCTTGTTTGCTTTAAGTTAAATTTTTAGCTTAGACATTTCAAAACCCCTTTTTAATCACCTAGATATTGATAAGAATTGCCATAGGTCTAGTACTCTATTGGTTCCTTGAGGGATCGACAACCTTACTTTTCACCACTCTATTACTTGATACGACCAGTGCACTTGCTGCAATTTACGCTCCCATTTTATATATACGTTCTGAGCGTATCAAGAAGCTAGCTCGGGAATGCTATATAGGTATATGTCTATTTGTGGGATGAAGAAGGCGGAAATGGAAATTCAACTTGAGTATGTAGGCTATAAAATGACCAAAAGGTGAAAGTGGGAATTATATTGATGTTGGTTTGATTATGTGCTTATATGTTAGGGAATTGGAAGATGGATGGAAATCCATGAATGAGGATATGAGACAACATATAAGAGCATATAGATGTTGGATCTTTTCCTTAATGTGAGTATGTACGATTTTACTAGTAGTAGGAAAGGAATATATTATAGCATGTGTGTTGTTGCAGATTATGGCGGTTGATGTAAAGAATATAGACATGCATAAACGTATATTACAAATTGTGGGGGAAGAATTTAGTCTCCAATAACCTAAGTCATTACACATGTACATACATATGTTATATGTAAGTGAGAGGGAAGGATAAGATGTTGCAAGTGGCATAAGCTATGGTTATATAGGTTATATAGGAGTAAGGGAGGAAGGTGGTTTTACATGACCACAAACAATACATGCATATACATATGACATGTATATGGTTAAAGGAGATATTGGAATCTAACTTAACACCCATAAGCTATAGGCATATATGTATACATATCCAAAGATAAAATTTATAATTATAATTATGAGTGCAAGTTATAAAAATGAGAGAGAAAAGGGGATTGCAACGAATGTACTTGAATAAGAACTTTCTTGCTTTAATCATATGGATGTTGTTTCCTTATTGATGTTACGTTTATGCCTTGCTCCTTGAAATGATTAAATGTGTTATGAGTAGATTGTTGACATGATTAAAGCTAGCATATATGCCTAACCTTAGATGATCACCCTAAAACTTTAACTAATTATGAGATCTAATAAAAAAACCCAGCATGCATTGCATAAACATTACATTGTTTAAGGCCATCACAACTATAGGATGCGCTAAAAGTGATCAGAGGATCATTATTCCACCTAGTGTGAACTAAGTGATTAGGGGATTGTCGCACCTTGACGGTTCTAAGTCTGGCCTATCTCTTGAGGGTGTATAAATGCTCAGTGTATAAGAGGCACCTGAGCTTAGATCACTAAAGCTAAGACACAAATATAATAAAGTGATAAGAGTAATTAAATTATGTGTAAGACCTAAGCTCTGATGGTGGCTTCAAAATCCCCAACCTAAGGTTAAGGAGGGTGTAAACCCTAAACTTTATGCCGGTTACCGGAAGAGCACGTGAGATGCTGCATTCATATGGTTGTTCATGCATAGCATTTGTTTGATAACTTGCTTGAAAATGTTATGTGGTCGCAACACTAAGAGATTGGACCCTATCTCACTAAGATTTAGCTTACCCTCCTATAGATTTTACCTTGTAGCTCAAGACTACCTAAACTTCTTAATGAATCGATGAACCAAGGTGAGTACTCGTCGCCTAACTAGGGGCATGGTTGTGGGAAGAATGTCAAATTTAGATTGAGGTAGTCATCATTAGAATGAATTTTGTAATTGATGTAAATGTATTTAAGTGATTCGGTAGGATCTTGGGTGTACCTATGGTGGTGTAATGGGACCTATTTGAGGCTTAGTGGTAATATTGTAATTGATTGCTTTGTGAGTAGGGAATGTTATTACTATGATTAACAAGCACAATAGTGAAGATGAGACACTTTGCAGTTGCTTAACGGGGGGTTAAGCAATCATGGTAGGTTTTTATGAGGAGCCCTCAGAGTGGAGCGTGACAAACTCTATTGCATATTTTAATTAGTTTAGTTTTCTCAAACTTTTCTATTGGCCCATGAAGTGAGCTTTAGGCCAATGATTCTGAGTTTGTCACTTAAGCTAACAAGTGTTATCCCCTAAAAGACACCCCATATGCTTAATTGCTCGAGTCAATGAGGCCTATTGCTGAACTTCATTTATTTTGTTTTATCTCCTAGCTTTATAGGAGAACCTTCAAAAGACAAATTTCATTATTTCAGTTATTCGAGGTCATAATACTTATAAGAACTTCTAAGAGATAGGTATATATCAAAGTAAGTTTAAAAACTCGAATTTCCAATCCTTGATTTGTTATATTATTCACATCTGGAGGTTTTAAATTCTAAGCCTAAAAAACATGTAACTTTGATTTACAAAGATTTCATAATTCAACTCTAATTAAGTGTTATAAGTTCACTAATGAAAAGGTAAAAATATATCAAGGGTTTGAAAAAGAATTCACTAAATTATGAATGCAATTTATTTATTTAGTACTACTAAGAGCAATACATGATCCTATTGTAATTTCCTAGTAAAATTTTAAGGCTTTTTAGATTATTACTCTCCCCACGCTTAAAATTGTATATTGTCTCCAATGTACAAAAGAAAAAAAATAAACAAATTAAAACTCATGTGAAAGTACATAAAATAAACTAATGCCACCCTGGTTTAATTAGTTCATCTATATCTTGACTCAATTTTCCAGCTAATAAGTATAATAGTTCTTGCAAAATAGGAAGATAAAATAGTAAAAGCATAAAATAAAATAAAAGAGAATAAAACGGCATAAAACTAAACTTAAACAACATTAAAATAAACTAAATAAAATGAATCAAAAGAAAACTAAACCAATTAAAACTTAGGTTGCCTCCTAAGAAGCACTTTTGTTTAACTTTGTAAGCTCAATGGTTTTGTCTATTGCTTCTCAAGGGGGCAACCATTAAATTTTTAGTGTTCAAATTTCTCAAATTTTCCTAAACCCAATCAACTAACATGAATGGGATATTATTGTATTGGATCTATGTGAATGCTATCGTATACACAAGTATAATCAAGTAAGTTATATGTATTTAAAAAATAATAGGTATTGTTACTCTTTGGAGGATGTGGGATTATGTGTAACACCCTAAAACCCGAGCCATGCTATTGCCCGCTACATGTCCTCATCTCATAAGAACACATTAAGGCTCTAAACAACTCTGATATATTTTAACCTGTAACTCTTATAATAAAAACATTTCATAAATCTCTAAAGATTGAAATAATAACTTAAACCACAATAAATATCTAATGCAACGGAAATCTTTAAGCACCAAAAATAACAATTTCAAAAGAGACTATCTATCACGATTAAACAACATAATTTTCCTAAAACTTAATCACTATAATAATAATGGCACTCTTGGTATTCCTCTCTTTATAGTTCACTTAAACCTAAGTGATCTTTTGGGTTCTCATCTCCTTCAACACCTTCATTTAAAAATGATTCCCCGAAAGATAAGCTAATGCCCAATACGTATAACATAAACACATATGCATGAAAAAACATAAATGAGTATCGCACACATCATGCAAAACTTAAACACAGACAATCATTTCTTAATATAATTTATGTCCACAAGCAAACAATAGGGTACTCATGACCCTCTTAATACACTTAACACATTGGAGCATGATTTGGTGATAAGGGCTGCCACTATAGGCCCCATACCTATGTCCACTTAAACCTCGTGATGAGAACTATCACTACGGGCCCCATATGCATGTACACTTAAACCTAGTGATGGGAACTGCCATGACACACCTCACACCCATGTCCACTAAAACCTAGTGATGGGAATTGCTACTACGGGCGTTACATACATGTTCACTTAAACTTGGTGATGGGAACTATCACTACGAGCCCTACACATATGTCTACTTAAACTCATAACCAACATTCAACCTAGATGTAATGCCCTAAAACCTAGAGCACCATAGCCTGCCATGTGTCGCTACTACCAAGTGACACGCTAAGGCTCTAAAACTTCAACATACTTTAAAAACATGCACATATACATTATCCATTATACTATTATAACTATAATCAAATGAATGACTCACAAATGAGTCATTCCAAAATTCATTATTTAATAACTACAAAGTCTCAAGCTACAATCTATCTCCATAATTCCAATTTAACGATAAAACATCAATTTACAATAATTTAAAGTTCTTGCCACTCTTCCTCCACATAGTAATAGTGTTCCCTTCCTATCGCATCCATATAATGTCCCACCAAGTTTCCATTTTCATCATATTCTAGTTGTTCATCATTTTCGCCTACAGCTAAAAAAAATATAGGAAAGGGGGTGAGCCTAAGCTCAATACATGAGTACCACACCCACATGTGCATGACAAACCACATTAATCTCACATGCATGTATGCAACATTTATCCACAACACGTTCACAATTCAATTCATACATTAACACCAACAATGAATTATAACACATGGGCGTACTCATAACCTTGGAATACGCAACGTTTGTCCTAGTGGGAATTGCCTCTACAGGCCCTATCTATCCTTAATCTACCTTAGACCATTTTAATGCACAACTCCACTAGGGATAACGTAGCATACCGATCATCGAGGTGCCCATTTAGGGATCTACTACTACGAGCCCCTAGGCCAAGCCAAGCACAAGTAACATATCTCATTTAACTAACAACACGGTATTACTTCATGATACCACTTAATTCACATTATATCTCAGAATTTCATTATTTCACATACAAATCATTATATAGCTTCCTAACAATCACATATAACAAACAAAGTAAACACGTACCTGGAATCCTAGCCCTATGCACTTCTTGTCCCAAACTTTAGCTAAATCAATATTTGTATGATCATCAAGACATCACTCTTAGTACTAATCCAATTATAGTATACTTCTCCTAATTCCACTTAATCTATTAGGTCATCTAATAAGAATCAAATTCCTACAAGACCTATCACCAGAGCAAGAGCCAAAGGGATACAAAATTTGACGATGAGGGTCATCTTTGAACAATCAGACCCCAAGAATATTTTTTTGGTATCTTCTTTTCTATTACATATTTGTTGTGTATTCCAGCAGGTACACTTGTCGATTTTTACAGGACGGTAGATAAACTCACTAAAGCTCAATTTGTAGGTTATTTATAGACCTACATAAATCAAAGAAGAACCGATCCAACAAGTGTCCTATTGAAGTGAAGAACCGACCATTTAAAGACTTATTTATACTTGTATTTTTGTGTTTGAGAACCGGCCATTTGATTGGTTTTATTGTAATTTGGTTTTGTTTTTTTTTACCCTAATTGGAGCAAACATAAATGCTTGCTTAGTAAGGTTTAGAGGGAGCTTTTGAAACTTAAGAAAATATACACCATTTTCCATGAGGAAGAGTCCTTGCATGCAAAATTCTCTTATCAATTTCACTTGTGAAATTGTGGCAAGATTAGCTTGAGGAGATTGTGAGTAATATCAATCTTTCTCTAGTTACTTCAAATTGTTTTCTATTGCGTCATATCTAAATACAATTTGGTTGTGTTACTTGTTGTCTTTCACGTAAATTAGGGTTCCTCATTTTAAGATTTGATTCAAGAAAATTTGAGTGGAATTCGAATTCATTTATATTGTTATCCATTGCTTAGTATACAATTACATTGTTCCTCATCATAATTTAGTATATTTGCTATTTGAATCTATGTGGATTAGGGTTCAAAGGAGTGTTGTTGATCACATCATTGTGGAATTGATTTAGTGATCACGCATTTGTATTAATGCGTATGCTATTGGAATTGTAAGGCACATCATCATCTAAGGTTTTACTAATTGTTTTAGTTGTGTGGAACTTGGTTAATTAAGAAGATAATTTGATGTATAATAATAATGTTCATCACTTAACACGGCCATGTTGGTGGTCGTGTTGTTCAACATAGGTTAGTACACAATCATGTTAGGGGTCGTGTATCTCTAGGTGAGATTTGGCTTCAATTCGGTTGGAATACGATTATGTTAAGAGGTCGTGTTTCTCTTAATTCAACACGATTAAAATACGATCGTGTTGGGAGGCCATGCTCTTCTCATTTTAACATGGAGGCAACACGATCGTGTTGCAGGGTCGTGTATCTCTAAGGACACTTTTAAATTCAATACGATCGAAGCACGACCATGTATCTCTCAGTATGCTATTACATTCAACACACTCGTGTTATGGCCATAATGGGAGGCCGTGTATATCTCGACCAATCCCACAAACCTTAATATTTAACTCTAATTTCCCCTAAATTCATTCTTTTTTACCCCTAAACTCTATTGAATCTTAAGAATATGTAAATACTCCTCAATTAATGTAAGTTAGAATACTTACAACGAATTTCCCGCTCATTAACTCCTTGATCTGGGAATTCCCTTTTCTTTATGATCCCATTTGCTTCGTCACGCTAACGCCACGAATTTCACTATTTCTTCCTAGACAAGCTTTCTCTCTTTTTGTCTCTCTCTCTTTGTGTCACTCGATCTCTCTGGGTGGTTGACATTGTCGGATTTGCAAAAGAGGAGAACCCTAGGTCAGTTTAGCATATATATATAGTCCCATTGGAAAAGACAAAATGGCCCTCATCTTTTATTCGTAATTGCACAATTGCCCTAGCTCTTATATTATATATATATATATATATAAATATCGTGCATTATATTATCCGCCCTTATTGAAACTTTCGTCCTCGAAAGTTACTTGGAATTGGGAAAAGTTTTAGACACTTTCTCTTCATTTCTTCTTTTAATTCCCATGTCGCCTCTCGTTAGGTTTGATTTGTCCATTGCACTTTGACATAAGGAATACTTCTTCTTTTTAGAACTTATTCCTTGGTATCCACTATCCTCATAGGTCTTTCTATAGAGGATAAGTGTTAATGTTAGGGGAGAATGTTAAGTTATCTAATTTAGTTTTGATGTTAACAAAAGAGGAATAATGTGTAACGAATGTTTAAGCTTGTCAGAAGCTGTTTCAGAAGATAGCACGTAATTTTTCTAAAGTTGAACAAGGAGACAGAAGCTTGTTCAGAACCTACAAAAGTGTTATATAAACTATTTTTGTTCTGACAGAAGGTGTTTCAGAAGTTGTGTAGTGTATCCGTTGTTATCGTGTTAAACTTTCAGAAGCACTTTCAGAACCTTCATAACAGGAGGATAGTTAACAGGTTTGCTTCAGAAGCACTTTCAGAACCTTTCATGTCTGTTACGAATTTTTCCAGATTACGTTCTAAATTTTATATCGATAGTTTTAATAAATTTCAAGGCCTAGCTCCACGTGTTAAGTATTTTTGGGTAACATACTTGATGTGTTTTACTAAAGTTGGATTTTATATCAAAGTTTTTTTTTTTAATTTACATAAAGTTTTACAAGATTTTATTCAAAGATTTCATTTTATGATAAAGTGAGATCATATAAGATTTACAAGTTTTATCCATATTTAAAGTTGGATATTTGTACTATATTTTGGGAGATCCAGCAGTTACAAAAATAAGGATAAGAGATATAGTTGTTATATCAAGATATGGTTCCATAATGTGAGGGATATCTTCAACAAACTTGATCCAAGAGATATATCCAAAGAAGATCTCGGTCAAACTAATTATCTAAGCTTATCCTTATCAAGAATATCACGGAATGCAGATCTTCTCCAACAGATCCAACTTATTTTTGAATTGAAAATTCAAAAATAAATTCAAGATTATCACGTGGAAAGTAGCTGTTATGTTTTCTTTGTATATAAAGTGTTTAATTCAAATGAAAAAAGAGTGTGGAGAACATTGGTAAACAACACAAAAAAGAACGTTGTTGAAAGAAAAATGACACACGAGAAGAAAAGACTCATACATCTTCAAGCAAAAATCTTTACATATACATGTGATCTAGAGGAAATCTGATATTCCTCATTGATGTTGTTGAAATTCCTTTTGTGAATAAGGAATTGTTTGTTGTTTCATCACTGTAGTTGAGTGATTAGCTTAGTGAAGAAGCTAAAAAGACTCAACAGTGAGACTTTGCCTTGAAGAGGCTTATGTTGTATATCTTAAATTTGTTGATATAGTGAAACACAACAGGTATAGACAACCGGGACCCCGGCGTGGAGCTGGAAGAGAGGACTGACGCTCGAAGCGGAACCTCTATAAATATCTGAGCATTATACTCTTCTCTACTTTTTATTTACTGCACATTATTGTTCTTCATTATTGTTATTCACGTGATTTTATTAGTTAAGAGTTTTGGTTGATTTGCAAAAAAGTGAAACTTTAAGTAATTAATCAATTCACCCCCCTCTTGATTAATCTAATTGGGACCAACAATAAGTCTAGTTGTACCTTCAAAGGTTCTAAAGCCATCATTTGATCTAGGTTTGATACAAAATTGCTTAACATCGACACATGAAACACATCATGTACTCCTGCCAGACTTAGTAGCAGTTCCAACCTGTATATGACTGTTCCAATTTTTTCTAGAATTTTGAATGGACCTACATATCTTGTATTCAACTTACCCCACAATCCAAACCCGATTACTCCTTTAGTTGGAGATATCTTCAGTAAAACTTTATCTCCCACTTGAAATTCTAGAGGGCGTCGCCGTTTGTTTGCATAACTTTTCTAGCAACTTTAGGTTGATAGGATCCGTTGCCTTATGACTTTAGCCTTGTCAACTATTTCCTGTACTATCTTTAGCCCCGATACCTGTCTTTCTCCCACTTCATCCTAGTGTAAGGGAGACCTGCACTTCCTTCCATATAATGCTTCATAAGGAGCCATTTGTATAGTAGCCTGGTAACTATTGTTATAAGCAAATTCTACTAAAGGCAAATGATCACTCCAATTACCCCCTTGATCCAATGTACAAGCTCTTAGTAAATCTTCTAGAATTTGAATTGTTCTTTCAGATTGCTCATCTATCTAAAGATGAAATGCTATACTAAACTGAAGTTTGGTTCTCAAAGCTTGATGTAGACTTTTCCAAAACTTGATCACAAAATGAGCGTCCCTATTAGATATAATCATAGCTGAGATCCTATGTAACCCAGTAATCTCTTTAGTATACATTTGAGCAAACTTTTCTAGTCTGTAGTCCACACTAATTGGCAAGAAATGTGCAGACTTGGTTAATCTGTCTACTATCACCTAAATTGCATCATATTTCTCCCTTGTTCTTGGGAGTGCTGTGACAAAATCCATAGTTATATGTTCCTACTTCCATTTAAGCATAGGAAGAGGTTGTAACTCACCAGTTGGTCTTTGGTGTTCAATCCTTATTTGTTGATAGGTGAGACACCTAGACATATATTCAACTATCTCCCATTTCATATTTTTCCACCAGTAAGTGTTCTTGAGATCCTTGTACATCTTGGTGTTCCTGGTTGTACTATATTCCCTAAGTAATGGGCTTCCTTCATAATCTTCCTCTTTAATTATGTGTTATTTGGAACATACCATCTGTTCCATACTTGGCTACTCCTTTGGTGTTCAACATAAATTCCGTGACTTCCCCCTATTATACTTTGTTTCTTATCTTCTGAATTTCAAGATCTTCCATTTGTGCAATTTTAATCTAATCTAGAAGATTGGGTTAGATACTAAGTATCGCGAAACTGTTTCCAACTTCTCGTGTCACTACTTCCAATTTTAACTTATCCATATCCTCTAATATCTTCTTTTGAGACGTGATTAATGCTGCAATATTTATTTGTTTCTTCCTGCTTAGAGCATTTACTACCACATTTACTTTTCCAGGGTGATAATGAATTTCTACATCATAATCATTTATTAGTTCTAGCCACCTTCTTTGCCTTATATTCAACTCCTTCTAAGTAAACAAATACTTCAAACTTTTATGGTTTGTGAAGATTTTACACTTCTCCCCATAAAGATAGTGCCTCTACAATTTTAGTGCCAAAATCACTATAACTAATTCCAAATCATAGGTGGGGTAATTCTTCTCATATTATTTTAGCTAATGGGAAGCATATGAAATGATTTTCCCATTTTGCATAAGCACACACCCCAAACCTTAATTTGATGCATCATTGAATACTTCAAATTCTTGTCCCGTCTTCAATAGAGCCAACACTAGAGCTATCATTAATTTATTTTTCAATGCTGTAAAGCTACTCTCACATTCCTCACTTCATACAAACTTGGCCTTTTTCTTTGTCAATTGAGTCAATCGAGTTGTTAACTGAGAGAATCCTTCTACGAAGCATCTATAGTACCAAGCTAATCCTAGAAAACTCCTTACTTTTGTTATAGTTCTTAGTCTTACCCAATCACTCACTACCTTCACCTTCTCATGGTCTACTGACATTTCGTTTTTATTCACCACATGTCCTAAGAAGGATACCTGTTCTAACCAAAATTTGCACTTACTTAATTTTGCATAAAGTTTTTCTTCCCTAAGTCTTTCCAGTATGGTTTTGTGATATACTTCATGTTCTTCTCTACTTTTAGAATAGATGAGGATATCATCTATAAAAACCACTACAAACTGATCTAACCAATCTCTAAGAACTCTATTCATGAGGACCTTAAAGGCTGCTGGAGCATTTGTCAAACCAAAAGGCATCACCCGAAACTCATAATGCCCATATCGAGTCCTGAAAGAAATTTTTTATATGTCTTCCTCTTTAATTTGTAACTGATGGTACCTTGATCTCAAGTCAATTTTGGAGAAGACTTGAGCTCCTTATAATTGATCAAATAGATCATCAATCTTAGGGAGAAGGTATTTATTCTTGATTATGTCTCGATTTAGCTCCCTATAATCTATACATAGTGTCATACTCCCATCTTTTTTTTTTGACAAATAGCACTAGAGCACCCCATGGTGAGACACTTGGTCTTATAAACCCACTATCTTGAAGCTCTTGCAGTTGAGTCATTTGTTCCGATAGTTCAGTAGGTGCCGTTCTGTATGGTGCTTTAAATATAGGTGTCGTTCTTGGTACAAGATCAATACAGAACTCTATCTCTCTAGATGGTGGTAAACCTGGCAAGTTCTTGAGAAAAACATCTGTATACTCATTCACTACTTGCACAGTTCTCAATTCTTTAACCGGTCATGTCTCCACTAATAAGGTTGACAATCTTCCTTTATTCTACAACTCGTATGTTAAAAGAGTCATAGGCCTCTGTAGATCTAACTTGTATACAATTTGCTCTTCATTAGGAAAATCAAACTTAACCACTAGATTGTGACAATCTATAGTGGCATGATACTTATACAACCAATTCACCCCTAAAATTAAATCAAACTCTATCATCTCTAATACAAACAATTCAATTGGCATTTTCTTGCAATACATTACAATCTTTACATCTTTACACATTTGATCTAATTTCCCCCCTACCTCGAATGGAGTATTTACAATCATAGCATCCTCCAATACAATAAGTTTTAATCTACATACATTCATAAATACAGGTGATATATAAGAATGTATTGCACCCGTATCAAACTATACATAGGTAGTGTTTGAGTTTATGAGCAGTGTACTTGCTATAGTATCTTGATCATGGGCATCCTACTGTTGCTAATACTACTATATTGCGAACACTCTACCATGTGCCCTTTCTCTTGGTCCCACATTTTAATTTCTACGTAGTGGTCCTTTAGGCACAGTCCTTATAGGCTGTAAGGTTTGTAGGGGTGTAGTTGCCAGAGTGTGTTGATCACCACACTCAAATGATCTATGTCCTCTTTGCTTATAGGTGTAGTAGAAGGTTTGAGGGAGGGTCCTTTCTATACAGTTCCTGTTGGTATGTCCTGTTTTGCCACTGGAGAAGCATACCCCTTCTAGCCAATTACATTGTTACAGTTCATGTAGTCCTAAACATGTAAGACGTCTCACACCTTGACCTACCTGTGGTAGGGGAGGTAATGCTAGAGCTGCATGCCTCATTTGAAGAGGTCTAGGTGCATAAGCAATAGGTTTGGTTGGATATACCATAGGCCTCTTCCCTTTATTTGCATAAGGTATGTTGGAAATAGGACTTTTTCTTAAAACTGATCATGTTCTGCGGGATACTTGTTCCTCTGTTCTCGTTTTGCTTTACTCTAAGTATTTGGCTTTGTCAACTACTCCTGCATAAGTAGTCAACTGAAAAGCCCTCACTTCATGTTGTAGAGTAGGCTCTAGTCCCTTTAAAAATCTTCTAGCTCAGGAGGCATCATCTCCTCTCATCACCTCTGGTAAGAATTTGAACAAGCAGTTTAACTCCACTTCATATACCTCAACAGATTTACTACCATGCCAGTAGTTATAATAATGCACCTCCATTTTATCCCTAATGATGCTAGGGAAGCACTTCTCATAAAAGAGTTCCTTAAACCTTTGCCATTACTTAGGAGCTCCTGTTAATTTGGACATACTAGTCCACTAATCTGCAATTGCTCCCTTCAATATATAGGTAGCATACCTCACTTTTCTATCTTCTAGGACCATGAAGGCTTCAAAGGTCCTCTCAGTCTTAGTGATCCATATTCAACCTCTATTAGATCATCAACCATTAGGTGGAACTCCTTAGCTAGTCTTACAAATTTGTCTAGCCCAAAAGGTTCCTCTACAAGCTTGACAGATCGCACAGCCTACTATTCTTGTTGTGCCAACATTCCCACTAGAGCATTTACAATCTCTGGCAGCTGAGTAGCGGTGACATTAGCTTGCTCTAGGGTTTCCTACTGAGGTGGCCTTCAAGGGTTCCTATCCTCTAAGGCATGTCCACCCTGTTTAGCACTAGATGAACCCCGCCTGATATTTCTTCTTCGAGGCATTCTATGTAAATTAAGGCAACATAATGATTCCAGTGTTAGAATTTATAAGGGGAGTTAGTGACAGTATACATCTACGTATACTTAAGCTCAAACATATGTATATTCCTATACGAAATTAAATAAGAATATTCAATAAATGACATCCGCATTCAATATTAAGATGACCATAACATAATAGTTATCACCTAATTTACCCACTCCCTTCATTCTTATGGATCTATAGATCATTTATTTGATCTTCTCAAGATTTCAACTTAACTTCTATTCATTGAATTCTACACCTTTTATACCATTAGTTAATTCTAAAAGTCATCAACTAAATCTCTACTTGATCATATCTTAAATTCTAAAGAGTATCAAAACTTAGTGTTTTGAAACTACTCACTTCTTTTCTTTTGATCAAAACCTAAGCTTCTAAGGGTCATCAACATACACTCCTATAGATCATAAACCTAAGGCTCTAATACCACTTAAGCTGTAATGCCCCAGAACCTAGAGCACTAAAGCCTGCCATGTGTTGCTACTACTAAGTGACACATTAAGGCTTTAAAACTTCAACATACTCCAAAAACCTACTCATATACATTATTCATCATATTACTATAACTATAATCAAATGAATGACTCACCTATGAGTCATTCTATATTTCATTATTTAATAACCTCAAAGTCTCATGCTACAATCTATCTCCATAATTCCAATTTAATGATAAAACATCAATTTACAATAATTCAAAGTTGTTGTCACTCTTCCTCCACATAGTAATAGTGTTCCCTTCCTATCTCATTAATGTAATGTCCCACCAAGTTTCCATTTTTATCATATTCTAATTGTTCATCATTTTCACCTATAGCTAAAAAAAATATAGGAAGGGGGGTGAGCATAAGCTTAGTGTGTAAGTACCACACCTACATTCACATGACAAACCACATTAATCTCACATGGATATATGAAACATTTATTCACAACATGTTCATAATCCAGTTCACACATCAACACCAATAATGAATTATAACACATGATTGTACTCATAACCCCGGTAGAGACAACGTTTATCCTAGCGAGAACTGCCTCTACGGGCCTCGTCTAATCTTAATGGGAACTGCCACTACGAACCCCATTTATCCCTAATCTACCTCAAAACATTTCGTTACATGATTCTACTAAGGACAACGTGGCATACCGATCATCGAGGTACCCCCTAAGGATTTGCCCCTATGAGCCCCTAAGTCGAGCCAAGCACAAGCAACATATCTCATTCAACCAACAACACGGTATTACTTCATGATACCACTTAAGTCACATTACATCTCAGCATTTCATTATTTCTCATACAAATCATTATATAGCTTCCTAACAATCACATACAATAAACAAAGTAAACATGTACTTGAAATCCTAGCCTTACACACTTCTTGTCCCAAGCTTAAGTGAAATTGATATTTATATGATCATCAAGGCATCGCTCTTAGTACTAATCCAATTATAGTATACTTCTCCTAATTCCACTTAATTTATTAGGTCATCTAAGGTTTTACTAATTGTTTTGTTTGTGTAGACTTGGTTAATTAAGAAGATAATTTGATATATAATAATAATGTTCATCACTTAACACGCCCATGTTGGTGGTCATGTTGTTCAACACTGGCTAGTACATGACTGTGTTAGGAGTCGTGTATCTCTTAGTGAGATTTGACTTCAACACGATTGGAACACGATCGTGTTAAGAGGCTGTGTTTCTCTTAATTCAACATGGTTGAAACACGACTGTATTGGGAGGCCATGTTCTTCTCATTTTAACACGAAGGCAACACGATCGTATTACATGGTCATGTATCTCTCAGGACACTTTTAAATTCAACATGGTCGAAGCACGAACTTGTTGGGGACCGTGTATCTCTCGATATACTTTTAAATTCAACATAGTCATAACACAACCATATTAGGGACCGTGTATCTCTCAATATACTATTACATTCAACATGATTGTAACACAACCATGTTAGGAGGTTGTATATATCTTAGCCAATCTTACGAACCTCAATATTTAACTCTAATTTCCCCTAAGTTCATTCCTTTTTATCCCTAAACTCTATTAAATCTTAAGAATATGTAAATACTCCTCAATTAACATATGTTAAAATACTTACATCGAATTTCCCATGTATTGACTCTTTGATCCAGGAATTCCCTTTTCTTTATGTTCCCATTTGCTTCATCACGCTACACCTATGAATTTCACTAGATCTTCTTGGATAAGCTTTCTCTCTTTCTGTCTCTCTCTTTTTGTGTCACTCGATCTCTCTAGGTGGCTGGGATTGATGGATTTGCAAAAGAGGACAACCCTAGGTTAGTTTAGCATATATATATAGTCTCATTCAAAAAGACAAAAATGACCTCCATCTTTTATACATAATTGCGTGACAAAGTTTAGGGCCTTTTCAAGTGTTTTATTATTCAAAGCCCCTCTAGCAGCTGCATTGATTATCTACCTAGTAGTTTGATTTAGTCCTCTATAAAAAGTCTAAACTTGCATCCACAATGGAAGATTGTGATGGGCATCTCTTCAATAGATCTTTATATCTCTCCCATATATTGTATAGTGTCTTAAACTCTATTTAAGCATAAGAGGAGATATCATTTTGTAGTTTTGCAGTCTTTGTTAGTGGAAAATACTTCGCAAGGAATTTCTCTACCATCTAGTCCCATGTGGTGATCGAATCTCTAGGAAGAGAATTCAACAATTGTTTAGCTCTATTTCTTAAAGAAAATGGGAAAAATGGTAACTTGGTGACATCGTCTATGGCCCCATTAATTTTGAAGTGGCGTAGATTTCCAAAAAGCTTGCAATGTATGTGTTTAGATCTTCATCTTGTAACCTATCAAATTAAACAAATTGTTAAACCATTTGTATAACGTTAGGTTTAATTTCAAAATTATTAGCTACAATTGTAGGCCTAGCAACACTTGAGTTAGCTCCTATAAGTGATGGCCTTACATAATAAAACATTGTTTTTCTATCTTATTCATTGGTTATGTTGAATGATTGGTTATTGTCCAACTCTTGAGCCAAAACTTGATATCTTTGGCTTGCTCTTTGACGTCCCCCTAGTATAAACAATAGAAGAAGATCATAATCAATGTAAAATAGACATTAATGAAAAGTAAGCAATAAAAGAAATAATGATTATATTAACAAGATATAGGTGTTTCTAATATCTTAGTCCTTAGAAACAATGCCAAAAACTTAGCATTAGTCTATCCTACTAATCTAGACCTATAGGTAAGTACATTTATCGATTCTATAGTATAGTAGATATTAATATTAAATGCCAATCCCATAAAGACCATGCGTACTAATAGTTACTGTAGACACCTCATTTTTTTCCCCTTTTAAATTAATTAAAACAAGGTCAGGTTTACGAAGTAAAAATAAATAAATATAGAATTAACAAAATGGAGAAAAAAAAGAATAATAAAAATATAAAATATTAAAAAATCTATATATTATTTAAAAAAATAGAAAAAGAGGATCTCTAAATTAAATTTAAGCACTTCAATTAGTTGAGAGTCAACCTAATAAGCCAATTAAAATAAAAATGGATTCTAATGAAAAAAAAAAACAAGAAAATGGTCAACCTAGCTGATTCGTATCTACGCTTAGGGTTAATTTGTAGTGTGCAAGTTGTAGGTTCGAATCCAGTAGGAGGCATTTTGTGCCATTTATTTTTTCGCCTATCTACCATATGGTAGCATGCGATTGGCTAGATGAAGATCATGTGCCTTGCACATGACCATCTTTAACCTTAAGCTGAGAACACTAGGAAGAGGATGAAGGCGAATCCAATTATTCCAACCTAATTTTTCAACACGAATCCACCAATATTTAGCTAAAAACTTATGAACATCATCGGATTAACATGAATTTGAACAAAAAATGAATTTAGTCAAATTAGGAGGGCATTACACATTTTGTTCTAAAAGCCAATTTGGTGCAATCTGATGTCCTTTAAGCTTATTAATGGTGCCTATATATAGAAAAGGACATTAGAAATAAAAAAAAGGACCGAAAAATCACTAAAAAAATACAAAAAGGAGCTAGTTTGCAATCTTCTACCCCAAAACCTATTTACTCAATAACCACCACCTTTTCCCTTAGAAAACTCCTCACACACCACTATAAACCCCCATTTAGGTGCCAATAGAACCTCGGTAGCCTCTAGTTCTGAGAAAACCAAACCATTATTCCTAGGCTCTCACCACCTCACAGAATCAGAAAACCTTCATAAACACCCTTCAACACCTTCTATTCACCACCCTAGGAGCTCTTTCACTCAAAATAATCTCGAATTCAAGCTCTAAACCCTCAAAAACCTCCTCAGCCAGTTCTAATCTCCACTAGAACACCATTAGCAAGAACCTCTAGTCACTATTCTTCACCACATTGAACCCGATTCACGATCTAATTTAGACTTAACTAGTGATCTAATCTAAGGAATTGACCCATGCGTGAACTTAACCCACCTGACCTAAATCCAACCCAAACCCACCTGGTTAGCATATTCCTATTTTATTATTTTCTTTCTTTTATTTATTTAGCTTGTGATTAGTATAAAATAAAATTAAAAAATTAAAGATTAGTAGAAAATAATAGTAATAACAATAAAAATGATAATAGGAAATAGTATAAAAACTTTGTTTTATTTTTTTAATTTATTTAAATAGGAATGAGTATTCATCGAGTTGTGGCTTATACCATTGCTCGATGGCAAATAATTTTAATAACAATAAAATATAATAAAAATAGATAAGAAAATTAAATAAAAAAATAAAAATCTTTAGTATAAGCAAGATTTTTAAGAATAAAAATATATAAAAATAAAATAAAATAAAATAGTAAAAATATTAATATAAAAAAATTAGGAATAAAAACATAATAAAGAAAATAATAATGATAATAATAAAATAATAAAAATGTAAAAAATTAAGAAATGAAATGAAATATAATAAAATTTTAAGTATGAATAAAAACAAAAATATAATCAAAATAAAAATGATAAAAGAAAAAAAAAGCATAATAAGTATGATAAAATATGAAAAAAGCCTTTTATCAAAATTTAGTATTTTAGGGCTTTATCACTTAGGTATTTTCTAAAAAAAAAGTTAATTTGATTAAATAACATAAACTTTACATTTTTCATTAAATAAAATCCATCAACCAATCAAGTCTCTTATAAAAGAAAAGCAAATTACAAACAATTTGATCTTATCTAATGAGTATGTAGGCACATTTAGGGCAACCATAATAAAATGAAAAAATTTAGGTTTTTTTGGAAAAATTAGCACAAGTAAATAATTTTATAGGAAAATATAATAGTATATTAATAAAAAATTAATCAGTACATGCAAAATATAAAATAGGAATATAAAATGCCTTTTAGTAAAAATTCTTGAAAATTTTACATAATAACAGTTTAGGCTTTAATAGGTTAACCCCACAATCCAACATCTTTGGTTAAATATTTTTCTTAGAAAAATTTATAGACTAGTAGCTAGTTAAGGTTAATCCACCCAATTAACCTTAATTTATTTTCTAACTTAGGTTGGTACCTTTTTAAAATTAATTTTCTTTAATTTAATCAAGTAATCTATATTAAATAGGTAGGATTTATTATAAATTAAAATTAAGGGAAATGGTTAAAAACTAGACTCGACAATTACTTTTTCTTTTATTTTCTAATTTGAAAAATTAAATGAAGTACATGAAATAAAACAATAAGTGACGCAAACTCTATCAACATGTGCCGAAACCTACGATCAATTTTGGAACTCGAACAGTCGTCAGTCGATTACAAACGATGGGAAAGGGCACGACCCGTTGCTTATAGAGAAGCAAGAACCTTGGTATGATGATTGTGCCACAATCGGGATGGAATACCAATTGATAAGTAGTGTTCAAACACCATGGAACGATTCCGATAAGTCCGAGATTTCTTTAAGAATAGAAGAAGAAAAAAGGTGTTTGATTTATAATTTTCCAAAAAGTTGTCTACAAAGAAGTTTAAGCCGCTATTATATGTGCACGAAATTACAACAAACAATGTAATAAAACCTACTTGAGTTGAACTATTTCTCTCCTAAGCTGGCATACAAAGTCAATGGCTTACATGCTATAGGAACCAGCATAGGAAGTAAGTTGGCCATAAAGGCTAGTGGCTTATTCTTGTTGGCTTACATTGCAAAATTTTATGCTGGCCATTTAGGCCGGTAGCCTTCTCCTTCCACGCCAGCCACTTTGCTTCTTCAATGGATGTCTTCAATTCATCTTCATTATAGGACATCTTAGATTCCAATGACTTAGATTATTTTTTGTTCAATCTTAGATTGATGTAAGCATTGCTCCTCATCTTGAATTTCTTTTATTAGTCCATTGAGTGCTTCCTTAAGTCGTTTAGCTCTAAGTTAGGTCAGAGGTCCAATTGGCATCTTAACAGGATCTATTATTTATTTCCTAACTCAGTTGTCATCATTCCCCTTCTCTTGAAAAGGATTTGTCCTCAAATCTTCGCTTGTATCAAAAGGACTCAAATCAATAATATTAAAGGTAGCACTAGTAGGATACTCACTTGGTAAATCAAGTTTGTAAGCATCGTTATTGATTCGCTCAAGGACTTGAAAAGGACCATCGCCCTTAAGGAGTAACATGGATCGCCTTTGTGCTGGGAACCACTCTTTACGCATGTGCACCCAAACCTAATCTTTGGTTTCCAAGATTATTTATCGACGCCCTTTGTTGGCTTGTTCTGCATACTGTTCCATTCTTCACTCAATGTTTAGTTTGGCCTTCTCGTGAATCTACTTAACAAATTCAGCTTTCTTTTTGCCATCTAATTAATATGTTCAGAATCAGGTAAAGGAGTTAAGTCCAATGGAGTTAAAGGATTAAATCTATATACAATCTCAAAAGGAGAAAATTTAGTGGCGGAATGTATAGCACAATTATAAGCAAACTCAACATGTGGCAAACAATCTTCCCATGTTTTAATGTTCTTTTAAATGATAGCCCTTAGTAAAGTAAATAAAGTTCTATTAACTACTTTGGTTTGCCCATTAGTCTATAGATGACAAGTTGTGGAAAACAATAATTTAGTTCCTAACTTAAACTATAAGGTTTTCCAAAAGTAACTCAAGAACTTAGCATCCTTATCGGATACAATTGTTCTAGGCATACCATGCAATTGAACGATTTTTTTAAAGAACAAATCTGCAACATGTGTAGCATTATCTATTTTGTTACATGGAATGAAATGTGCCATTTTTGAAAATCTATCCATAACCACAAAAATAGAATCTCTTCCAAGTCTAGTCCTAGGTAAGACTAATACAAAATCCATGGAAATATAAACCCAAGGCTCACTAGGAATAGTAAGGGGCTGGTACAAGCTATGTGGTTGCACTCGAGATTTAGCTTGTCTGCAAGTGATACATCTCTCACAAATGTACTTGTCGAGTCTAATTTTTTATCTTCCATTCCTAATCCGATTTATATTAGACCCTATGCTCATCTAATGTAGACCCTCGACTTAAGCTAGGAATTTCATTTTTATTTTGGAGTCGCCACCCAACTGTGGTTGGGAAAGATTGAATTAGGGCTAATTGAGCAGATTAATCATAATTTGGACCACTAGTCAACGAAATTTTCTTGTTTCGTTTTTGTAAAAGAGGAAATGGAAAACCAGAGTTTCTAGATTCTAAGGCTATCCTATTAAAACCTTAAGGTTACCGCCCTATTCTCCTGAAATCTAAACCTTATCCAAATGACTTTCATTTTATTTTCATTGTCTTTTTGTTGTGTTTTTTTTTTTTTTTGAGTAACTTATTCTAAGAAAATGATTTTTTTATTCTTTTTAGAGTTGCCCCAAATGGGTACTTACGTACCTGCTATTCAGGATCAAATGGGTCGTAGCTCGCTTTTCCTAAAAAACTTTAATGTATTTGTGAATTTTAATAATGAAATTACTTTTGGTTTACGTTTTTATCATTTTAGTATTTTTTCTGGAAAAATCTAAGCCTAAGCTTGATCATTTGATTTTTTGAAAAAAAATATTTTAAGGAAAAAAAAACCAATTTTGGATTTATTTAAGAAAAGGATTTTTCTAAGTGATAAAAAAAATTATTTCTCTATTTTTCAACTCACCTCTATTACTATAAATTTTTATTAATTTATATAATTTTTATTAATTTTTTATTAACATTTACTAATTTCTATTAAAAAGTTTTTTCTTATATTATTTATCTATCCTAAACTAAAAATCTAAATTTTATCATTTTTTCTAATATATCTTTATCATTTTTTATTATTTTTATATTTTATAATTTTTTATTATTTATTATTATTTTCTATTATTCATCCTAAATTAAATCTTAAAAAAAAACTAATCTAAATTATAATATTTTTCTAATTTTTAATTATAAATAAAAAATAGATAAATAAATAAATTCGAAAAAATAAATAAAATAACTAAATAAATAAAAAATACAAAAAAATTGAAAAATCTGACTTACCTAGATCCGAGTTAGTGCGCGGATCGGGTCGGGTCGATCGGTCACAACGGTTGGGGGTGCTCGTTCACGGCGTTCTAGCAGCCTTTCGAGGAGGTTGAGGTATCGTTTCCTAGGTTTTCGGGGGTGAGGACCTCATCTGTGGTGGTGGATTTCTCTAAAAACGCCTCTTGGTGGCGGTTCGAGGCTTAATCGGCTGTCACAGCTTGGAAAAATCCGGTGAAGCTTCGATTTCTCACTTTTGATCCGTGATTCTGCTTCCTCCCGTCGATTCCTATTTATAGACACAATAAATCAAGCTGGATAAGCTCGGATTTCCTCCGATTGAGGAAAATCAGATTTCGATTGAAAAACTTATCTCCGATTTGTGTAAATCCTTCGATTTGTTGCAATTTGATTCCAATTGGATGATGTTTATCCTATTTCAGTTAAAGATTTGTTGGATTTGTGCAAAAAAATCGAATCAAAACGGCTGAATTCGATTTTTTCCTGCTGGCGATGATCTCGGACGAAGGTTGAAGATGATCACGTGCCCGGCGCGTGCGCTTCGTCTGTCCAATCACAAGCTGACACGTGTCTTGGGCAAAAAGAAAAATAGGCAAAACGCAGAATCTACTTCCTTCGAGTTTTGAATGCCTGACTGAACCCCTTCCCCCGCGCCTTAGGCCATGGTTTGGACCAACTGGGCTAGCCCACTTTTTTTTTCTTTTTCGTAATTTGCATATATGCAATGCGATTTTTTATTATTTTTTCATTTTTAAAATTCTAAAAATTTGTAAAAATTATTTAATCCCTTTTATTACTATTTCTACAATTATTTTCCAAAATTGATGTATTTTTCCTATTTATTTTATTTTTTGAATATTTTTCCTATTTTTGCTAAATTAGAAAAAAAATGGAAAAAATTGAAAATTGATTATTATTGATCATTAGGGAAAAAATGGGGTGTTTATAGTTGCCCCTCTTTGTAGTAAAGTTTGAAAAACTTAACTACAAAGACAAGAAAGATGCCATTTTTTGCCTCTTAACTAAACGAATAACGCCATGGTTTGGCTGGTTATTTGGAATTTGGTCTCTAGTAGGAAAATGCTCCATGAGCTAATAATCCCACGAGTATTTTGTAATGAATGATACTGTTTAGGAAACAGTCTTAAACAACCTAACAATCTAAAATAATGTATCTTCTAGAAAAATGCTCTATGGGCTGACTAATCGTCGATGAGAAACATCTCAAGGATTGTGTAGGAATGTGTTATTGTGAGTGGAATAGCTAATGATAGGAAGCGTCTGATTAGACTAGCAGCCTTAAAAAGAAGATTGTCTCAAGAAGCGCTCTTATAAGCTGGCAACCTATCAATAGAAGCGTTTGGCTAGACTAGTGACTATTTGGGGAGAAATACTTTCGAAGGGTGCTCTTATGAGCTGACTAATCGGTCCTCAACAAATTTGAAAAGTACTCTCATGAGCTGACTAATCGAAAGATTCGAAAAGTGCTGCTATGAGCTAACTAATCGATAGATTCAAAAAGTGCTCCTTTGAGTTAACTAATCGGTGGGTTCAAAAAGTGCTCTTCTGAGCTAATCGATTGATAGATTCGAAAAGTGCTCCTCTAAGCTAACTGATCGATAGATTCGAAAAGTGGCTCCTATGAGCTAATTGATCGATAGATTCGAAAAGTGCTCCTATGAGCTAACTTTAAGAAAGGGTGTCTAGGAAAGTGCCCCTTTGCGGGCTAACTAACCTATAGCGAAAGGACATGCCTTAGAAGGTGCCCCTATAGGCTGATCTTTTTGAAGGGATGTTTGGGAAAGTGCCCCCTTGTGGGCTAACTAACCTATAGTGGGAAGCGTCTTTTTAGGCTCGAGATCCTGGGGAAGAAATGTCTCGAAAGGTGCCCCTACGGGCTGACCTTGAGAAGAGATATTTGGGAAAGTGCCCCATTGTGGGCTGACTAACCTATGGTAGGGAGAAACGTCTCAAACAGGTGCCTTTATGGGCTGACCCTAAGAAAGGATGTTTAGGAAAGTGCCCCATTGTGGGTTGACTAACTTATAGTAGGAGGACACGTCTTGAAAGGTGCCCCTACGGGCTAACCTTAAGAGAGGATGTTTAGGGAAATGCCCCAATGTGGGCTGACTAACCTATGCTTTTGAAAATGCTTCTAACGAATGGGTTAAATGATTTGATAAGAGATGTTTTATGATATGTGGATGATAGTTATTTATTCTAAGATGCTTACCAATTTATCATAGATAGCAACCAAACAACCGAACCTTCGTGCTGGTTTGCTTCTCCTTCGCTTACTCTTGCTTTAAAACAGGGTTGAAGGTCTTGATGTGCTTCCTTTCTTATGTGCATGGCTCTTGTGATTGTAGTATTATCCTACTAATGTACCAGGTTCAATGCTCAAAAGTAGATAGAATTATATCACAAAATTTATTGAGATTCATTATCATTTCAATGTTCATCATTTATTGGTGAAGTGATGGGTAATGTGTTTAGAAATGTTTGTTTTAACGAGAATTGGTTGGAATTATCGATCATCCATAGACATTATCTTTTCTTGTAAAAAAATGAAAACCGGACTTAATGAAACTTGTATTGAATATTGGCTTTTGTAAACATTGGCAAAATTTCAAATCCCTTGCCTAAGGATAGTACATCTTAATAGCATCTACATTAATGGGATCTCTCAATTTTGGACCAACCATTTGTGCTAATACCAAAGCACCTCTTGACAATACCTTCTTCACAACATATGGACCCTCATAGTTTGGGGTAAATTTCCCTCTAGAATCTTAAGCATTCAGGAGAACTTTCTTTAGCACCAGATCCCCTTCTTTGAAGCATCAAGGCCTCATTTTCTTGCTAAATGCTTGGGCCATCTTTTGTTGGTAACACTGGCGGTGACATAATGTAGTGAGTCTTTTTTCGTTAATCAAATTCAACTGATCAAGCCTCTTCTTCACCCAGTCTGATTCATTTAACTGCGTTTCTGACAGAATTCTAAATGATGGTATTTCGACCTCAATTGGTAAAACTACCTCAGTACCATATACCAATGAATATAGGGTAACTCTAGTAGATGTTCTAATTGAGGTCCTGTAAGCCATGAGGGCGAATGGAAGCATCTCGTGCTAATCTTTATAAGTGATTATCATCTTTTTGAGGATTCTTTTGATATTCTTGTTGGCTGCTTCTACTGCCCCATTCATCTAAGGTCGATAGGGAGTTGAATTTCTATGGTTTTATGTGGAACTGTTGACATAGATCTGTCATCGACTTGTTGTTGAGATTGATACCGTTGTCAGTGATGATGGACTCAGAAACTCCATATCGAGCTATTATGTCCCTCTTTAGGAATCGAACTATTACTCCTTTTGTGACATTGGCATATGATGAAGCTTCCACCCACTTGGTGAAGTAATCAATGGCTACCAATATAAACCTATGGCCATTGGATGATGTTTGAGTGATTGGGCCGATTATGTCGATCCCCTACATGGAGAAAGGCCATGGTGGAGATAACGAATGCAGCTCGTTGGGCGGAGCATTTATCCAGTTTGCATACACTTGACACAAATGACAATGCTTGACATATTTGATGCAATCTGATTCCATGGTTAACCAATAGTAACCCAATCTCATGATTTTTCAAGCCAACATGCAGCTGTTCATGTGAGGTCCACATACCCCTTCATGCACTTCTTTCATCAGTTCACATGCCTCATTTCTATCCACACATCTTAGCAAGGTGGTATCAGGTGATCTTTTGTAAAGCACAGACCCATTTAATAAGAAATGACTTGCTAACCTTCTGAGTGTTCTTTGGTCATTTTTGCTAGCCATTTCAGGGTATTTGCTTTCTTTGAGAAAAGTTTTGATGTCGTGGTACCAAGGCTTATCATCTTGTACTTTTTCAATTATAAAACAGTAGGCGAACCAATTTTCGATCTCTATTTTCAATGGTTAGACTTTGACTCCCCCTGTTATCTGAATTATAGATGCTAGTGTGGCAAGTGCATCTGCAAACTGATTCTGAGTTCTCGGGATGTATGTGAAAATGATTGCCTTGAATTCCTTGATTAGCTCTGTAAAATGCTAATGGTATGGTATCAGTTTGGAGTCTTTAGTCTTATATTCCCCTCTCGTCTGTAGTATGATGAGTGACGAATCTCCGTACACTTCTAATTCATGGATTTCCATGTGGCAAGCCATTTTGAGGTCAAGGATGCATGCCTCATATTCCGCGATATTATTAGTATATGGAAATGTGAGCCTTATTGCTGAAGGGAATTGTAGTCCGTCTGGGGATATCAACACTACCCCGATCCCACAACCGAATACATTGGTGACTCTGTCAAAGAACATCTTCTACTTAGGGTTTCAGTCTATCCCACAGTCTTGTACTGGTGCACCTTCCACTGTTAATATATTTTCATCAGGGAATTGGGCTTATGGTTCTTGGGAATTTCCCTCAACTGGGTGTTCTGCCAATTGGTTGACTAAAGATTGCACTTTCATCGAGTTTTGATTTATGTATGTGATATCAAACTCTGATAAGAGCATTTTCCATTTAGAGATTCTCCCTAACAAAACGGGTTTCCCTGCCAAGTACTTCAGAAGATCATGTCTTGTTAGCAACTTAATGTAATAGTAAAGGGTGTATTGCCTCAATCGGTGCATGACCCAAATTAGAGCACATCAAGTCTTCTCTACTTCTGAATACCTTTGTTCCTCGTCTGTGAATTTCTTGCTTAGATAATATATGGAACGCTCTCTTCCCTCTTCATCTTTCTTCCCCAACACGCACCCCATGGACTCAGGGAGTATCGTAAGGTACAAGAATAAGGGTTTCCCTTGCTTTGGAACTACCAAAACTGGGGGATTTATGAGATAGTCTTTGATTGTCCTGAATGCTTCTTCACATTCATCGTCCCATTCTACTACAGCATTCTTTTTTAACAGACGGAATAGTGGACGGCATTTGTCTGTAAGTTGTGAGATGAAACGAGCTATGTAACTCAATCTTCCCAACAAATCTCTTACCTCTTTGATAGTACATGGAGAAGGTAGCTCCAGTATAGACTTTACTTTGTCAAGGTCGATTTTAATGCCTTCCCGGCTTATGATAAACCCTAACAACTTGCCTGTCGTGACCTCAAAAGTGCACTTCTCTAGATTTAACTTGAGTTGGAACTTTCTCAACTGCTTGAACAACTTTCTCAGAATATCTGCATGGCTTTCTTCTTCTTTAGACTTGGCTATCATATCGTCAACGTATACTTCAACTTCTCGATGCATCATGTCATGAAGTATTGCAATTATGGCTCTCTGATACGCTACCCCGGCGTTTTTTAAACCGAAGGGCATGACTTTGTAACGGAAAGTTCCCCATGTTGTGATGAAAGTCGTCTTAGTTTTATCTTCTTCTGCCATTTTTATTTGGTTATATCCTAAGAAACCATCCATAAATGAGAAAAATGGTTTCCTGCAGTGTTGTCTACTAGGACATCGATGTGAAGTAGGGGGAAGTCGTATTTTAGCGTGGCTTGGTTTAAGTCTCGGAAGTCTACGCATACACGTACTTTTCCATTCTTTTTTAGAACGGGGACTATATTTGCTACCCATTCCGGATAGTCAGATACTTCAATGAACCCTACTTCTAGTAGTTTCTTGACTTCCTCTTTAATTTTTAGTAAAATGTCAAGCCTAAATCTTCTCAATTTCTGTTTTTTAGATTTGACATCTTCCCTCGTGGGAAGCCTATGAACTACTATTGATTGCTCTAATCCTGGCATGTCACCATATGACCAAGCGAACACATCTGCATACTCAGTTAATAGCTTGATTACCTCATGTTTTTGCTCGGCACTTAAATTGGTCCCGATCTTGAGGTTTTTAGGTTGCTCAGCGCTTCCTAGATTTATTGTCTCCACCGGCTCGTCAATTGAAATTCCACTTTGTTCATGTTTTTGCCAATTTTCTTGTATTGTTTCGTGGTCAAGGACATCGCCTCCAACGGTTGACCTAGCAGTGTTGGAAACGATATCGGTGTTTTCATTTCATACCTGCACGAAATGTCCTTGACGTTCGATGGTAAGGAATCTAGGTGAAGTGAAACGAAAGTACATATATATAAACAAGAAACAGACGAATTGTAATTTATTGAATTATGAAAAGAAATCACAATAAAAATTGTTTAATAATTGTTCCCTATCTTTTAGCTGACCTAGTGCTATTAATAGGACAACAGAACCAATTATTGAAAGTTGGATGCTGCTCGGACGTGCAAGGGGTCGGGCTCCCATTGCTAACGTCAACTTCGCTTATCTTTAGCTCTTGAATGGTAGTTGCTTGTTTGAATGATTGTTGGAGGGGTAGAAAATGCATCCGAGTGTCGCTTGGCCTCTCTTTCCTCCTGCCTCTAACACCTCTGGTTTGTGCCTCTTCCTAAGCTGTAAGAACGTACCCTAGTCCAAACTTCCCTTGCTGTCCCCCCTTAAACTGATGGCCTTCCTTGCTGGTCGCCACATTCACCTCATTGAATATCTAGAGAATAAAGTCTTCGAAACCGTCCTCCCTAATGTAAGGTATGGCGGTTTCTTTATAAATGGCGTAGTCTTGCTCTCCTAGCACAGTGATGATTTGTCCATTTGCAATGAACTTGACTTTCTAATGGAGACATGAAGGTATGGCTCTGGCGGTATGTATCCATGGCTTCCCCAAGAGTAGATTAAAAGACCTCAAGATGTCGAGGACTTAGAAGGAGATGTGGAACACCTGCAGGCCAATCTCTACCGGCAAGCTTATTTCTCCTACTATGTCTCTCTTTGACCCATCGAAAGCCCTGACCACCATCGAGCTTAGTTTGATGTTGCTTGGATCGGCCCCTAGTAAGTCAAAGGTAGCCAATGGGCATACGTTGAGAGAAGATCCGTTGTCAATGAGTACTCGGGAGACGATTGTGTCATTGCATTTTACTACTATGAACAACGGTTTTGTATGTTAGTCTTCGTCTTCTCCTAGCTCTTCTGGGGAGAAAGATATCTGGTCCATGGTGAAGATGGAATCTACCACATGAATCAATTTTTCTATAGCGATGCCCTCTAGTACCTTAATCTATTTGAGCACTTTGAAGAGTGCTTCCCTGTGAGGCTTAGAGGTTGTAAGGAGGCCCATAAGTGATATCTGGGTTGGAACCTTATTTAGTTGTTCCATGATCTTATATTCGCTTGCCTTGACCATCTTAGTAAAGGAGAGCCCCTCTTCTTCTTCTTTTCCTACCTCCGTGTTGGGCTCTTCAGTTGAGACTTTGTATCTTGGGTCATAAATTCTCCTAGAATGGGTGATTCCTCCTACGATAGGGGGTTTTCTTGATCAAGAGCCCGATAGTCAAATGGTACCGTCTTATACCTCTCTACGGGTATTGGGACATTAAATACATACCTCTTCTTTGGAATTTTCACCTTAGTCGATTGTCCCTCATAGCACTTTATGATTATCGGCTTTTGGTCTGATTTTATCATGTTCACGAACTTCTCCCCCTCTTTTAGTGGGATGTCTTCTTTCTCGAATTTAGGCCCCCATCTGCTAGGTGGCCCATACTTAGTTAGAGTGAAAGAGTAATTTACTAGATACTCAAACTTCCTATGCGACTTGCCTAAGGTACCAACTATTGGGTCTCCAGCTAACCATCTCTTCTTGATATGTGATTTGGGGGTTTTCTCCGGAGTTTGGCGGGGGTGACTTTTCCGCTGCTCTGTTGCCCTTTGCTGACTTGAGGATTCTTTGGGATCCGGCTCTTCGAATGTGATCATATTGACAGTAGGCTTATGGTTAGGCAGCAGATTAGTGTTGACATTGGGTGCTAGTGTGTTAACAAAGTCCAGCTGCACAATCCCAGCATCAATCAAATCTTGGATTTTGTTTTGGAGCCTCTAACATCTGTTTGTAGAATTCCCCTCCTAGCCCATATGATAATCACATTTGAGGCTTGAGTCGAAATTTCTAGGCTTGTACCGGTTATTCGGGATCTCGAAGCTAATCAAATTATCCACCTGTAGTCGAGCGAAGACCTGGCTGAGCGGGATCGGGATTGGAGTAAACTATCCCGAGACTCTGGTGGCCTGGGTATGGTTTACCGGGGACTATTGGATTGGGGCACTTGTAGTTTGGAATGTTACGTGGGTCCCAGCCTTATTTGCTTTGCCAGAGTTAACTGTGCTGACTGTAGACTCCTTGGCTTTGTTACCACCTAAAGGCCTTTGTGATGATGTGACCCTAGGAGGATCTATTCTTTGGAGTCTGCCTATTGTGATGGAATTTTTTATCCGACACCCTGCTGCCACTACCTCTGCAAAGTTGGATGACATCTGGCCTACCAGATGTGAGAAGTAGGTCTTATTGAGAGTGTTGACAAAGATGAATGTCAGCTCTTTTTCAGAAATCGAGGTTGCTACCCTGGTAGCTTGAGCTCTCCAGCTCTGAGCATACTCCTTGAAAGACTTAGCGTGTCTCTTTCGAAGACTTCCCAGGTCGATTACCGAAGGGCAACTTCAATGTTGAACTTGTATTGGTCATAGAATGCCCGAGCAAGCCTTTCTCAAGTATTGACCTAGTTGAAGTCTAGGTATGCATACCAAACGAGGGCAGGGCCTATAAGGCTATCTTAGAAGGTATGGATCATAAGCTGGTCATATTAAGCATATTTGCTCATCTTTCGGACGTATAGCCTTGTGTGCATCTTGGGGCATCTAGTACCATCGTACTTTTCAAATTCCGGGGTCTTGAACTTCGTGGGGTATACTTCCTCCCTATATGCTGGCAAGCTAGTGATCCCGGCCTGTTCAAAGCCGTTAGGCCCCTTGTTGATGACTGTAATAACACAAATTTAAAAAACCCTTTTCTATGACTCTCTGTTACGATGAAATAGGCAAGTGCACCTATCGATTGTAATAGTATAGAATTGTGTTTGGGTATCATTTCCTTAGGGATCAGCAAGTACCAATAATAACTCTAAACCAACTATCTAACTGCACAAATTCGAGAGATTCAGACTAAATTAAAAAAAAAAAACACTTTGCAAAACCTATTGCAATTAAAACTAACACAATAATTTGATTACTAAATCCGATAATTAAGTGCATACCTTACCCTTACTACTCCTATAATTGTCATGTAACTTCACCCTTTCAATAAATTAGTTAACGAGCAATGGTTATCTCTGAACCACAGAGTATCTAACACTAAGCCAATATTCCTTCCAGATTTATTAGCTCCTAACCCTAATCGCATTAATAAAGATCCCTCTTTTATCAAAATAGATTAGAATTGCATTAACACTCTTGAAAATTCAGAAAATTTAACCTAATGCAGAAAATTCATGTTCTCTATCCTTAGATTACATACGAATTCCTTTATTCATGCATGATCTATTCAAACAAGAGATTTTCCAATCAACTTCTAAGAAATCAATGCAAACTCAATGCTAGCCATACATCAAATTAGCAATACTAAATGGACAACATGAAAAAATTCAGAGAATTCCACTATTCATTAACTATGCAATCAATCCAATGTTACATGACAATTAGGGTTCATAAGGTTCGGGTATGAAATAATTTAGCCACTCATGGTTTTCAAGTTACAAATCAATGAAGATGAAAAACCCGTGTGCATAAACCCTTCAAAAGGGAAGGATGAATCCGTTGGGGTTGCTTTTCCCTTAGATAAGCTTTCCCCCATCTCTTCCTCTTCTTCTTTTCCTAGTTTGTTCTCTCTCCCTCAGGTTAGGAACTCCCCCCATATGGAAAACGAAGAGATATATATATGGAAACCGAAAAATCTCCTGAAACAGCCAAACTTTTCCATATACACGGTCTCGACCCTTGGTTATACATGGTCGTGCCTTGCAACAGTGTCTGAAATAATAAAAAACCCATGGCTAATAACACACGGCCATGTACTTAAACTGTGTAAGCTTCTATTAGTTTTTCAAGCCAAACATACGCCCGTGCTCTGGAAATACACGCCTGTGTACTTCCTCTGTTTCTTCCAAAAAGCATTTTTCTTCATGCATTCTTCTCCGATCTCAATCCAAGTCGATATCTCCTCTCAAAATAGTAGTCCTCATCCCTAAAACTGAAATATTTCTCTTTTAAGTATCAAAATTCTTCAAGATAACATCAACTTATTACACAAACAACTAGAATTCATCTAAAATACAAGTGTTAATTTATACTTATCACCCTTCTATTGTCTTCATCTTATCAGCCAGTTGCTGAAAAAGTCTTTTTTCCATCTCCTTTTTTTTTATCCTCCATTTCCCCCTTTAGGTCATCAAAGGTCGAACCAGGTTGGCTCTCGGTTTATACTCAAAAGCTGGGTTGAGGTGGGAATTGATTTCTTCATATTCTAGAGGTTGACCCTCTACTGCTTTCCCCTTTCTAGCCCCTAAGTGTTCTTCTTGAGTTGGTTAGGTAGTGCAAAGGAGGCCGATGCTCTCAGTCAGGAGCTGGATTTGTGCAGCTAGTTGTTGGACCGTTTCTTCCAAGGATACGATCTTAAGGTCTAAGGCAGCGTCAGCACTTGTGTTGTTGCAGTTGTCGCTGTTGTTGCCACTATTTGCCATTCTGGTTCTTGAACGATTGCGGATTAGGCTTCTTGGAAGGTTCAATTGTTTGGGAGCTATCTTTGATACCCAGCGTGCATTTTTCTTAGTATGATGTAGGTATGTAAATATGATGCATGTATCACACAGATACTAAAATAAAGGGGGCGGAGAATCGATTAATGATTTAATACTAAAACTTTATTTTTATTAATATTGGAAACTTGGAGTTTGATACTTGAAAAAAAAATAAAAAGTACAATAATAATCTATTTCCTAGCTTTCTTGGTCTTCTACTACGTAGGTGCCAGTTTCCCGCTGATGATAGCTTCTAATTCTCTAACTCTGGCTTAGGTCTTTTCCAACTGAGCTTCCAATGCCTTGTTCCTTTGATTAGATTCTTTGAATTGGCCTTTCCAGATATCCTTCTTGTAGTCTGCAGTTTCAAAGTATACTTCCATTCGAGCCTTGACTTGCTCTAGATAGGTTTTCAACTCTAGGTCCACCTTGTCTAGATTCGGTTGGGTGATATCCGGGACCTGGTATGCCCTTTCCCCTATTTAATATAACTGGTGGATTACGAAATCCTTGGTGGCTCGGTGCTTGCCCACTTCGCCATCCAGCTCTCCAAGATCAACATTAGGACTCTCAATTCGGGTTTCCCAGAGTACCTTGACCTTTGCCAACTTGGCAAACTTCTCAGCCACTAGTAAATTCGGGTCTTGATACTCAAATGTGATTGCTTTTAGTGAAAGCCGATAAACTATGTCTTGAATAGTACGAAACTAGTGGACCATCGAGTTGGGATGATAACCTATACATCCACTAATACCAATTAAAGGTACGGCCCAAAAGTTACTGCAGGTTAGGATGACTTTGTCGCAACAACTCCATTTAGCTATCCACAGGATGTCATCGACATTGAAACCTTTAAGCACTTCTACCCAATTGTGGCTAGAAAGGTCATCAGGCAGCTTTATCTTCTCTATGCATGAGTCCATAAGGTCCACTTGTTGAGCCAAAGTTTTCCGAACCAGGTTGAGCTCGAAACATTTGAGGTGGCTCACAAACCAGATCAAGATGAGGTTGATGTTTGAGCGGAGGATCCCGTGGCCCTTTTTCTTGACAAAGTTTAAGTTCCGGATCTGTTCAGCCAGTAGAGCCAGGATGTAAGATTTTCCTTCTAGGAATTAGGCTACCAATTCTGCTACTCGGTAGTGGACATAAAAAGTCCTGATGGGGAAGAGTATGGTAGCGAAGGCTATTAGGATGAAAGCACTCACCCTCCTTTGTTTATAGCTCTTAGGGTCCCCACACAATATGTCTTTCCTATCTCCATTATCTTCCCGAGCTACGAACCAGGCTTCTAATTCATCCATCCGTAAGCAATATCTGTTACAGTTTGCTAAGGCTTTGTTGATGGCTATCTTACGGATACCTAGAAGTCTGCTGAAGATACCGGCTGGCCTGGCCTCAAGATCTAGTACATACACTTCGCTAGTTAGTGTTAGAGCCTGTAGAAGTTGGGTGTACTCTTCTAGAATAGGAGTGATCTCATGTGGTCCAATGAAGAAAGTTGCGGGCTTTACTTCCCATAGATGGAGAATGGCCCATATCAAGGGTAAGTTCATCTCCATCTTCATCAGCGAGAGGATGGGCCCTATCTTCTATTGAATAAAGGCCTGCTCTTCTAGGTTGTATAGAGTAAACCAGTGGTCCGGTACCAATTTTGGGTCTAGAGGTTTACAAACTCGGATCTCTTTGTGGAGGAGGCGATCAATTGTAGAACTAGCCATCTATTACAATAAAAATTTCTAATTACAAAAGGACTATGTTACAATGACAACATATAGGGAAATGTATCTGAACTCCATGAATAGAATAAAAGTATTACATCATCAATCGATTGTCAGCCCATGACTTCGTGTATGCAGATATGTAGGTTTTAACAGGTCCCCAAGCTCTATGGCCTCCTGCATTCTCGAAGAAATGGATCTCAGGCCATATTGAAGCATTGGGTAGGGTAGCCTAATCAGTCCTAAACGGTGATCATATCACTTCGCCCGAAACTTACACAATGGCCCCCCATCTTAGGGTCCTAAGACGGTTTGGGTTTGACCGTATATACTTACACAATTTACATGCATGTAGACTCAACAATAAAAGTAAATAATCGAACCCTAAATTTAATTAAATCCCTGAAAGGTTAGCAATAGTATAACAAACCAAAAAAACATTTCTTGAAAAAGTGATTTGAGGAGATTCAGGTGGCTAGCCTACTAGAGAGCGTCCCCAGTGGAGTCGCCATCCTATCGAGTCTAATTTTTTATTTTCCATTTATACGAACCACGCCAACGTGTGATGAAACCCAATACCAATACGTTCGGAATTGCTACCCAAGATGCCAAACAATCGAGTGGAAACCGCGATCCGTTGCCTATAAGTGAGACGAGAACCTTGGTATATTATGCAGACGCCACAATCGGGATGAAAGACCGATTGATAAGTCGGGATGAACGCCACGAAAGAAAATCCAATAAGTTCTAGAGTAGTTCTTTAAAGAACCAAGAGAGGAATTCACTCAAAAGTGTTTTCAAACTTGTACGTTCTATATTCTATGTTCTAGTTGTTCTAAACCTTAGGAGTTTTATTGTAGGGTTTACAATTCGTAACAATAAAGGCCCAAAACAACATAACATCATTAAGTTGCGTAAAAATAAGAAAACAAGGACGTAAAGGCCGGTGGCATATGAGTGAAGGCCGGTAGCGTTGAAATGAAGGCCGGCGGCCTTGGAGCCGGCATTGGATATATATACGACCGTGTACTTCTAGTCGTGTATCTTTCTGTGGAAATTCTTGACACCATACATGGCCGTGCCTTTGAGCCGTGTATATGACCATGTATGATTTTGTGTAACCTTCAGACTCCTACACGGTTGTACCTTGTAAAGACACGCCCTCTTCAACCCATATCCTTTATGACTTGTACAAGAGCAAGGGCATTCCCATGGTTGTTCCAATCCTTTCCAACTTCATGATTGCTCCAATCCTTTCCGACTTCATGGACATCCTTTATCAACCCGTTAAGTGCTTCCTTTAATCGTTTCGCTCAAGTTCTTGTGATCGGTCCAAGTGGCACTTCAAGAGGATCCACATGCCATCTTCTGGCTTGACTCCCACCATGGATCTCATCATTCCTCTCCTCTTGAAAAGGATTTGTCCTCAAATCATCGCCTACATCAAAAGGACTCAAATCAGTAACATCAAATGTAGCACTTACTTGATACTCACTTGGTAAATTTATCTTGTATGCATTATCATTGATGTGCTCAAGAATCTGAAATGGTCCATCGCCTCTAGGAAGTAGTTTAGATCGACGCTGCACAAGAAACCACTCTTTGCGCATGTGAACCCAAACCTAGTCACCAGGTTCAAAGACAGCTTGTCGACGACCTTTGTTGGCTTGTTTCACATACTGCTCTGTTCTTCACTCAATGTTTAGCCTTGCCTTCTCATGGATCTGTTTAATAAATTCTACTTTCTTCTTGCCATCTAGATTAACATACTCAGAAATAGGCAATGGTGATAAATCTAAAGGAGTTAGTGGATTAAAACCATACACAATTTCAAAAGGGGTAAACTTAGTAGCAGAATGCATTGTGCGATTATAGGCAAATTCAACATGCGACAAACAATCCTCTCAACTTTTAATGTTCTTTTTAATGACAACCCTCAACAAAGTAGATAAAATTCGATTTACTACCTCAGTTTGACCATCAATCTGTGGATGACAAGTAGTAGAAAACAATAACTTAGTTCCTAACTTAGCTCACAATGTCTTCCAGAAGTAGCTCAAGAACTTAGCATCTCTATTCGATATGATTGTTTTAGGCATACCATGTAATCTCATAACTTCCTTAAAGAACAAATTAGCAATATTGCAAGTATCATCTGTTTTGTGACAAGGAATGAAATGTGCCATTTTAGAAAATCTATCAACAACTACAAAAATAGAATCTCGACCATGTCTAGACCTGGGTAATCCTAACACAAAATCCATGGAAATATCTACCCAAGGCTCATGAGGAATGGGAAGTGGGGTATAAAGCCCATGAGGTTGGACTCTAAATTTTGCTTGCTTACACGTAACACATCGCTCACAAATCCTCTCAACATCTTGTTTCATGTGAGGCCAATAGAAGTGTTCCTGCAATACCCCTAAGGTTTTAGCTACTCCAAAATGTCCCATTAAACCTCCTCCATGAGACTCCCTCACTAGTAATTCTCTTAAAGAACATATTGGAATGCATAGTTTACTTTCCCTAAACAAGAATCCTTCATGTTTATAAAATTTACCATGACCACTCTTCTCACAATGCACATACTCCTCACAAAAATCTCGATCAGTAGCAAACAATTCCTTAATGTGCTCAAAACCAAGCAGTTTAGAACTAAGAGTAGAGATAAGAGCATACCTTCTAGAAAGTGCATCAGCAACGACATTCTCTTTACCTTGCTTGTAGTGGATGACATAGGGAAATGTTTTGATGAACTCCACCCAACGAGCATGCCTTTTGTTTAGCTTATGTTATCCCTTCAAGTACTTCAAGGATTCATGGTCAGTGTGGATCACGAACTCTTTTGGCCAAAGATAGTGTTGCTAAGTCTCTAGTGCTCGAACCAAGGCATATAACTCCTTGTCATAAGTAGGGTAGTTCAAGGTTGCCCCACTTAGCTTCTCACTAAAGAATGCAATTGGTCTTCTCTCTTGCATGAGCACTGCTCCAATACCTAATCTTGAAGCATCACACTCAATTTCAAACGTTTTAGAGAAATTAGGTAAAGCAAGTAATGGAGCTTGAGTCAACTTATTTTTAAGCGTCTGAAAGGCCTTCTCTTGTTGCTCTCCCCATCTGAACCCTATGTTCTTCTTAATTACCTCAGTAAGTGGTGCTGCAATGGTGCTGAAATCCTTCACAAATCTCCTATAGAAACTCGCTAGTCCATGGAAACTCCGCACATTACTTACATTAGTTGGACTAGGCCATTCTTGGATCGCACGAATCTTTTCTTCATCAACCTGTATTCCCTATGCACTAACAACAAAACCAGGAAACACAAGTTTGTCTATGCAAAAAGTGCACTTCTTGAGGTTAGCATATAATTGCTCCTTTCGAAGCACTTCTAAAACATCCCTCAAGTGAGATATATGGTCTTCCAAACTCTTGCTGTAAATGAGGATATCATCAAAATAGACAACCACAAATTTGCTAATAAAAGTCCTCAAAACATGGTTCATAAGTCTCATAAAAGTACTAAGTGCGTTAGTTAAACCGAAAGGCATTACTAACCACTCATACAATCCATATTTTGTCTTAAATGCGGTTTTCCATTCATCACCTTCATTCATTCTAATTTGGTGATATCCGCTTTTCAAATCAATTTTGGAAAAGACACTAGACCCATGTAACTCATCTAACATGTCATTTAAGCGAGGAATGGGATGACGATACTTTACCGTGATGTTGTTGATGGCGCGGCCGTCAACACACATTCTCCATGACCCATCCTTCTTAGGCACCAAAATCACAAGCACTGCACATGGACTCATACTTTCTCTCACGTACCCCTTCTCCATTAATTCATCGACCTGCCTTTGGAGTTCCTTTGTCTCCTCTAGATTGCTCCTATAAGCCGGTTTGTTTGGAATCGGTGCTCTGGGTACAAGGTCAATTTGGTGCTCAATACCACGAATAGGTGGTAGTCCCTTTGGAATCTCCTCAGGGAAGACATCTTCAAAGTCCTGTACAATAGACACAACCACACTAGGCAAAGCGTTAAATAGTTCGTTAGTATTCAAACAAGTTTTCTTAAAAACCAGCAACAACATAGGTTGCTTCATCACTAACACTTTCCTCACTACACTTGCTCTTGCCACACAACTCTCCTTTTGCAAGGTTGCACTCTCCTTTTCACTCACCACCAAAGTTGATCCCCCTTCAACTTGGTCTCTCACACTCTTTCCAGCCTTCCACTCTTTTTCCTTTTGATATCGACTTTTGTGTTCCTTTTCTTTCTCGTTGTCTTTTGCTCTCTCACTCTCCCTCTATTTTTCACTCACCTTATATTTTGCAAAAGACTGTTGTAGCTGCAACTGATCCTCATACACCTGTTTAGGTGTTAAAGGTTTAAGATTAAAGCTTTTCCCTTGGTGAACAAAAGTATACTTGTTAGAAAAGCCATCATGAACAACCTTCCTATCAAATTGCCATGGCCTCCCTAACAACACATGACACGCTTGCATCGGCACTACATCGCATAACACCTCATCCTCATACCTATCGATGCGAAAAGCAATCAAGGCTTGCTTACTCACCTTAGTCTCGCCATTATCATTCAGCCACTGCAATTTATATCGACTAGGGTGTTTAGTAGTCTTGAGTCCCAGCCTCTCGACAATAAAATTACTCACCACATTAGTGCAACTTCCTCCATCAATGATCAAACTGCAAATATGATCACCCAAATAACATCTAGTATGAAAGATATTCTCTCGTTGCACCTCCTCTTCTTCCTTCACCTGCACATTCAAAGCTATCTTCACTACTGCCACTAACCTCCCTACTACAGGCTCCTCATCATCACTAACGTCCTCTAATGGAGGCATATCATCCTCTTCACTCTCCCCCTCAGTCTCATACTCACCATCATCACGTGGAATCATAACACGCCTATTCTGACATTGACTAGCAATATGGCCTCTACCTTGGCATTTAAAACATCTAATGTCACGATTTCTAGGAGTAAAAGAATCAGGTTTACCTTGGTTACCAGGAGTAGAACCCGCTTGCCTCTGCTCTCCTTTTGGTTTGGTAGGTAAAGGCTTTTCTTCCTTCTTCCATTGGTTAGTCTTCCAGGCGGATGAACCAACACCTTATTGAAACTGTGCATTACTACTACCTTTCCTCCTGTGTTGGTTCTCAACCTTTATAGCCATATGAACCATATCTTCCAATTCAACATAATGCTGCAATTCTACGACATTTTGAATTTCTCTATTCAATCCAGCAAGAAACCTAGCCATGGTATCCTCTCTATCCTCCTCTACATTCGCCCTAATCATAGTAACTTCCATCTCCTTGAAATACTCATCCACACTTCGGCTTCCCTGCCTAAGAGTTTGCAATTTGTTGTGTAATTCACGATAGTAATATGCAGGCACAAACCGTTTCTTCATCACCCTCTTCATCTCTTCCCACGACTCAATAGGTGGTTCGCCATTCCATCTTTGATTTAACATTAGTTGATCCCACCAAACTATGGTATAATCCGAAAATTCAATGGCAGCAAGTTTCACTTTCTTTCTCCCACTATAGTTGTGACAATCAAATACCATCTCTACCTTCTTCTCCCACTCTAAGTATGCCTCGGGATCATTCTTCCCTTGGAAAGGAGGAATCTTCATCTTTATACTACTCAGTTGATTATCCTCTCTATTCTTATCTCCTCTATCTTCCCAATCCCTAGTTCCTCTATTCCTACCACTATAACCTCTATAACTCCCAATAGAAGGTTCATCAAATTCATCATCAGACATTCCATCTCCACCCCTTTGTACTCTCCTAGAACAACTCTCCCTCTTACGCCCTTGTAAGACGTTTTTAGATTGCTCTAGTTTTTGTTCCACCATCACATGAATTTGTTCCATGCCCTCCTGAAACATCCTCTTCATCTCACCCCTCAATGCCTCAATCACTAACCTAGCATCAAACCTTCCCCTCTCACTTTGAGGAGAATGTTGCCTCGACATAGTTCCTGCAGAAAAAAGGTTAGCATGAATACAAATATATATATGATTAAGCCTCACGATACACTTCCTTACGTGTTTCGCTCAAATGATAATATCACACAGTTACTCGTGTATTCTCACAAGCAATAATGATATCAATTCGCCAATTCCTCTTCTCAATTCTCTTGGAATTAACCCAAACTATACCAATTCCCTTCCGTAGAATTCAACTAGAGAATACAACTCTAGGGCTCGAAATTTTCCTCTTTTTCTTTCAGATTTTTTTTTTGTTGCCTTTGTTTGTTGCTCTTGATCACATTCCTTTTTTTTTGTTGTGATTCTTCCTTTTTTTTTGTAACAAAATTGATTAGTAGGTACTACACTTTCAATAGACAATTAACACTATGAAATTGAATACAAACAATTGATATGAATGATTGGAGTTAGGGTTTTGATGTTACCTTCCTCAAATTGAACTGATGTTTTAACAAACCTAGGCTTTGATACCAAACTGATACGAACCACGCCAACGTGTGACGAAACCCAATACCAATACGTTCGGAATTGCTACCTAAGATGCCAAACAATCGAGTGGAAACCGCGACCCGTTGCCTATAAGTGAGACAAGAACATTGGTATATTATGTAGACGCCACAATCGGGATGAAAGACCGATTGATAAGTCGGGATGAATGCCACGAAAAAAAAATCCGATAAGTTCTAGAGTAGTTCTTTAAAGAACCAAGAGAGGAATTCTCTCAAAAGTGTTTCCAAACTTGTATATTCTATATTCTATGTTCTAGTTGTTCTAAACCCTAGGAGTTTTATAGTAGGGTTTACAATTCGTAACAATAAAGGCCCAAAACGACATAACATCATTAAGTTGCGTAAAAATAACAAAACAGGGACGTAAAGGCCGGCGGCGTTGAAATGAAAGCTGGTGGCCTAGGAGCCGGCGTTGGATATATACACGACCGTGTACTTCTAGTCATGTATCTTTTTGTGGAAATTCTTGACACCATACACGGCCGTGCCTTTGAGCCATGTATATGACCGTGTAACCTTCTGACTCCTACATGGCCGTGCCTTGTAAAGATACGCCCTCTTCAACCCGTATCCTTTATGACTTGTACAAAAGCAAGGGTATTGATGAGATCCATGATGAGAGTCGAGTCGGAAGAGGGAATGTGGATCCTCTTGAAGTGCCGCATGGACCGATCACAAGAAGTCGAGCGAAACGACTCGAGGAAGCACTTAACGGGTTGATAAAGGATGTCCATGAAGCCGGAAAGGATTGGAGCAATTATGAAGTTGGAACGGATTGGAACAACCATGGGAAGACACTTGCTCTTGTACGAGTCACACCGGACACGGGATGAAGAGGGCGTGTATTTTCTAGGCACGGCCGTGTAGGAATCTCAAGATTGCACAGAATCATACACGGCCAGACACACGGCTAAAAGGCACGGCCGTGTATGGAGTCAAGCAAATCCACAGAAAGATACACGTCTAGAAGTATACGGCCGTATATCTCTTCAAGGCCGGCTCAAGGCCGCCGGCCTTCATTCCAACGCCGCCGGCCTTCATGTTTACACTGCCGGCTTTCTTGTTCTGTTTTCGTGTTTTTACGCAACTTATCTAAGTTATGTCATTTTGGGCTTTAATGTTACGCATTGTAAACCCTAATATAAGCTCCTAGGGTTAGAATACAGATATAGAACATACATCTTAGAACATTAAACATCTTTGAGAGGCTCCTCACTTGGTTCTTCAAGAACTAATTTGAACTTATTGGATTGATTTCTATGGCGTTCATCCCGACTTATCAATCGGTCTTTCATCCCCGATTGTGGCGTCTTCACATTATACCAAGGTTCTTGTCTCGCTTATAGACAACGGGTCGCGGTTTCCACTTTAGGTGTTTGGGCATCTTAGGTAACAAATTTTCGAACGTATTGGTATTGGGTTTCGTCACGGGTTGGCGTGGTTCGTATCAGTTTGGTATTAGAGCTTAGGTTTCTCAAAACATCAAGTTCGCTTGAGGAAGGTAACATCAAAACCCTAACTCCAATCGTTCATATCCATTGTTAGCATTCAATTTCGTAATATTAATTGTCTTTTGATAATGTAGTATCTACTAGTCGATTGTTAAAAAAAAAAAGAGTAAAAATCACAAAAAAAAAGAAGAGAAAAGAAAAGAAAGACAAGAGAAACGTGATCAAAAGCAAAAATAAAGACAAAAAAAAATCGGATAGAAAAAAACAGAGGAAAATTTACGAACGCTAGATTTGTTTTTTGAATTCCACATAAGGGAATTGGTGTAGTTTGGGTTAGTTCCAAGAGAATTGAGTAGAGGAATTGGCAAGTTGATATCATCATTGTTTGTGAGAATACACGAGTGACTGTGTGATATCATCATTTGAGCAAAACACGTATGGGAGTGTATCGTGAGGTTTAATTTTATATATATTTGTGTTAGTACTAATCTTTTCTGCAGGGACAATGTTGAGACAACATTCTCCTGAAGGTGAGAGGGGAATGTTTGATGATAGGTTAGTAATTGAGGCGTTGAGGGGTGAGATGAAGAGGATGTTCCAAGAGGGAATGGAACAAATTCATGAGACGGTAGAGCAAAGACTAGAGCAATCCACAAACGTATTATAAGGGCGTAAAAGGGAGAGTCGTTCTAGGAGAGTACCGAAGGGTGGAGATGAAATGTCGGAAGATGAAGTTGATGAGCCTTCTGTCGGGAGTTATAGAGGATATAGTGGTCGGAATAGAGGAACTAGGGATTGGGAAGATAGAGGAGATAGGAATAGAGAGGATGATCAATTGAGTAGCATAAAGATGAAGATTCCTCCTTTCCAAGGGAAGAATGATCCCGAGGCGTACTTAGAGTGGGAGAAAATGGTGGAGATGGTGTTTGATTGTCACAACTATAGTGGGAGAAAGAAAGTAAAACTTGCTACCATTGAGTTTTCGGATTATGCTATAGTGTGGTGGGATCAATTAATGTTAAATAGAAGAAGTAATGGCGAGCCACCTATTGAGTCTTGGGAAGAGATGAAAAGAGTGATGAAGAAGTGGTTTGTGCCTGCGTATTACTATCGTGAATTGCACAACAAGTTGCAAACTCTGAGGCAGGGAAGCCGAAGTGTAGATGAGTATTTCAAGGAGATGGAAGTCACTATTATTAAGGCGAATGTAGAGGAGGATAGAGAGGCTACAATGGCTAGGTTTCTTGCTGGGTTGAATAGAGAAATCCAAAATGTGGTTGAATTGCAGAATTATGTAGAATTGGAGGATATGGTTCACATGGCTATAAAGGTTGAGAACCAGCACAAGAGGAAAGGTAGTAGTAATGCACGGTTTCCACAGGGTAATGGTTCATCCACTTGGAAGACCAACCAATGGAAGAAAGAAGAAAAGCCTTTACCCACCAAACCAAAAGGGGAGCTGATGCAAGCGGGTTCTACTCCTGGTAACCAAGGTAACCCTGATTCTTCTACTTCTAGAAATCGTGACATTAGATGCTTTAAATGCCAAGGTAGAGGCCATATTGCTAGTCAATGTCCAAATAGGCGTATGATGATTTTGCGTGATGATGGTGAGTATGAGACTGAGGGGGATAGTGAAGAAGATGATATGCCTCCATTAGAGGATGCTAGTGATGATGAGGAGCTTGCAATGGGAAAGCTAGTGGCAGTAGTGAAGCGAGCGTTGAATGTGTAGGTGAAGGAAGAAGAGGAGGTGCAAAGAGAGAATATATTTCATACTAGATGTTATCTAGGAGATCTTATTTGCAGCTTGATCATTGATAGAGGAAGTTGCACCAATGTAGTGAGCAATTTTATTGTTGAGAGGCTGGGGCTCAAAACTGTTAGACACCCTAGTCCATATAAATTGCAGTGGTTAAATGATAGTGGAGAGACTAAGGTGAGTAAGCAAGCATTGATTGGTTTCTGCATTGGTAGGTATGAGGATGAGGTGTTATGTGATGTAGTGCCAATGCAAGCATGTCATGTGTTGTTGGGGAGGCTATGGCAATTTGATAGGAAGGTTATTCATGATGGCTTTTCTAACAAGTATACACTTGTTCACTAGGGAAAAAGCTTTAATCTTAAACCATTAACACCTAAGCAGGTGTATGAGGACCAGTTGCAGCTACAACAGTCTTTTGCAAAACATAAGGTGAGTGAAAAGCAGAGGGAGAGTGAGAAAGCAAAAGACAATGAGAAAGAAAAGGAATATAAAAGTCAAGATCAAAAGGAAAAAGAGAGGAAGGCTGGAAAGAGTGTGAGAGGCAATGTTGAAGGGGGATCAACTTTGGTGGTGAATGAAAAGGAGAGGGCAGCCTTGTAAAAGGAGCGTGGCAAAAGCGAGTGTAGTGAGGAGAGCGTTAGTGATGAAGCAACCTATGTTGTTGCTGGTTTTTAAAGAAATATGTTTGACTACTAACGAACTATCTAACTCTTTGCCTAGTGTGGTTGTGTCTCTTGTGCAGGACTTTGAAGATGTCTTCCCTAAGGAGCTTCTAAAGGGATTACCACCTATTCGTGGTATTGAGCACCAGATTGACCTTGTACCCAGAGCATCGATTCCAAACAAGCCAGCTTATAGGAGCAATCCGGAGGAGACAAAGGAACTCCAAAAGCAGGTCGATGAATTAATGGAGAAGGGGTACGTGAGAGAAAGCATGAGTCCATGTGCAGTGCCTGTGATTTTGGTGCCTAAGAAGGATGGGACATGGAGAATGTGTGTTGACTGCCGCGCCATCAACAACATCACGGTAAAGTATCATCATCCCATTCCTCGCTTAGATGATATGTTAGATGAGTTACATGGGTTTAGTGTCTTTTCCAAAATTGATCTAAAAAGTGGATATCACCAAATTAGAATGAAAGAAGGTGATGAATGGAAAACTGCATTCAAAACCAAATATGGATTGTATGAGTGGTTAGTAATGCCTTTCGGTTTAACTAATGCACCTAGTACTTTTATGAGACTTATGAACCATGTTTTGAGGACTTTTATTGGAAAATTTGTGGTTGTTTATTTTGATGATATCCTCGTTTACAGCAAGAGTTTGGAAGATCATATATCTCATTTAAGGGATGTTTTAGAAGTGCTTCGAAAGGAACAATTATATGCTAACCTCAAGAAGTGCACTTTTTGCACAGACAAACTTGTGTTTCTTGGTTTTGTTGTTAGTGCACAGGGAATACAGGTTGATGAAGAAAAGGTTCGTGTGATCCAAGAATGGCCTAGTCCAACCAATGTAAGTAATGTGCGGAGCTTCCATGGACTAGCGAGCTTTTACAGGAGATTTGTGAAGGATTTCAGTACCATTGCAGCACCACTTACTGAGGTAATTAAGAAGAACGTGGGGTTTAAATGGGGAGAGCAACAAGAGAAGGCCTTTCAGATGCTTAAAAATAAGCTGACTCAGGCGCCATTACTTGCTTTACCTAACTTTGCTAAAACGTTTGAAATTGAGTGTGATGCTTCAGGATTAGGTATTGGAGCAGTGCTTATGCAGGAGCGAAGATCGATTGCATTCTTTAGCGAGAAGCTAAGTGGGGCAACCTTGAACTACCCTACTTACAACAAGGAGTTTTATGCATTGGTTCGAGCCCTAGAGACATGGCAACACTACCTGTGGCCAAAAGAGTTCGTGATCCACACTGATCATGAATCTTTGAAGTACTTGAAGGGGCAACATAAGCTGAACAAGAGGCATGCTCGTTGGGTGAAGTTCATCGAAACATTTCCATATGTCATCCACTACAAGCAAGGTAAAGAGAATGTCGTTGCTGATGCACTTTCTAGAAGGTATACTCTTATTTCTACTCTTAGTTCTAGACTGCTTGGTTTTGAGCACATTAAGGAATTATATGCTGCTGATCGAGATTTTTGTGAGGAGTATGTGCATTTTGAGAAGAGTGGGCATGGTAAATTTTATAAACATGAAGGATTCTTGTTTAGGGAGAGTAAACTGTGCATTCCAATTTGTTCTTTAAGAGAATTACTCGTGAGGGAGTCTCATGGAGGAGGTTTAATGGGACACTTTGGAGTAGTTAAAACCTTAGGGGTATTGCAGGAACACTTCTATTGGCCTCACATGAAACGAGATGTTGAAAGGATTTGTGAGCGATGTGTCACGTGTAAGCAAGCGAAATCTAGGGTCCAACCTCAAGGGCTTTACACCCCACTTCCCATTCCTCATGAGCCTTGGGTAAATATTTCTATGGATTTTGTATTAGGTTTACCCAGGTCTAGACACGGTCGAGATTCTATTTTTGTAGTTGTTGATAGGTTCTCTAAAATGGCACATTTCATTCCTTGTCACAAAACGAATGATGCTTGTAATATTGCTAATTTATTCTTTAGGGAAGTTGTGCAATTGCATGGTATGCCTAGAACAATTATATTAGATAGGGATGATAAGTTCTTGAGCTACTTTTGGAAGACCTTGTGGGCTAAGTTAGGAACTAAGTTATTGTTTTCTACTACTTGTCATCCACAGACTGATGGTCAAACTGAGGTAGTAAATCAAACTTTATCTACCTTGTTGAGGGCTGTAATTAAAAAGAATATTAAAAGTTGGGAGGGTTATTTGCCGTATGTTGAATTTGCTTATAACCATACAGTGCATTCTGCTACTAAATTTACTCCTTTTGAGATTGTGTATGGTTTTAATCCACTAACTCCTTTGGATTTATCACCTTTGCCTGTTTCTGAGTATGTTAATTTAGATGGCAAGAAGAAGGCCGAATTTGTTAAACAGATCCATGAGAAGGCAAGACTAAACATTAAGCGAAGAACAGAGCAGTATAAGAAACAAGCCAACAAGGGTCGTCGACAAGTTGTCTTTGAACCTGGAGATTGGGTTTGGAGTCACATGCGCAAAGAGCGGTTTCCCATGCAGTGTCGATCTAAACTACTTCCTAAAGGCGATGGACCATTTCATGTTCTTGAGCGCATCAACGATAATGCATACAAGATAGATTTGCCTGGTGAGTATCAAGTAAGTGTCACATTTAATGTTACTGATCTGAGTCCTTTTGATGTAGGTGATGATTTGGGGACAAATCCTTTTCAAGAGGAGGGGAATGATGAGATCCATGATGAGAGTCGAGTCGGAAGAAGGAATGTGGATCCTCTTGAAGTGCCGCATGGACCAATCACAAGAAGTCGAGCGAAATGACTCAAGGAAGCACTTAACGGGTTGATAAAGGATGTCCATGAAGCCGGAAAGGATTGGAGCAATTATGAAGTTGGAACGGATTGGAAGAACCATGGGAAGACCCTTGCTCTTGTACAAGTCACACCGGACACAGGATGAAGAGGGCGTGTATTTTCAAGGCACGGCCATGTAGGAATCTCAAGATTGCACAAAATCATATACGGCCAGACACACAGCTAAAAGGCATGGCCGTGTATGGAGTCAAGCAAATCCACAGAAAGATATACGTCTAGAAGTACACGGCCGTGTATCTCTTCAAGGCTGCCGGCCTTCATGTTTACACCGCCGGCTTTCTTGTTCTGTTTTCGTGTTTTTACGCAACTTATCTAAGTTATGTCATTTTGGGCTTTAATGTTACGCATTGTAAACCCTAATATAAGCTCCTAGGGTTAGAATACAGATATAGAATATACATCTTAGAACATTAAACATCTTTGAGAGGCTCCTCTCTTGGTTCTTCAAGAACTAATTTGAACTTATCGGATTGATTTCCGTGGCGTTCATCCCGACTTATCAATCGGTCTTTCATCCCCGATTGTGGTGTCTTCACATTATACCAAGGTTCTTGTCTCGCTTATAGACAACGGGTTGCGGTTTCCACTTTAAGTGTTTGGGCGTCTTAGGTAACGAATTTCCGAACATACTAGTATTGGGTTTCGTCACGAGTTGGCGTGGTTCGTATCAGGCATTCCCATGGTTGTTCCAATCCTTTCCAACTTCATGACTGCTCCAATCCTTTTGCGACTTCATGAACATCCTTTATCAACCCGTTAAGTGCTTCCTTTAATCGTTTCGCTCGAGTTCTTGTGATCAGTCCAAGTGGCACTTCAAGAGGATCCACATGCCATCTTCTGGCTTGACTCTCACCATGGATCTCATCATCCATTCCTAATCCGATCTATATTAGACCCTATGCTCATCTAATGTAGACCCTCGACTTGAGTTAGGAATTTCATTTTTATTTTGAAGTTGTTACCCAACTGTGGTTAGGAAAGATTGAATTAGGACTAATTGAGCAGATTAATCCTAATTTGGACCACTAGTCAGCAAGATTTCCTCATTTCGTTTTTTATAAAAGAGGAAATGGAAAACCAGAGTTTCTGGATTTTTAGGCTATCCTATTAAAACCTTAAGGTTACCTCCTATTCTCCTGAAATCTAAACCTTATCCAAAAATTTTTTATTTTATTTTCATTCTCTTTTTGTTGTGTGTTTTTTTTTAGTAACTTATTCTAAGAAAATGATTTTTTTATTCTTTTTAGAGTTGCCCTAAATAGGTGCCTACGTACCTGCTATTCAGGATCAAATGGGCCATAGTTCGCTTTTCCTAAAAAACTTTAACGTGTTTGTGAATTTTAATTATGAAATTACTTTTGGTTTACGTTCTTATCATTTTAGTATTTTTTTTCTAGAAGAATCTAAGCTTAAGCTTGATCATTTGATTTTTTGAAAAAAAATAATGATTTTAAGGAAAAAAACCAATTTTGGATTTATTTAAGAAAAGGATTTTTCTAAGTGATAAAAAATTTTATTTCCCTATTTTTCAATTCACCTCTATTATTATAAATTTTTATTAATTTTAATAATTTTTATTAACTTTTACTAATTTCTATTAAAATTTTTTTTGTTATATTATTTATCTATCCTAAACTAAAAATCTAAATTTTATCATTTTTTCTAATATATCTTTATCATTTTTTTTATTATTTTTATATTTTATAATTTTTTTATTATTATTATTTTCTATTATTCGTCCTAAATTAAATCCTAAAAAAAAACTAATATAAATTCTAATATTTTTCTATTTTTTAATTATAAATAACAAATAGATAAATAAATAAATTCGAAAAAATAAATAAAATAACTAAATAAATAAATAATACAAAAAAATCAGAAAATCCGACTTACCTAGATTTGGGTCGGTGTGCGGGTCGGGTCGAAGCGAATCGGGTCGAGTTGATCGGTTACAGCGGTTGGGCGTGCTCGTTGGCAGCGTTTCGGTGGCCTTTCAAGGAGGTTGAGGTGTCGTTTCCTAGGTTTTCGGGGGTAGGGAACTCAACTGTAGCGGTGGATTTCTCCAAAAACACCTCCTGGTGGCGTTTTGAGGCTTGATCGACGGTCGTAGCTTGGAAAAATCTGGCGAAGCTTCGATTTCTCTTTTTTTCTCACTTTTGATCCATGATTCTACTTCATCCCCTCGATTCCTATTTATAGACACAAGAAATCAAGCTGGATAAGCTCAGATTTCCTCTAATTGAGGCAAATCGGATTTCGATTAAAAAACCCATCTCCAATTTATTTAAATCCTTCAATTTGTTACGATTTGATTCCAATTGGATGATGTTTATCCTATTTCAGTTAAAGATCTGTTGGATTTGTACAAAAAATCGAATCAAAACAGCCGAAATTCAATTTTTCCCCGCCGGCGATGATCTCGGACGAAGGTTGAAGACAATCACGTGCCTAGCGCATGCGCTCCCTCTATCCAATCACAAGCTGACACGTATCCTAGGCAAAAAGAAAAATAGGCAAAACGCGGAATCTGCTTCCCTCAAGTTTCGAACGTTTGACCGAGCCCCTTCCCTCGCGCCTTAGGCTATGGTTCGGACAGTTGGGTTAGCCCACTTACTCTTTTTTTTTTTAATTTCGCAATTTGCATATATGCAATGCGATTTTTTATTATTTTTGTATTTTTTGAAATTCCAAAAATTTGCAAAAATTATTTAATCCCTTTTATTACTATTTCTACAATTATTTTCCAAAATTAATGTATTTTCCTATTTATTTTATTTTTTGAATATTTTTCCTATTTTTGCTAAATTAGAAAAAAATGGAAAAAATTGAAAATTGATTATTATTGATCATTAAGGCAAAAATGGGGTGTTTAAATTACTCAACATCTCATTTCATGTGTGGCCAATAAAAATGTTCTTGTAAAACCCCCAAGGTCTTAACCACTTTAAAGCATCCCATCAAACCCCTACCATGAGACTCTTTTACTAACAACTCTCTAAGGGAACAGTTTGGAATACAAAGCTTGTTTTCTCTAAACAAAAACCCTTTATGCCTAAAGAATTTTCCTCTAGCTTCCTTTTCACAACAGGCAAAGTCATCACTAAAATCTTAGTTATGAGGATATAGCTCTTTAATATGTTCAAAACCAAGCAATTTAGCATAAAGAGTAGAGATTAGTGAGTACCTTCATGAGAGAGCATTCGCAATAATGTTCTCCTTACCTTGTTTGTATCGGATGACGTACAGAAAGGTCTCAATAAAATCTACCCACCTTACATGTTTCCTATTCAGTTTATGTTAACTCTTTAGATGCTTCAAGGATTCATGGTCAATGTGAATCATAAACTCCTTAAGCCAAAGATAGTATTGCCAAGTTTCCAATGCCCTCACTAATGCATATAATTCCTTATCATAGGTTGGGTACCTTAATGTGGCTCTATTTAGCTTTTCGCTAAAATATGCGATTGGCCTTCCCTCTTGCATAAGAACAGCTCTAATACCTAAACCAAAAACATCACATTCAATTTCAAATGTTTTAGAAAAATTAGGTAAAGCAAGTAAAGGAGCATGGGTTAGTTTATCTTTAATTAATTGAAAAGCCTTTTCTTGTTCTACTTCCCACTTAAATCCGACATTCTTCTTGATGACTTCAATGATTGGTGCAGCAATGCTACTAAAGTCCCTCACGAATCATTTATAAAAACTCGCAAGCCTATGGAAACTACGAACTTGGCTCAAATTAGTTGGGCATGTACATTCATGTATTGCTTTAATCTTCTCCTCATCAACCTGGATGCCTTGTGAACTAACAACAAAACCAAGAAAAAAAAAGTTTATCTGTACAAAAAGTGCATTTTTTAAGATTAGCAAATAGCCTTTCCTATGGCAGCACTTCTAAAACAGAATTCAAATGAAATGAATGATCATCTAAATTCTTATTGTAGATAAGGATATCATCAAAATAGACTACTACAAATTTCCCATTAAAAGCCCTCAAAATATGGTTCATTAACCTCATAAAAGTATTGGGTGCATTAGTTAACCTAAAGAGCATAACCAACCATTCATATAAACCATACTTTGTTTTAAATGTAGTCTTCCACTCATCTCCTTCTTTCATTCTAATATGATGGTATCCACTCTTTAGATCAATTTTAGAGAAAATACAGGAACCATGTAACTCATCTAACATGTCGTCTAATCAAGGAATAGGATGACAATACTTTACCGTTATGTTGTTAATCGCTCGATAGTCGACACACATCCTCCTGGTGATACGAACCATGCCAACCCGTGACGAAACCCAATACCAATACGTTCAGAAATTCGTTGCCTAAGATGCCCAAAAACCTAAAGTGGAAACCGCGACCCGTTGTGTATAAGCGAGACAAGAACCTTGGTATAAAAATGAAGACGCCACAATCGGGATGGAAGACCGATTGATAAGTCGGGATGAACGCCACAGAAATCAATCCGATAAGTTCGATTTAGTTCTTGAAGAACCAAGAGAGGTGCCTCTCGAAAGTGTTTAATGTTCAAAGATGTATGTTCTATCTTTGTATTCTAACCCTAGGAGCTTATATTAGGGTTTACAATGCGTAACATTAAAGCCCAAAATGACATAACTTAGATAAGTTGCGTAAAAACACGAAAACAGAAGCCGGTGGTGTAAACATAAAGGCCGGCGGCCTTGAGCCGGCCTTGAAGAGATACACGGCCGTATACTTCTAGACGTGTATCTTTCTGTGGATTTGCTTGACTCCATATACGGCCGTGCCTTTTAGCCGTGTGTCTGGTCGTGTATGATTCTTTGCAATCTTGAGATTCCTACACGGCCGTGCCTTGAAAATACACGCCCTCTTCATCCCGTGTCCGGTGTGACTTGTACAAAAGCAAGGGTCTTCCCATGGTTGTTCCAATCCGTTCCAACTTCATGATTACTCCAATCCTTTCTGGCTTCATGGACAACCTTTATCAACCCGTTAAGTGCTTCCTCGAATCGTTTCGCTTGATTTCTTGTGATCGGTCCAGGCGGCACTTCAAGAGGATCCACATTTCTTCTTCCGGCTTGGCTCTCATCAAAGATCTCATCATTCCCCTCCTCTTGAAAAGGATTTGTCCTCAAATCATTGTCTGCATCAAATGGACTCAGATCAGTAACATTAAACGTGACACTTACTGGAGACTCACCTGGGAAATCTTTCTTGTATGCATTATCATTGATTCTCTCAAGCATCGGAAATGGACCGTCTCCCCGATGGTTCAACTTGGATCTCCTCTGCAATGGAAACCTCTCCTTGCGAAAATGCACCCAAACCCAATCTCCAGGCTGAAAAATCTTAGGTCTCCTGCCCTTGTTCACCCTAGAAGCGACCCTGGCATTTTGTTTTTCAATCCTACTCTTTACCTGTGCATGTAGCTTTCTCACGAAATCTGCCTTAGAATCAGCATCAAAACTCACAAACTTGTTAGGTGGCAATAGCAATAAATAATTAGGATTCAGTGGGTTAAAACCATACACAATCTCAAATGGTGAACATTGAGTAGTGCTATGTAAAGCCCTATTATATGCAAACTCCACAAATGGTAGGCAATCCTCCCAAGTCCTAATGTTCTTCTCTATGGTTGCCCTTAACAATTGAATTAAAGTCCTATTAACCACCTTAGTTTGCCCATCAGTTTGTGGGTGATAGATAGTTGAAAACATCCGTTTAGTTCCCAACCTTTCCCACAATACTCTCCAACAATGACTCGAAATTTTTACATCCCTATCACTAACAATGCTACTAGGTATACCATGCGGACGCACTACCTCTCTAAAGAACACATCAACAATGTGTATAGCATCATCAATTTTATGACAAGGAATGAAATGAACCATTTTAGGAATCCTATCCACAACCACAAAAATAGAATCTCGACTATGCCTAGACCTTGGTAATTCTAACACAAAATCTATGGAAATGTCTATCCAAGGCTCATGAGGAATGACACTAGACTCATATAACCCTTCTAAGAAGACATCTAAGTGAGGAATGGGATGACGATACTTTACCGTGATGTTGTTGATGGCGCGGCAGTCAACACACATTCTCCATGTACCATCCTTCTTAGGCACCAAAATCACAAGCACTGCACATGGACTCATGCTTTCTCTCACGTACCCCTTCTCCATTAATTCTTCGACCTGCCTTTGGAGTTCCTTTGTCTCCTCCGGATTGCTCCTATAAGCTGGTTTGTTTGGAATCGATGCTCCGGGTACAAGGTCAATCTGGTGCTCAATACCATGAATAGGTGGTAATCCCTTTGGAATCTCCTCAGGAAAGACATCTTCAAAGTCCTACACAAGAGACACAACCAAACTAGGCAAAGAGTTAGATAGTTCGTTAGTAGTCAAACATGTTTCTTTAAAAACCAGCAACAACATAGGTTGCCTCATCACTAACGCTCTCCTTACTACACTCGCTCTTGCCACACAACTCTCCTTTTGCAAGGCTGCCCTCTCCTTTTCACTCACCACCAAAGTTGATCCCCCTTCAACTTGGCCTCTCACACTCTTTCCAGCCTTCCTCTCTTTTTCCTTGTGATCTTAACTTTTATATTCCTTTTCTTTCTCATTGTCTTTTGCTTTCTCACTCTCCCTCTACTTTTCACTCACCTTATGTTTTGCAAAAGACTGTTGTAGCTGCAACTGGTCCTCATACACTTGTTTAGGTGTTAACGGTTTAAGATTAAAGCTTTTCCCTTGGTGAACAAGCGTATACTTGTTAGAAAAGCCATCATAAACAACCTTCCTATCAAATTGCCATGGCCTCCCCAACAACACATGACATGCTTGCATTGGCACTACATCACATAACACCTCATCCTCATACCTACCAATGCAGAAACCAATCAATGCTTGCTTACTCACCTTAGCCTCTCCACTATCATTCAACCACTGCAATTTATATGGACTAGGGTGTCTAACAGTTTTGAGCCCCAACCTCTCAACAATAAAATTGCTCACTACATTGGTGCAACTTCCTCCATCAATGACCAAGCTGCAAATATGATCTCCTAGATAACATCTAGTATGAAATATATTCTCTCTTTGCACCTCCTCTTCTTCCTTCACCTGCACATTCAACGCTCGCTTCACTACTGCCACTAGCCTTCCCATTGCAGGCTCCTCATCATTACTAGCATCTTCTAATGGAGGCATATCATCTTCTTCACTATCCCCCTCAGTCTCATACTCTCCATCATCACGTAAAATCATCACACGCCTATTTGGACATTGACTAGCAATATGGCCTCTACCTTGGCATTTAAAACATCTAATGTCACGATTTCTAGAAGTAGAAGATTCAGGGTTACCTGATTACCAGGAGTAGAACCCGCTTGCCTCAGCTCCCCTTTTGGTTTGGTGGGTAAAGGCTTTTCTTCTTTTTTCCATTGGTTGGTCTTCCAAGTGGATGAACCATGACCCTGTGGAAACCGTGCATTACTACTACTTTTCCTCTTGTGTTGGTTCTCAACCTTTATAGCCATGTGAACCATATCCTCCAATTCTACATAATGCTGCAATTCAACTACATTTTTGATTTCTCTATTCAACCTAGCAAGAAACCTAGCCATTGTAGCCTCTCTATCCTCCTCTACATTCGCCCTAATCATAGTGACTTCCATCTCCTTGAAATACTCATCTACACTTCGGCTTCCCTACCTCAGAGTTTGCAACTTGTTGTGCAATTCACGATAGTAATACGCAGGCACAAACCGCTTCTTCATCACTCTTTTCATCTCTTCCCAAGACTCAATAGGTGGCTCGCCATTCCTTCTTCGATTTAACATTAATTGATCCCACCACACTATAGCATAATCCGAAAACTCAATGGTAGAAAGTTTCACTTTCTTTCTCCCACTATAGTTATGACAATCAAACACCATCTCTACCTTCTTCTCCTACTCTAAGTATGCCTCGGGATCATTTTTCCCTTGGAAAGGAGGAATCTTCATCTTTATGCTACTCAATTGATCATCCTCTCTATTCCTATCTCCTCTATCTTCCCAGTCCTTAGTTCCTCTATTCCAACCACTATATCCTCTATAACTCCCGACAAAAGGCTCATCAAAGTCATCATCCGACATTTCATCTCCACCCCTTAATATTCTCCTAGAACGACTCTCCTTCTTACGCCCTTGGAATACATTTGTGGATTGCTCTAATCTTTGCTCTACCGTCTCATGAATTTGTTCCATTCCCTCTTGGAACATCCTCTTCATCTCATCCCTCAATGCCTCAATTACTAACCTAGCATCAAACCTTCACCTCTCACCTTGAGGATAATGTTGTCTCGACATTGTCCCTGCAGAAAAGATTAGTACTAACACAAATATATATAAAATTAAACCTCACGATACACTCCCTTACGCGTTTTCGCTCAAATGATGATATCACACAGTCACTCGTGTATTCTCACAAACAATGATGATATCAACTTGCCAATTCCTTTTCTCAATTCTCTTGGAACTAACCCAAACTACATTAATTCCCTTCCGTAGAATTCAAAAACAAATCTAGGGTTCGTAAATTTTCCTCTATTTTTTTCTATCTGAATTTTTTTTTTGTCTCTGTTTTTGCTTTTGATCACGTTTCTCTTGTCTTCCTTTTCTTTTCTCTTCTTTTTTTTTGTCGTGATTTTTACTCTCTTTTTTTTTTAACAATCGACTAGTAGATACTACACTATCAAAAGAAAATTAATATTACGAAATTGAATGCTAACAATGGATATAAACAATTGGAGTTAGGGTTTTGATATTACCTTCCTCAAACCGAACTGATGTTTTGACAAACCTAAGCTCTGATACCAAACTGTTACGAACCACGCCAACTCGTGACGAAACCTAATACCAATACATTCGGAAATTCGTTGCCTAAGACGCCCAAACACCTAAAGTGGAAACCACGACCCGTTGTCTATAAGCGAGACAAGAACCTTGGTATGAAAATGAAGACGCCACAATCGGGATGGAAGACCGATTGATCAGTCGGGATGAACGCCACAGAAATCAATCCGATAAGTTCGATTTAGTTCTTGAAGAACCAAGAGAGGTGCCTTTCAAAAGTGTTTAATGTTCAAAGATGTATGTTCTATCTCTGTATTCTAACCCTAGGAGCTTATATTATGGTTTACAATGCGTAACATTAAAGCCCAAAACGACATAACTTAGATAAGTTGCGTAAAAACACGAAAACAGAACAAGAAAGCCGGTGGTGTAAACATGAAGGCCGGCGGCGTTGGAATGAAGGCCGGCGGCCTTGAGCCGGCCTTGAAGAGATACACGGCCGTGTACTTCTAGACGTATATCTTTCTGTGGATTTGCTTGACTCTATACACTGCCGTGCCTTTTAGCCGTGTGTCTGGCCGTGTATGATTCTGTGCAATCTTGAGATTCCTACACGGCCGTGCCTTGAAAATACACGCCCTCTTCATCCCGTGTCCGGTGTGACTTGTACAAAAGCAAGGGTCTTCCCATGGTTGTTCCAATCCGTTCCAACTTCATGATTACTCTAATCCTTTCTGGCTTCATGGACAACCTTTATCAACCCGTTAAGTGCTTCTTCGAATTGTTTCGCTCGATTTCTTGTGATCGGTCCAGGTGGCACTTCAAGAGGATCCACATTTCTTCTTCCGGCTTGGCTCTCATCATGGATCTCATCACCAGGACCCATCCTTCTTAAGGACTAAAATCCTAGGAATTGCACATTGCCTCATGCTTCCTCTTGCATACCCTTTGACCTTCAGCTCACTAACCTATTTTTGGAGTTCCTTTTTCTCCTTAGGATTGCTTTTATAAGCGAGTCAGTTTGGAATGGTTGCACCGGGTACAAAATCGATCTGATGTTCAATTCCTTAAATAGGACATAGTCCTTTTGGGATTTCTTTTAGAAAAACATCTTCAAATTCCTGTAATAGAGAAACAACAAAACTTAGCAAGGAAGTGTCAAGTTGGTTAAAGCTAAAAAGTACCTCTTTGTATAAGAGTACTATCATAGGTCTTTTTGCTTCTAGGAACAAAGTCTTCTTAACAACACTAGCTCTCGCATAAAAATTTTCTCTTCTCTCTGTTTTGTTCTCACTAGTCAATTCTCTCTTAATCTTTTCTTTTTCTCTTTTCTCAGATTTTCTCTCTTTTACTTTTGCAGTAGCACTCACTTTTTTTTATTTTCACCAGCTCTTTTTTGCTCACTCTCTCTCTGTAACCTCACTTGATCCTCATATACTTCACTAGGAGTCAAAGGACAAAGAGTAATAGGCCTTTGATCGTGTATAAAAGAGTATTTGTTAGTGAATCCATCATGTTTCACCTGTCGGTCAAGTTGCCATGGTCTATCTAGCAACAAATGTGTAGCTTGCATAGGAACAACATCACAAAGAACTTCATCCCCATATTTTCCTATGCTAAAAGAAACTAACACCTACTTTGTAACCCTCACTTCACCACTATCATTTAACCACTACAGCTTATAAGGGTAAGGATGCTTAATTGTGGGAAGCCTTAATTTCTCAACCATGGTTGTGTGAGCAACATTAGTACAACTCCTACCATCTACAATCACACCACATACTTTGTCTTTAACAAGACACCTAGTATGAAATATGTTCTCCTGTTGCACATTCTTTTTTTCCTTTATCTGCACACTCAAAGCCCTCCTCGCTACTAACATCTCCCCCAAAACAGCATATTCTTCCCCTTCATCGACATCTTCCAACGATGGCATGGGTTCATGTTCCGACTCACTGTCAGTCTCAATCTCTCCATCCTCCCTCATCCCCTTAATTCTCTTATTTGGACATTGACTTGCTATATATCCCGGCCTTGGCATTTAAAGCATTTAATATCATAATTCCTATTAAGAAAAGAATTAAGTTTACCTTTATTTTCCTAGGATGCTATTTCTGCTTTTTGTTCTGGCATTGGTTTGGAGTGGAATTGCCTCTCCTCTTTCTTCCTTACATTAGTCTTCTAGTTGGATGAACTCGATGCCACATATGTGGAACTACTACCTTTCCACTTGAGTTGCTTCTCCACCTTAATCACCATGTGAACCATATCCTCTAGTTCTATATAATGTTGTAACTCTACCACATTCTATATATCCCGATTCAAACCTACCAAGAACCTAGCCATAGTAACTTCCCGACCCTCCTCAACATTCGCCTGGATCATAGCAACCTCTATCTCCTTATGATATTCCTCTACACTCCTATTTCCCTATCTCAGATTTTGTAATTTATTATACAAATCCCTATAGTAATAAGTGGGAATAAATCACTTCCTCATCATTCTCTTCATCTCTTCCCAAGTCTCTATTAATGGCTCCTTATTCCTCCTCCTACTTAACATCAATTGATCCCACAAAACTATAGCATAGTTAGAAAATTTGATGGCAACTAGTTTTACCTTCTTAACTTCATAGTAGCTATGATAATCAAAGACCAGTTCCACCTTCTTTGCCCACTCAAGATAGACATCAAGATCATTCTTCCCTTGGAAAGAAGGAATTTTCATTTTGATATTTCCCAAATTGTTATCTTCTTCTTTCCTAACTCCTCTACTTCTCCCTACATTTCTCCTATCGCCCATGAAGGAATCCTGGTTAGATTCAGCTGCAGACCCTTCTTTACCCCACTCATCTTCCTCCATACGTACTACCCTCCTAGGCATTTTATCCCTCCTATGTCTAGTAGAAGCAATCTAAGGCTGCTTAAAATTCTACTCCATTTACTCATGAAACTGATCTATCTTTGCTCTAAACATCCTCCTCATCTCAGCAAACAAAGTCTCCATGATCAATTTCATATCAATACCACCCACCATACTATCAGGAGAATTTCTATCAAACATGCTTTTCCTGTAACAAAAACAAAGTAGAAAATAGACAAAACAATTCCTCACTGAATCACTCCCTCATGTGTTTAGCCACTCAATTACAAAATGTCTCTCTACTCCCTCATGTTTTATATCTCACAAGATTTAATTGGCTTTTGCGCACTTTAATGTTCTCACCACCCCTGCCTTTTACCACTCGTAACTCCTTCCTCAATTCTTTTAGAATCAACTAACAAATCAAAAGCCATTCCACAGATTTCAACAAATTCCTTTGTTGTGGAAATCAACAAGTCAACAATTCAACACAGTTTCCCCAACACTACAATCAACAGAATTATGGATTTCAACATAACTATTGCCATGAATCCTAATTTTTTTTATAACAATTTTCCTCTCTCTTTTTTTTTTAACTATTCAACAAGAAACTCACTGTGAAAAAATTGAACACATATAGTGATTGCTATAACAAGTCTAATAAAGTCAATAGATACACAAAGATTCGAACTTTTCTATTTTTTTATACGAATTTTCTTTTTGAAACCTAGATGTATAAAGAACAAAAATTGGATTTAGATAGGCAATTCCTAACTAACTTGATTACTCTGATACCAAATGACGTGAACTTCATCAACCTACACCGAAACCCATGATCAATTTTGGAACTCGAACAGTCATCAATCGATTATGAATGATGGGAAAGACCGCGTCCCGTTGCTTATAAAGAAGCAAGAACCTTGGTATGATGATTATGCTACAATTGGGATGGAATACCGATTGATAAGTAGTGCTCGAATGCCAAGGAACGATTCTGATAAGTCTGAGATTTCTTCAAGAACAGAAGAAGAAAAAGGGTGTTTAATTTATAATTTGCCAAAAAGTTGTCTATAAAGGAGTTTGAGTCACTATTTATATGTCTACGAAATTACAACAAACAATGTAATAAAACCTACTTGAGCCGAACTATTTCTCTCTTAAGTCAGCATATAAAGCCAATGGCTTATATTCTATAGTAACCAGAGTAGGAAGTAAGCCAGCTACAAAGGCTAGCAGCTTACTCTTGTTGGCTTACATTGCACAATTTTACACTGGCCATTTAGGCCAATGGCCTTCTCCTTCCATACCGGTAGCTTTGCTTCTTCAACGAACTTCTTTAATTCATCTTCATTCTAAGATATCTTAGATTCTAATGACTTGGATTACTCTTGGTTCAATCTTGGATTGATGCAAGCATTGCTCCTCATCTTGAATTTCTTTGATTAGTCCATTGAGTGCTTTCTTAAGTCGTTTAGCTCTAAGTTGGGTCATAAGTCTAACCGGCATCTCAAGAGGATTTGCTATCCATTTCCTAGCTTGGTTATCATCAACAAGTATTTAAAAGAAAAAAAAATCTTTAAAAGTATACTAGAATATTGATTCCCCCTAGAACTACTAATGTAATTAACTAATTATTATTCAATTTCATTACTATATTTTTGGACTGTGGGAATTCCTAACTTAAATTAATAGCACTCTCATGTCTACTAATTCCTAATTCCATTTCGATTAATTAGAATATTTTCTTAATTAAAACCCTTAGGATCAAATTACATTTGATTTGTGAACTCCACCATTAGGTTTAACCCTAACCCAAAATATTTATGTTGTCATATTTCTAGGATTGCATGCAACTCCATCCAATTTTGCTAGATCTATTCTAATATAAGATCTCTTGATCTTTATATAAGAATCAAACTTCAAACTAATATGCCAATAATATCAATTTGAAAACATTGAAGAGTACATAATTAGATCACAAGAATAACAATAATTTCATTGAATAATAAAATAGAAAATCACATGCTCATTCTAGGGTTCATCATACCCGAGTATAAAAGAAAATTTAAGCTAGCAACATATTGAATTTAAAAGTGATGATATAAAAAGAGTGTATAAAGATGAGCATCAATTAAACAATAATACTAAAATCTATCACTATGCTATTGTCACTTTAAATCTCTCCTCGACTAGAAATTTATACCCCTTATATAGCCACCAATTGTTGCCCAACTAGGAGTGTTTTAGTTTCCTAAAGAAAACCCAAATTCTTTGTAAATTAAAAAATATTGCTTCAATAGGTAGTAACAACTTCTTTAGATTTTACGAAACTCAGCTACTCTTGAAAGGAAATCAAATCTTCAAGATAAATTGCACTTTTAGAAAATGAAATTAAGCTTGGAAATCAAATTTGGGAAGTTGAATTTTATCTTGGCATAGTTATAATGTGTTCGTGCTATTACCTATGTACCATTTTGTTTCAAAGATATCTAAAAATTGCCTTCGACACACCTTATCAAATGGGTATGTTCTTGCTCATGTACTTCTACATAGTCACCTGTATAACTACTTCAAAATACTCTATCTTGCTTTGTTCTACATGGTCTTGGACATAGTCGTGCTCATTACAATATCATACTTCCTAATCATGTAAAATTGATATGTTTGTTTTAAATTTCACATGATTCTTCTATTAAATCATAAATTACATTTCAAAGCTCTAAAATCAAAATAAAGAGTGATTAAATGCAATAAAGAGAATTAAACAAAAAACTATTATAAATATTACAATAAATAAGTACTTTGTAACATTTATCACTTTGGCTTGTAGCAAGCAACTTAACATAATAATGGCATGTCCATGACATTGACATTGAAATAACCATTGATGCCTAAAGATGCTAAGCATGCAAAAATGCTAATCATTTGAAAGGACTTGGAAACTCGCTATCCTTTGTAAAATGCAAAGACCCTTTTATATCATTTTGGCAAAATGATGTAATTGGATAGTTGTTCAATTGCAAAAGGTTAACAATTCCACTATAAAACCCATATGGTCATCTTTCTAGCTAAAGTGAAAAGGTAATAAAGTTTTATATGATAAGTTGAAACTTGTGTAGTATTTTATGAAATGATGTGGCAAAAGTCAATTGAAAATCATCAATCTAGTTTCATTATTAGTATTATACATACTCGACTAATTTTTTTCTCAATGCAAATGATGATTAAAAATTAGGTGAATAGATCATGCATTTCCAATATTAAACAAGGATTTTCAATATTACATTGGTCAAACACACCTACGACTTACAATAATAATATCATGGGAGACATTAATATTCCATCCTATACATGTTCTTCCTACCATTTACAATATAACATATGATCATTACAAGAATAATGATCTTTAACACACATAACGATCTTGGCAACATCACTTCTTTACATCCTAAGCATCTATTCATAGAGTGAAGTCCCTTTTCCTTTTATTGTGAAAGATGTAACCCGTGCTCAACGTTATTGATTCTTTCCTTATGCTTCCCCAATTCACATTCTAATTTCTCACTTCATCTTATAACCTTTACACCTATACTTAGTATTTAGGATATCCATGAAATCTTCTTCCAAGGTATCATGCCTTTCAAGATGATACAACTATGAGTAGCACCCTACAGTCACAAGCTATGTTCCTTCCTTTTGAATTAAAGGAAGTAATTGAACCCAATCCATTAGAAATGAACATGATTATCCATTGCAAATCAAACAAAAAATATTGTAAATCTCCATTTAAAGCACAATCAAGGTTCCAACCAATGAATTATTCTACATTTTCCTTTGATTAATCTATGTTGTGTTCTTGAAAGAGAACTAACCCTCCATTAATATCAACTTATGCCTAATCCCACTTATATTAATGATTAATGCAATAATTTCCAATGAACTACAAGCATCCAAATAGATTAAAACATCACACAATTACCTAAAGAAATTTAGAACACCTCATTTGTGCACTGCTTATTAAATACCAATGCCAATTGCATTGCAAAAGTAAAAACAATTCAAAATGCTTATAAATGAAGATATTTCAACAAAACAAAACACTAGGAAAGCATGGGACTATGGTTATTTCCTTTTCACAAATTACTCAACAAAGGTAAAAAAGCTACCTATGTTTGGCCTTGAACTAATTACATAAACTACTATGTGGAAACCTCAATTTATTGGCCAGCTTTTAGTAATTGAGTTCTCGTAATAATATAGCTAATTGTTTGCAAGATTTCCTTTTAATGCTAATATTAGAAAAGCCTATAGGATGCACCAACTACATAGAACCTTCAATAAGAGGGTCAGAGATTTGACTCTATGTCCATATTTTTTACCAAAACCTTTTGTCATATACCCAACTATCAAAAGGATAGGGTAAAGAAAATTAGTACAAAAGCGTTTCCTAAGTTCGTTGTAATTCCCTAAAATTTCACTTAATAAAAACTTTATTGAATAAGCTATGATAAGAAGATATGTTTAAGCTGTAGCTCCAAATGAACCCAAGATTAGTCTAGAAATTAAAGTTAACCCGATATATCATAAGTTCACCTAACTTGACTTAATTAAAGCAAAAGTCAACTAACTCAACCCATCTTATTAACTTAAGTCTTCCATTCAATACCTTAGAGAAGACTTAAGTAGATATGATGCATTGGAATTAAGACTCGATATAGTTTAGAATAGACTTAGAAGATAAGACATCATAGATTTATAAGACACTCCTTTTCTATGAAATTGATGGATTTAACTCAGTAAAATTTTAGTAAAAAACCATCAATTTCACTCAACATCACTAAACTTCTTATCTAAGGATTCAATTTTCACCTTAAGATTTTTTCTAGCAAACCAAACCCAAATTTGATCAAAATTCATATACAAGATTAGTACTTAACCTTGAGTATTTCTAAAATATTAGATTTAAAAACCTGAATACAATTACCTAAAGTCCATTCTAATTTGATCGAAGTCAACTTTTAATGGATCATTCGATGATTCAAGAAAATAAGTGTTGACTTAAATCAAATCCTTTCTAAATCTAGCTTATCTAATCCCAATCATGAGGATTAGTGTCCCAAAGCATAGATAAGTAAAAAAAAAAAAAAACAAATTAATAGCAAACTAAATTATAAAACCAAATCGAAAACAAAAGTCCTTTAAATCTTACATTTAAAGCCTTCTAAGCAGTTAAGCTTGAAACCACATCCAAATCTTAATTTATTTTAACTAAAATTTTCTTAATTTAATATTACATCTTTAATTACCCTATAACGCATAAAATATTAGAACATTTAAATAAAACTTCAATGGCTACACCTCCTTCCCTAAGATGCCATCATAAAGAGACATGCTTCCCCTTCAGGCTTTCAAAATTCAACTTTTACCTTATCTTATCAAGACCAAATTTATTACACTTGATCTTAGCTCAATCCTACCTTATTTTATCTTGCACAAACTAAGAAAAAGACATAAGACTAATTTGAAAATTAGCACATAGTGACTTGGTTTAAGAAAATACACTAAACATGTAATTTTTCCAATTTTTGCCAAGGTTTACATACCTTAATCTATCTTATCCTATACTTATTAAATCTTACCCTATTATACCTTAAATATACCTTGATACATCAGTAAAAGGGCATGGGAAACTTCATGATATGCCTTAATTTGACAAAAAAAAAAAGAAGTATATACACACAACAAGGAAGCAAATCCGAATCAATCCTTTACAATGACGTGAACCCCTTAATCCTTTTATAATCCAATTTGAACTCAAATTATCTTACAACAAAAGATGATGTGCTTAAATGGATTAAGCACACGACACAAGATTAAAAGGAAATCCAATGATCAACAAGACTAAAAAAAGGAGTGAACTTCTTATATAAAAACCTCCATGCAAATGTTGAATTCCATTAACAATTGAATATCCACAATTCAGGATACAATTCCACTAAATTGCAAGCAATAAAATGATAGAATTGACCCTACAAATGACGTGAAATCAAGAACCAATAGAACACAATCCAAATCAAAACTAGATATTACACACTAGCATGAAATGGAGTCAATGAAGGAAATGATATGACTCACAAATCCTTGAGTTGCTACTCGCCACAATTCCTTGAAGAATTGATGAGAGTCTTATGTAAATTTGAGTAAGAACCCTAATTCTCAAAAAAAAATAGGTAGCAAATTGTATACTCTCAACTAACTACATAAACCCTACTTAAGCAAGTATTTATACTTGCTCCCCTTAGGGATAAAATGGCTAAACAATTGCATCTATGCCACCAAAGGGTGGTCGGCCGTAAGTCCACAATTACAACCAAATAAAATGTCCTAAAAGCTTACAAAATAAATGGTTCAATGAAATAAATTACAAGTACAAAAGATAATAATCTTTAAGGAGTCGGTTCATCGAGTTAATGTTGATCACAATGGGCCATTGGATGTGAATCCGATGATGTCCCTAATTTGACCAACAGTGAAGTTCATGTGGCATCCCATGAAGAATGATCGTCATACCTGCTAGATTACCATTCAAACTTTTATTAGATAAAGAAAAATATGTATGCATGCAAGTTATTTGGATCATCATCCAGATTAAGTTCCTTGTCCATCAAGATTACAGGGTAGATTCCCATCACTTCAAAAAGACGAGCACCCAAAAACATACTAGAAACCTCCCTTCTTCAAGTGAGCAGCAACATGTAAATCCATCCAGCTTGTCACTATTCAATTCACCCTTTCCTATCTTAATTTAATTTAATTTAAATTACCTTAAATTAACTTGATTAAAATGTGATAAGGGCCTAAAAATATCATGGAAAAATTAGAGTTTTAGAGTCTTATAAATAAAAGGAATATTACATCTAAATCTCATCTCTAAAAATACCTTGTTACTTATCCTTATTTCATCCCATGTTTGATGCCATCTTACCTAATCTTAACCTAATCAAAATTAGCCTAAAATTTGTCATGATTAAGCTTAGGAAGTTAACTAAAAATAAATAAAAATTAGCCTAAGAAATCACTTAGAAGCTACTAAAATCTGCCACCCTCTATTGACCATGTCAGCTCTATGTGATTTTATCCACATCAACCTTATCTTATCTTATGCAATCACTACCCTAACTTGTTGATGTGCCTAACCAAATTGGATGGCAAACAAATCAATCATTAGGCGTGAACAACTAACTCCCTCAACAAAAATATATAACCCTAATTCACATGATAAGAACAAGTAACCAACAAATTGTACCTAAATATTACTCACTAAACACAATTTGTAAAACAGCAAGAGTTAGATCGATATGACTCACAATCCACTCTAGTTGATTCTCGCCACAATTTCATTAGAAATTGATAAGAGGTCTATTGCAATTGAAGGAAACCCCTCAAGGCAACAAGTGTATAATTTTCTCAAAAATGTCAAAAGCTCCCTAAAAACCCTAGTTAGCAAGTATTTATACTTGCTCCTATTAGGGTAAAAACACACCAAAAATTACAAAGATGCCACTTAAGTGGTCAGTTCCCAAAACATAAATTACAAGTACAAAATAAAATGGCCAGTTCTCATAAGCAACAATTACAAATACAAATGGTCTTCAAGTAGCTGGTTCATCACTTCAATTGAACAATTTGTTGAAACGATTCTTCTTTGGTTTATGTAGGTCCATGAATAACCCATAAACTGAACTTTAATGAGTTTATTTACTGTCTTGTAAAAATTGACAAGTGTACTTACTGGAATGTACAACAAATATGTAATAGAAAAAAAGTTACTAAAAAAATGTTCTTTAGGTAGGATTATTCAAAGAGGACCCTCATTGGAAAATTTTGTAACCCTTTGGCTCTTGCCTTGGTGATAGGTCTTGTAGAATTTTGATTCCTATCATCTCCTCGGGCCTTAGGAAGATTTTCCCTCAAATATGATAAGTCTTCATGAACATCATCGAGTAGATAGAGTGATAAGCCTGTAACATCAAATGTAGTAGAGACTCTGTATCCTCCTAGTAGGTCATCTGTAAAAATATCACTGTACTCACCTAGTGCTTGAGATACCATAGGGGGTAGTTGCTCTTGCCCCTCTATCTTTAGGATATACCTCATCTGCAATACATATAATGGTCTATCATCCGCTACGGTCTTCCCTAACTCAAACTATCCCACTAATAATGTTTTCTTCTTCCCAATTTCACTTATATGTCTTTGAACCTCTTGGTCCTCTGATGGTTTCATTTGCCTGTGAACCTTTTAGACCTCTGATAGTTGACACATCTGTTTCTGAACCGCTTAGTCCTCTAAAGGTTGACTCATCTGACTATGAACCTCTAGGACCTCTCTTGGTTGACTCATCTACTTATGAACCTCTTAGTCCTCTGAAAGTTGACTTATCTTTCTTTGAACCTCTTGGACCTCTGATGGTGACATAGGGTTTAATACTATACATTTACCCTCCTGCTGAAATATATAAGTATTTCTATAACCATCATGTAAAACCTTCCTATCATACAACCAAGGCCTGCCAAGCAATATATGAGATGCACACATAGGAAGAATATCACATTCAATTTCATCATGATATTTATCCCCAATAATGAAAGGTACCCTAACCCTCTAGGTCACATGAAGACTACTCTGCTCACTCAGCCAATGCAATTTATAGGGTTTTAGATGTGGGGTAGTTACAAGTTGTAATTTTGATGCTAATGAGGTAGCCACAACATTAGTACAACTACCACCATCAACAATAATAAGACAAACTACCTTATACCCTATAAGAAGTGTGAAACAAGTTTTCTCTTTGCTCATCATCAAGGGTTGGAAAAGTAGTCAAGGCTCGGTGCAGTACATTGGTAAACAAATATAAATCACCTGACATGGTTGCTTACTAACTTCAACAAGCCAGCAACACACTTCACTACACACACTACGACAACACACACTAACACACTTCAATTATGGCAATGGTAAGTATAAGTAATAATTAATCACTTCTCCAAATGGTAGGTTAATGAATTTAATTGAGCAAAGTGTTCAAGCATCAATACATAATAACTCCCACACTTTAATGCATGCTTTTTTAATTTCAAATTTTAACCACTATAACTCCCATTTCAATCATGACACATACACACACTTAACTTCTCCACAACACTAACAACACAACATGTTGCAACACCCTTCATAACATAAACTCACTTCGCCACACACACACACACCTTAACCACGGTGCAAGCTTCAAACATAACCCACACTTACAATTTACGACGCAACACATCTACAATCCACAAAACACTCACTTCACAACACAATCATGGCACAACAATTCAAATACTACTTCTTAATGAAGCTTCTCCACAAATGGTAAGAAGCAATTCAAAATTCAAATAGCATTCATTCAATACTATACAATAACTTCTTCAAACTTAATGAATGTATTTGAATTCAAATAATTTCCCTATTCTCCACGCAAGGAAAATCTGGAAATGCAATTGACAATCTTTAATTTTTGAAACCACAAACAAGTAATTCACTCCTCTTTTGTCTCAAGGAATGTATCTCCAATTTTGAAACAAGCACAAGGAAAACACACCTCCTAATTCCCCTTCTCCTCATGGCAAGATCAAGAACACAAGGACTACTACAAGATCTCCACTTCCACTTCAGCAACAACAATTATAACACAACAAAAATCACAAAAAGTACTTCAATTCCACTTCAACAATTCGGATCAAGAAGTAAAATTCATGAACCCTAAATTTCAATTGAAGTTCACACAAACCCTACTCCATAACCTATGCTTTGATACCAAAAATGATAATGTGCCTAACCAAAAATGGGTAGCAAACACATCAATCACAAAGCATGAACAACCAACTCCCTTAACAAAATGGCGTGTCAAATTACTTTAAAATGGAAGTCCAATTCACAAGTTTGAACACTAAATGGAACTAAGAATAAACAAGTGTATAAACTTCAATGGAACCATACGTAAATGAACTAGAATTCAATCCTAATTTGAAATGATCAAATTTGAAAATATATGACCCTAATTCACATGATAAGAATAAGTAACCAACAAAATTGTACCTAGATATTACTCACTAAACACAATTTGTAAAACAATAAGAGTTAAATCAATATGACTCACAATCCACTTTAGTTGATTCTCGCAACAATTTCATAAGAAATTGATAAGAGATCTATTGCAATTGAAGGAAACCCCTCATGGCAACAAGTGTATAATTTTATCAAAAATGTCAAAAGCTCCCTAAAAACCCTAGTTAGCAAGTATTTATACTTATTCCTATTAGGGTAAAAACACACTAAAAATTACAGAGATGCTACTTAAGTAGTCGGTTCCCAAAACACAAATTACAAGTACAAAATAAAATGGACAGTTCTCATAAGCAACAATTACAAATACAAATGGTCTTCAAGTGGCCGGTTCTTCACATCAATTGAACAATTTGTTGGACTGATTCTTCTTTGGTTTATGTAGGTCCATGAATAACCTAGAAACTAAGCTTTAGCGAGTTTATCCATTGTCTTGTAAAAACCGACAAGTGTAGCTACTAGAATGCACAACAAATATGTAATAGAAAAGAAGTTACTAAACAAAGGTTCTTTGGGTGGGATTGTTCAAAGAGGACTCTCATCACCAAATTTTGTAACCCTTTAGCTCTTACCTTGGTGATAGGTCTTGTAGAATTTGATTCCTATCACTTATCCTATAAGATATTAAGCCAATTATAACCTAAAACTTGCTTAATCTTGTCACCTTATATGTAGAAAATTAGAGCTCAAATTAATTTTAAAAACAAAAAAAAACTTGATTATTATAAAAAGGAAGTTAAAAAGCAAATTTACCTAAGTAAACAATCCCATATTCACACACCACCTTGCTACCTTTTCCTTTGAAATTTTTCACCAACTTTTAACCAAAGACACCTCATATTCTTCTAAAAGTCAAAAAGTTTCACTCAAAATTAACCCCACTTGTAACTCTAAAGCCAATCATAGTTTTGGACCACAAATTCCTTACTCTAAGATAAGCAACTTCCAAGAAGATTGAATCATCTTTAGACTCTCTTTGGGGAGTTACTAACCTAACTTATTTTCTATGTTTTAAGACCTCTATTTATTAAAATAAGGTAATCCCAAATTACCCAAGTCATTTTTCATACCATACTCATCATGTACTTACACTAATATCACTTATATGTAATAGTTGTAGATTTTGCCCACAATTCCACATCAAGAAAACTTTACCCTTGTGAGATTATCTTATTTCTTTTTCATTTAGAGTATTTTTTTTAATATTTAGACATATTCCAAACTTCTAATGAATACAAAAATGCAAAGAAAAGATGTGAAGACCTTATCTTCAAACCATGCATTTATCCATGACCTATTAAACATCCATGAACACATTCTTGACATATATTCATGGAAATATTCTTGAAATATTCCTTGGACACATATTTGCCTTATTATGACAAGGATAGGACTTTACCCAAACGAAGACCTAAGCATGGACCTTGACAATGGCCCAATTTCCTAAATGAAGAACTTAACATTAAAAGAGTCTAAAAGACTTTAATAAAACATAGGGTTAGCAATGGGGTATTAGAATAGTTTATCTTAAAAGTAGTTATTTCTTATATATGTAAATATTTCTCCATGTTTATATAGGATTTTCAAAAGACTGCCAGGTCTTACCCCAAGATTATTACGATCCTTGAAAAGGAATGGTAAGGTGAGTAACAACAATGATTGCCACTAGATTTGTGCTTGTAACTTTAGTAGTACCTAAATTTAAATATTAATGAACCCATGTGTGTCTTGGATTTCATTGATTATTTGATTGATAAGGCCTAAAGGAAAAGAAAGTAAAGTTGCTTATATTCATGGCTATTCTTATAGTTAATGGAGTGTCTACAAATTGTTTGGTCACCTTCTTACTTATGTTAAGTATATTGAAATACTTATTTTGGAATGGATCATACATATTACCTTCTTACATCTTCTTGTATATTCCATCACAATAACATAGGTAATGAAAAGATGTCTTGAGAGTATCTTATTCTAACAATACAAAAATGATTAAAGGATTGTCATGTATTGGTATGAATTCGTATTATTTATTCTATTTTAGGTGCATGCATCTAAAGGTGTACAGGTAGGGAAAACATTATTTTCTTTTGGATTGTCTCGGGTCTTTACTCAGAAGATCGTTCTTCTAGCATAACTATTGATATGTATAGCAAGACTCTGATTTTATGTAGCCAAGGATGCATGCAAGTGTAACGAAATTGGTAGCCCAAACTTTAATGGAATTTTAAAATCCTTAACCCAAGGTCAAAGGAGGGGAATATTGGTCAGAATTATCTTTAGACTTCATGTAGTTTCTAGTAGACTACATGTGAGGATTAACATATGATTGTTCACACATTCATGCATTAAAATGTTAACTTGCCTATTTTACATGAAAGGTGGTTTTAAGATGGGATCTCAATAAGCTTTTATAGCTTACAGCCCCATAGTTTACCCTTTTTGCTAGCACCATTCTAGATTTGCCTTAGTAGAATCTAACTAGCAGCGAGAATCTCCAAGATAATAGTAGATGGGCAAGTGAAAAAGAAGATAACTAGAATAGATATTTTTTATTTTGAAGACTTTTCTAAATGAATGTAATATTAACTACTAAAACTTATTTCTCTATCTATTATATATGTAGAACTCCATATTTTACATTAATATGTGTTAGCTTTAATATTTGTAAAAATGCTATCTTTATGGTGGTTTCTAGAGTAACGACACCTTATGTATCATGTTAAAGTTTGGGTGTGCTGGAATTTGGAAAATCATGGACTTCAATATATTACATGGTAAGCTGTTATAACTAGAGTATCCACTAAGGTATGACATTCATAACCAAGGAAACTTCCTTATTCTAAAATATGTGACAATTTAATTACTCATAAATGATAGAGACAAACAGATTAAGTAAATATCTTAGGAATTAGGTTATTAAGAGATTCATAATTATAGATTCTCGAGTGCTTTCAATTACCACAAATGTATATGAGAGTAAACTAAAAAGTAGGCATTTTAGTCAATAATATAAAACATAATTGCAAAAGGTTTGGTTATAACCTATACTATAAGGCATTATGCAATCCAAAAAATTTAGCCCCATTCCTACTATTCAACATGATAATCATCAAAGATGGCAACTATTACAATAGTTAGCACATTGACAAAGTGCATTCTAATAAATAATCAAATGAATTATGTTGTGCTCATGCTGATGAGAGCCATGATGGGAGCCAAGCCAGAAGATGGAACGTGGATCCTCTTGAAGTGCCACTTAGACCGATAACAAGAACTCGAGCAAAACGATTCAAGGAAGCACTTAATGGGTTGATAAAGGATGTCCACGAAGCTGGAAAGGATTGGAGCAACCGGGAGAATGCACTTGCACTTGTACAAGTCATTCAAGGAGATCAAAGCATAGGAGGTCAAAGCTGCTAGCCTTGACAACGTTGGCCTGAGCATTGCCAGCCTTGACCCGGTGTTGCCATTTGCGCACGACAGAAGGACTATGCCGGCTTACTACACCACCGACCTTTCTACCCGGCGTACATCCTACGCCGGCTACTACGCTGCCGGCTTTCATTCCCTGTTTGTTATTTTTCCGTGACTTTATGATGTTATGTCGTTTTGCGCTTTTATTATTACGAGTTGTAAACCCTAATATAAGCTTCTAGGGTTGAGACAAGAACATAAAACACACATACAAGGTTGAATAACACATTTTGAGAGAATTCCTCTCTTGGTTCTCTAAAGAACTTCTCTTGAACTTATCGGATTTCTTCCATGGCGTTCATCCCGACTTATCAATCGGTCTTTCATCCCGATTGTGGCATCTACAGAATATACCAAGGTTCTTGCCTCACTTATAGGCAACGGGTCGTAGTTCCACTCGTTCGTTTTTTGGAATCTTGGGTTGCAAATTCTAAACGTATTGGTATTGCGTTTCGTCACACGTGGGCGTGGTTCGTATCACATGCTTATGCCTAATGTTGGGGGGCATAGAAGTTTCCACTAAAAGTTATTATGTTGCGTGTACATTCGTTACATGATAACCGTATTGTGAGTCAAAGGTCGCAAAACTCTAATTAAATATTTAAAAAATTATAACTAATCATATTACATAAAATCATACAATAAGAACGTAACTATGGATCCCATATTCCACGATTGACCAAGATCGCAGAGAATCGAAATCCCCTACCAAAATAGTAGAATGGAAAAATAATTCTATGTCTCACAATTTCAATTTCCACGTTAAGTTCCTAAGAATAACATTACATCTAGATAATCTATCAATACATATCTTACTCTATCATTCTTGATTTCTAAAGCTTTTATCACATCTTATCATACCCCATCCCAAGCTTTTGTGCTATTTCAAGTAAAATAATCTATGGAGGAGTGAACATACTACAGCTCTGTGAGATGAAAGTGCAATACTCTCAATGCTACACACACACAAGCAATTCCAAACAAGTTTTTAAATCATATACTATGCATGGGCAACCATATGAGCACAACATCACATGCGGTCTTTCGATAACCAGCATAAAGTCTACGGTTTAAGCACCATTTGACCTTGGGTTAAGGATTCCAAATCCACCATCAATGCCTTGGTCTTACAACCAATTTAATTCCTCTTATCTCTTCAATAGAATTTGTTTCTTAATTTTAGTGTCATAAGCTCTAGTGTTACTCACACACTGAGTAGCTCTAGAGTTACTCAAACACCAAGCATAAACACCCTTAAGGATCGACTGGACTCAAAACCGTCAAGGCGCAACATTCCCCTAGTCACTTAGTTCACACTTAGCGGAATAATAATCCTTTTATTACTTTTAGTGAGCCTTGTAGCAGTGATGGCATTCAATTTCATGCAATGTCATATGCAATGCATGATTAGTTTTAATTAGGTCCAATCCTTTAATTAATTGGTTTGTGGTGATCAAACAATATATAGTCACAAGCCAAACAACATTTAAGATAACAAAATATTAAAGCAATGAAGGAGCACAACTCCAAAGGTAAGCAATAAGAAATCATGTTAATTTCACAAGCAAAACAATTTACACTTTATATTCGCATTCACCACACAAGAAGATTTAAGCATAACACGTCATGGATATAGTAAGGAAGATCAGACCAACTAAATAAAGTCAAGTAAAGCAAACAACAAAATCATAATTAAATGAATTTTGAAATGAGTTAACATATGAGACCAAATCAATAATAGTATAGTTCAGCCTAGCCTCATCAACCATCAAATCAACCACTCGTGATTGAACTACAGTTCTTATTCCTTAACACAATCATGTCATTTCTCTTCTTAAGTGCTCAATTCCATACATTTAAGAGCCAAGTAGGGTAACCAAAGGTGTACCCTTCCAATATCCTCAACTTATTAAAATCTCAAAATTTGTAAAAATGAGACCACAAGTCTTTTTCATATGGGAAAACGTACATATATATGTATATGTATGTATATATTGTCAATTCCTTTATTTATATATATAGTGGAGAAAGAAATTGTTTTGTTCAATCAAATATTTTTTAAGTCTTTAAGTTTATGCCTATTTACATGTGCACAAGTATAGACATCTCCATATTCTTATTTATATGTATAGCTCATTAAACCACAAGTATATACATATGTAAAGATTTCTAAATGCATTTTTAACTAAACAATAAATTTTCTAGACACATTCCCTTACATGCTTAAGAGAAGCAAGAGAATATAATTATTAAGTTTGAAGGATAAAAATTTGCACTTATGATTCATATAATTATATGTATAAATGTATTCTATAAATATAGTATGAAAATAGTTTTGTCCAAACATATATACATATTTAGAATTAGATTTTTATATGTGTATATAATGATATATAATTTGTTCCATAATATGTATACATATACACTAGCTATAGAAGGAAAAGTTAGGTTTATATATTTTAATTTAGTATGAAGAAAACAAAGTAGAATCATGGTATTAAGCCTGTAGAGATAGTATTGGCAAAATAGTGCAAAGTGCTATCGCCAAGATGGTGATATCCAAACCCTTAGCCCATTCTGTTCTTTGTATCATTAAGACAATATTCATCTATAACTTATCTAACTACTAATTTCTTCATAAAACTTACTTTGCAAACTCATTTTACCCTATTGCTTACTCCAAAAATATTAACAACCACAACAATTGCAATAACAACAAAGCAAGAAAATACACATTACAAAATATATTAGAATTAAACACAACACTGTAGCATATCATAGAGTTTTCTATTCACCTAGATCTATTAGCTTTAGATCTTTAAATAACCCTCGAGAAGTCACATACATTTGAATGTTTCACTAAAAAAAGAATGAATAATAAACTTAAAGTTAATTATAGTAGCTAAACTCATTAAAACTAAAAATAAATATTAAATCTTTTTTTTTTTAATTCGTATGGATTTTTTGCTCAAATTTGAAGTTCAAAATTTACCTAACAAGTGTGGTCTTGTTGCAAAGTACTTCTTCCAAAGATTGTAATGGTGCTTACGGTTTTTGATTTGGAGTTGGTATGAGGAAGTTATGGGTTTTTGAAGTTTTGGGAGGAAAATGAAAAAGAAAAGACGGAGAACAAAGTGGAAGAGAGAAGAAAAGAAAAGAGAAAAAAACAAAGAAAGAAAGGAAAGGAAAGGAATGCAAGAAATGAGAACGAGAGGAGAGAGAAAAGCGAAGAAATTTATAAGGCGATAGTTAAGTCTGAAATTTCAGGTTTGGGTACATATATTAATGTTTTATTATGTTATTTAAATTATAATATTTTTAAATAAAAATTTATGTGTATACTAAGTAAAATTTTTTAAGTATAAATAAGTACTTAAAAATTCTATTTAATTATCAAAAATCTAAAATTTTAATTCTTACTTTTTATTTATTATAATTACATAATGAATCTTGTTTCTTTCTTTTTTTTTTCTTTTTATTTTAAGTTCATTATTATTTATTATAAAGTTTCCCTATACGTAAATTATTAAAATGATATTAATATATTATAGTAATTTAATTTTTATTATTAATTTTCTTAAAATTTTAAAATCACAAAAAATGTTATCCTTGCTACCATAGCCTAGAAGTGCTTATTGTTCCACTTATTTTCTTCAATTTTAGTATAGTTTTTCAAAATTTCTAGGGCATTACATATTATAACTCTATTTTACTCCACAACAATAGCTATTACATTGTAACTTTATTCTATTAGGTGAATTAAATGGATTTTTATTTATTTATTTCAATCATTGGAAGATAGGACTTCAAACTACATCATATAAAAGTTACCTACAAGTTTATATTGAAATAAAAAATTCAATTTTATCTCAAGCTATTGCATTTACATTCATGGGATAGAAAGGTAAAACTAATATGAGACTTTAAGATGGAACATTCATGTGTATCGGTATAACAAGCTATGCAAGCACCTAAATTTTGATTGGTGAAAATAAACTTCTAGTATTGAAAATGGAGAAACATTCTTTTTAGTTTTAAATTTAAAGTTTTTTTTTTTCCCTTTGGCTCTTTATACTGCAACTTCTTCATCACAATGGTTATACATGCTCTCTAATTAAAACATATTTTAATTCTTTTTTTTTTCTTTAAATAAAAGTGGTAAACTCTGTACATTGCTTGGGGAGTGTGGTGTTAGGGTAGGGTAGCAGAGGACGTTGGCCTCAAATTTTATTAATAGTGAAAAAATGATTACAAAAAGAAGGGGGGGGTGCCATGGACTTGACCACTCAACATTACAATAGCACCTATCATCTGCCAAAAAAACATAAATAAGTGAGTACTACTCCCCTTACAAGATAAATCTATAGAGAATGAATTTGAATAAAAACTAACAGAGTACTAATCCCATTACATTAAAAAAATTATAAACAAATAAAATCTAACAAAATAGGATATAAATAACTAAAAACACTAACAAGATATAATCCTGAAATGGTCTAAACAAATCTTGTCTTGTGTTAAGATCTATTTAAGCTCTTTATCTAGTTGTGCCGTATCCATCTAGAAGAAACTTGATTAACTCTCTCTTGCCTTTTTTGCTAGCTAATTAGCGACTGCATTTTTCTCTCTACAAATGTGGCTAAACTTGTTAAGAATTTCTTTTACCAAAGTTCTTGCCTACGGGATGTCATTCCAAAAATCCCATCGAATGATAGTTGAGAATAACTATTTAGACACTACCTAAGAATCTATTTCAATTAACACCCTAATAAAATTAAATTGCTTGCATAACTTAAGCCCATTAATGAAAGCTATTAAGTCAATCAAATCAATCAATTTGTGATTTGAGTGAAATCCATAACACTAGATCATTTGACCATTAAATTCCTTAAGAATGCAACCACCTCTACCATTTCTTTAGTTTGAACTACCATCAACATTTAATTTAAACAGCCCATCCTTAGGGCATTTCCAAGTCAAAGAGTGGTTTTTTTTTTTTTTTAGGTGATTTAGCTACACTAGCAAACAAATTCTCATCATACATTATTTGTTTAAGAGAAAAAGGATTAACACACTCGAGATTTAGGAAGTCATCAATAATATTAGTCAACAAAATCTTAGTTGGCTTATGGATGTTTTTAAGCTTCTTATTGTTTCTTTTACCCCATAGATACCACAAAGTCAAAATGGGAACAAAGACTTTACTATGATTTGACATGTTACTAGCTTTTCATTTTGAAAATTTTAGCATGACATCTATGGTAGAAATGTTTAGAGAAGAAAAAATCCAAATTGTGCATAAATTTGTTTCAAACATCCCTAGAATAGTCACATAAAAAGAAAACATGAACAATTATCATGTACTTCCTAAAGCATCATATACTCTATGAAGTAAGTGCTCGGCTCCATAAAAATTGCTTATCATCAATATGAACAAAGGACTAAATAGCTCACGACATGAACAACGAAATCTTTAAAGGGATGAATTTGTTCCAAAAAAAGTTTGTTTAGATCAACCTTCTCTACCTTATTCCTAAATTCATTCTAAGAACTAGAGACATAAAAGGACCCATATGAAGAAATCATCTAAAGAGGGGAGTCATTTTTATTCTCTATTCAACATTAAATGAAAGAACATCCTATACCAAATCAAAAAGGAGCAAACTAACTAGTCTTTCTACTTCCCATCCATTGTTAACCCATAGGTCATTAACTCTTGACTACAAGGAATTCATTGAGTATAATTTATAAAGTGGACCTTAGGGGAGCCATTTATCAAACCAAAAGCTAAACTCTTGCTTACTAAAACCTAAAAATATATGTTGCTTAGTCAAATCCCTAGCCTTTAAAAGTCGCTTCCATAAAGGAGAAGAACTAGGGAATGTAGAAGTTTGCAAAGGGTCTATACCTTTAATGTATTTAGAATGCATAAAATTAGTAAATGAAGTCGTTTTAGTTTTAAACACCCATTGGAGTTTTGATTTAAAGGAATTGGAAACATCCCCTAAAGCTTAGATTCCTAACTTACCCTCCTAAAATGGAAAACATAACTTATCTTAAGAAGCCTAGTGGGTAGCCTTAGACTTAGTTGAATCACCCAATAGAAAATTTGTAAACATACTCACAAGTTTTTTTTTATAACCCTTGTAGGAAACATGGATAGGTTGAAAAATATATAAAGGAAGAGAGGATAAGACATTGTTTATGAGAACAAGTTTACCCCAACCTAATAGCCATAGATTTGTCTAAGTTTTAAGTCTAAGAGAGACTTTTTCAAAGATTTCATTAAACCTCTATCGATTCCTCTAACCAATTGATAGAAGACAACTAAGATAGGTGAGAGGTAAATGTTTAATATTCATCTTAGTCAAGGATCTAATGATCTTTTTTTTTTGTTTTTTTGTTAAAGCTTTGCACTTTTTTGGAAATAAGAGAGAGCTTTTGTGTTTGTTGATTTTTTCCCCCCCAAACCTACTCATAATGATTTAAGAAACCTAAAATTTTAGAAACATAAAATTTTGAGCCATTTAGGAAATGGATGCAATTGTTAGGAAAACTGAGATGTGATATCCAAGGTGGTGTAGAATTCCTATACCTCAGAGAGGAATGTTTGTGAAATAAATGATTTAAACCCTTAGATAGAAATTCAAACACTATAATGAAAAGGATTAGAGAAAGAGAATCCCTGAAACACTAGTGAAACATATTTGAATTCTATATAAACCAAAAAAAGGATTTAATGTTCATGAATTTTTAGTAAGAAGATAAAGATTCAAAAAATTAGAAATAATAGTTCTCATTTATACCCTCTCGCTTTTTCTTTTAACTAGAGTTAAGGGAAATGTGAATTTGGTGACTATTATTTCGAAATTTTTTAAAAGAAAAAGCAAGAGGGTATAAATAAAAGAGGAGTAGTTATTCTACATAATTCCATTGGGAAGGAATAACAACTCCTTTTCAAAACAAAGAAATAACTATTTTTTAAAATAATTTCATTTAGATATATATATATATATATATATCCATATTTCATGAAGATCACATTAGGAGAATTGGTGATAGGAAACAGACTCCTACAGGACCTATCACTAGGGCCCGAACTAAGGGTCTCCATAATTTAGTTTTGAGAATCTTACATAAGAAACCCAATCCTGAGGAAGCTAATTTATTTTCTTCATTCCTACATTATAATTGTAGTGCATTCCAATAGGCTTACTTATCAGTCCTATAGGGTACCAAATCACCTATATTCTTAAGCGAGTCAGGATTCTCATCAAGGTTTAATTTGAAAGTACCTTGAAGACCAACATCTTGAGGACCAATTTCTTTTATATATTTGTCATTTGCATGGACTATTTTATGTTGTATTTTCTTTCGGGACACTTTCATTTTGATTGTAATTTTCATTTAGGACCAGTCACCTTAAAAGTGGCATAGTTGTAATTTTATGCATTTTCTAACCCTAAAGGGAGCAAGTATTAAGGTTTGAGAAGGTCATTTTTCAGATTTGACATACACTTTTTTGTGAGGATTAAGGTTCTCCTAATTGTCATTAGACTCTTATCAATTTCAATCCCAAGAGTTGAAATTATGATGAGTGCAACACTTGAAATTGTGAGTAATATCAATCTCTTGTTGTTGTGTTTCATTTCATCTTTAGTGAGTCATATCTAGGGTCGGGTTGAAATCTTCTTGGTATCATTTGGTTACATTTGTAATTAAGTTGTTATTTCCTAGTTAATTGGTATTGAGCATTTGTTGTTTACTATCAATTGTACTTAATTTGAACCGTGATTTGTATTTCGTGAAAAGGGGATCTTTGAGTTGAAAATTTGTTATTCTTGTGTATTATTCATGTGGATTTATAGGTGATTAGTGTTATGTTGGAAGAAATTATCCTTGTGGAATTGTAATTGCAACATTGAGTATTTGGATTTCATTACATTTTCACTAGGGTTCACACAATTTTTACCCTTTTGAACTGGTTTTGATTTTGAGAGTTGAAGTTGTTCCTTTGGCTCATTTGCATGTGCTTAGACCTTGGTTTTAGGCACATCATCTTGTGGTATCAAAGCTATATCAAATTTGGATTTAAGATTGAACACATCCTAATTGAAGAATTGGTTACATTCATTGGAAATTGACGCCATTATTCATGAGATTGAGACTAGTTTGATTGTCTTTCAAATTGGTTTTGTATGTGCTTAATCTTGGTTTTAGGCACATCATAATTTGGTATCAAAGCTTGAGGTTTAAGAGGAGGGAGTTGCAATTTTGAATTTTGGAAATTTAGGGTTCATGTTCTTAGATCTTCAATTCCAAAATTGGGGGTAAATTGAAATTGTTGTTGTTGTTATCTTGAGTAGAAGTTGAACTTGCTGCTTGTTGGAGTGATTTTTGAGTACTTGTTGAAGCTTCTTTGTTGTGGACTTCACCGTGAAGGAAGAGGAAAGATAGTGCATTTTTTAAGGCAATTTCGGAAGTGCAATTGTGTCGGAAAGAAATTATGATTCTTACATTGTTTGTTTTCGGGAAAATTAGGAGAGAAACAATTTGCAATTTCTAGATTTGAGTAGTGTGGGAAAAGGGAAGTTATTTGATTTTCAAAACAAGCATTAAGATTGAAGGAGTTAATGTGTGTTTGTTTGAATTTGAAAATTACTTTTTACCAAATGTGGAAGGGTTGCAATTAGTGAAGTGGATTGATTTTCAAATTTAAATTGCTGCCTTTTGTGTAAGTTGCGGTTAAGAATTGTGTTTAAAGTGAAGAATTTGCAACGTGTTGTCCTTGAATTTACCTTGAGGAGGAGTAGTGAATTGATGAAGTTTATGTTGCATGTGGCGTATCTATTGTGCAAGCGGCGGTGTGAGAGTGTTGTACGTGAGGCATTGTAAAGTGGCATGAAATTGTGTTGTATTGGGGGAGGTTATTGCACTGTGACTTAAGGGGTATGGAGATTATTATTGTGGTATTGAATTAAATATAACAATGTCTAGTGAAATGTTTCAATATGCTAATGTGTTGCATCGAACATAGACTACATTTGCTAATAAGGATGAAGAACAACGGGAAAACTTGTTCCACACTTCTTATAGGATATAAGGAAATTTATGTATCTTTATAATTGATGGTGGTAGTTGTACCAATGTAGTAGTCGCCTCGTTAGTATTGAAGCTAAGACTTACTACTATTCCGCATCCTAAACCATATAAATTGGATTGGCTTAATGATCAGGGAAATTTGCATGTGACCTAAAGAGCTAAGGTACCATTCAGTGTAGGGGATAAATATTATGATGAGATTGAGTGTGATATCTTGCCTATGTGTGCATCCCATATATTGCTTGGCAAGCCTTGGTTATACGATAGGAGGGTCTTGCATGACGGCTTCAGGAATATTTATTTGTTCTAGAAGGAAGGCAAACGCATTATTCTGAATCCGATGTCACCTTTAGAGGTCTAAAAGGTTCAGCAACAGATCAGTAAGCCATCAAAGGTTAAAAGGGCTTTAATACAATGTAATGATTCTAAGGAAAAGAAGGTATTATTGATGGGACAAGGTGAAATGGAGAGGATAATTATAGAAGAGACTCCAATATACTTGCTTCAGTTGAGATGTGAATTAGGGTTGTAGGAACCACAATCTCTACCTTCAACAGTTTCTCAGGTATTGAATGAGTATACTAACATTTTTCCTTATGATTTGCTAACAGGGTTACCACCTTTAAGAGGGATAGAGCATGCTATTGATCTTATGCCCGGTTCAGTATTACCAAACCGACCCGCATATCACATGAATCCCGAGGAGGCTAGGGAATTGAAGTGCCAGGTAGATGAGTTGGTTGAATGGGGGTTTGTTAGAGAGAGTCTCAACCCATGTGTTGTTCCTGCCCTTCTTGTTCCTAAAAAGGATGGTACTTAGAGAATGTGTATCGATAGTAGAGCCATCAACAAAATCACCATCAAATACAGGTATCTTATTCTTAGACTTGATGATATGCTAGATGAGATATATAGTTCATAGGTCTTCTCCAAAGTGGATCTTAAAAGCAGATATCACCAAATTCGGACGAGAGAAGGGGATGAATGGAAAATTGCTTTTAAAACACGTCATAGACTGTATGAGTGGTTGGTTATGCCCTTTGGTTTAAGTAATTCTCCTAGTACATTTGTGAGGTTGATGAATCATTTACTGAAAGAATTTCTAGGAAAATTTGTTGTTGTTTATTTTGACAATATTTTGATCTACTGTAAAAACCTAGAACAACATGTGGAGCATCTTCGGGTAGTATTCTCAGTATTGAGGACACAATAGCTATTTGCAAATATCCAGAAGTGTTCTTTTTACCAAACCGAGGTAACATTTTTGGGTTTTGATGTATCTGGTTCAAGTGTTAGGGTGGATGAGGAGAAAGTGAGGGCAATCAAGGAATGGCCAACACCTACCTCAATTACTGAGGTAAGAAGTTTTCATGGACTTACATCATTTTATAGACGCTTTTTCCATAATTTCAATGGTATTGTCAATCCTCTCATAGAACTAACTAAAAAGAATGTACCTTTTATCTAGAGTGAAAGGGCTCAGAGGAGTTTTGAAGAGGCAAAAGAAAAACTCACTTGTGCTCCATTATTGGCTTTACCTGATTTTGACAAAGTTTTTGAGTTGGAATGTGATGCTTCTAGGATAAGAATTGGTGCTGTACTAATGCAGGAAAAGAGACCTATAGCATATTTTAGTGAGAAGTTAAGTAGTGCAACTTTAAACTATTCTATATATGATAAGGAATTTTATTCCTTAGTGAGAGCTCTCATGACATGGCAGCATTATCTCCTCTTGAGAGAGTTTATTATTTATAAAAATCATGAATCTTTGAAACATTTCAGGGGACAATAGATTTTGTCTAAGCACCAAGCTAAGTGGGTGGAGTTTCTAGAGGGTTTTACTTATGTGATAAAATATAAGAAGGGTAATCAGAATATTGTTGCTGACGCTTTATCACGACGGTATGTACTTATCACTTCTCTTCAGTCAAAACTGCTGGGTTTTGAATTATTGAAAGAACAATATATATGTGATGAGGAATTCAAGACTGTTAGGAGAGGTGTTACGAGGGTAAGATATATGATGGCTATTGCGTGATTGAGGGGTTTCTGTATAAATCAGGAAAACTATGTATTCATTCTGAATGTGTGAGGGAGTTATTAGATTGTCTGGACATTTTGGTGAGGAGAAAACCTTAGCCATATTGAAGGAGAATTTCTATTAGAAGGGCATGATAAAGGATGTCCATAGGGTATTAGAAAGGTGTGGTATTTGTAAGAGAGCTAAAGGGAAGAAAGGTGTACAGGGTGAGTACATGCCTTTGCCTATACTAGATAAACCTTGGACTAATATCAGTATGGATTTTGTGCTGGGATTACCTAGAACACAAAGGGGAAAAGATTCGATTATGGTGATTGTTGACAGGTTCAGTAAAATGTCACATTTTTGTGCCTTGTCACAAAATAGATGATGCCATTTTTATTGCTAACATTTTTGTGCAGGAAATTGTCAAATTACATGGAGTCCCACACAGTATAGTGTTAGATAGAGACACTAAGTTTCTTAGTTTCTTTTGGAAGACATTATGGAAAAGTCTAAGTACTAAGCTTATGTATAGTACCTCTTGCCATCTACAGACAGAAAGACAAACAGAAGTTGTCAACCACACGCTTGAGAATCTACTCAAAGCAACAATTAGCAAGAATCTTACTGATTGGGACTTGTGTCTTCCTATTGTTGAGTTATCTTACAATAAGTCTACTTATAGTTCAACCAGTAAGTCTCCCTTTGAAGTTGTTTATGGCTATAATCCTTTTATTCCATTAGATTTTATAGCAGGACTAGCAACAAAGGAAGAAAATCTTAGTGGAGTTGACCGAGCTAGACAAATTCAGCACATTCATGATAGAACAACTAAACACCTTCAGAGGACCTAGGAACAATAGAGAATCCAGGGAAACAGGCATAGGAAAATTCATCTTTATAATCTAGGTGACTTAGTCTAGATTAATCTTGGTAGGGATAGGTTTTTATATAAGAAGTCACAGAAGCTGTCTCCCAAGTCAAATGGACCATTCAAGGTTTTAAAATGCATCAACAAAAATGCCTACCGGATAGAGTTACCAGGTCATGTGCCCAAAACCAAGGTCTAAGCACAATCAAATGAACCAAAGGAACACTTCAACTCTCAAATCAATAACTGGTTTAAAAAAGGTAAAATAGTGTGAACCCTAGTGAAGGTGCAATGAGATCCAAATACTCAATGAGGCAATTATAATTCCACAATGATAATTTCTTCTAACATCACACTAATCACATATAAATCCACGTGAATAATTCACAATCTCAAAATAAATCTTCAACTCTAAGAACCCCTTTCTACATGTGCTAATCACGGTTCAAGAAGCAAACATAAAGGATGAACCAAATTCAAATGCAAAGTATCTTAATTAAGCAAAAAAAATTCAAAAATAATAGGAAGCAAATCTGACCAAGAACTATCTCAATTCACTCCTAAATATTACACACTAGAGAAGAAAAGAAATCACAACAAAATGAAATTGATATTACTCACAATTTCAAAGTGTTGCACTCGTCATAATTTCAACTCTTGGGATTGAAATTGATAAAAGTCTAATGACAATTAGGAGAACCCTAATCCTTACACAAAAGTGTATACTCAAATCTGAAAAAATGGCTTCCCTCAAACCCTACTTTAAGTAAGTATTTATACTTGCTCCTTTTAGGGTTAGAAAATGCACAAAATTACAACTATGCCACTTTTAAGGTGGCTGGTCCTAAATGAAAATTACAATCAAAATGAAAGTGTACCAAAAGAAAATACAACATAAAATAGTCCATAGAATAATTACAAAGTACAAAATATCATAAATCTTCATGAGCCAATGCTTCGAAATGGAAACAATTGCAATGGGCCTTTGAATGCAAATCCAATGATGTCCTATGGCCATCAACTAATTTAGGACATGTTGGCATCCTATGGAGAATTATTATTGTACTTGTAAGATTATTTCTCAAATACTTATTAGATGAAAGAAATGAAGTAAATATGAGTAATTTGGATCATAATCCAAATCCAGTTCTAAAAGCATAGATGGTGCTGAAAAATTTCCCATAATCTCTTCGGGCTTCTAAAAAATTTTCCCTCAAATCTAGAGGATCATTTTTGGAACTAAACCCTGATATCTCTATTGGCCTGCTCTCCTAGCTATCAAATGTAGTGGAAGTAGTTTTGTTCTGTTCCTGAAACTAATGTACCTCAGATGGAGTCATAGGTGATAGTACTATGCGAGACCCGCCCATACTGAACATGTAGGTGTTTTTAAACCCATCATGTAACACCTGCCAATCAAATAACCAGGGTTTACCTAATAGCAAACGGAATGCATACATAGGAATTACATCACATAGGATCTCATCGTGATATTTCTGCCTAACACTCACAAGCACCTTCGCCCTTAGTGTAACATACATACTGCCTCGATTATCCAACCAATGAAAGTTATGAGGGCTAGGATGTGGGCTAGTAGACAAATGTAATTTGTCTTCTGGTGCAGTAGATATAACATTCGTGCAATTACCACTATTAATGATGAGTACACAAAGGTTACCTCTGATCCTGTAAGAGGTTTGAAATATGTTCTCCTTCTGAATAACTCTAGCATCTGGAGATGTGGTTAAAGCCCTGCGTAACACATGAATAAGTAGATATTGTTCACCTGTACGCTCCTCATGTGTTTCTACAGTCTGGACATCATAATACTCCTACAATGCTATTGGTAAATCTGTAGGCTTAGTCTATTCCTCGTTAACCTCAACATGTTCCCCAGCACCCTCCATAACAGTCATCACCCTCTTATTTGGACACTGTGCTACCATATGCCCAAATCCCATGCATTTAAAGCATTTGATCCAGCGTGCTTTTCCACTAGTAGATCTAGGAATAGTCTGCCTCACATTTGGTACTATTACCTCTTTACCCTTCCTAGCGGGTATATTTTCTTTGGCAGTGTTTAGGGTAGTTTTGTCCACTGCACTCACTGTCTCACCTACCACCTTTGTCCCCCTTGATCGATCATCAGCTGCTATAGGTCTGGTAGTAGTATTAGGCCTACTGCTCAATGCCCTGAACAAGTTGGACCTTCTTTGCCTCTCCACTTTCAAGGCTAACTGAATAGCCTCATCAAGTGTACTATAGCGCTGCAGCTCAACAACACACGCTATCTCATATTTCAGACCCAAGACAAAGCATGCTACGGTTTATTCTAGAGGTTCAATTGACCCACATCTAATCATAAGGGTTTCAAATTCCTGCACATAATCATCCACTGTCTTGCCTCCCTACTTCAAAGTCTTCAATCACATAAATAGTTCCTATTTGTAGTGTTCAGGAATAAATCTTTTTCTCAACACCCTTTTCATATCCCTCCATGTCTAAATCTCAGCCTCTCCACCCCTACGCCTACTGATAATCAAATTCTTCCACCATAGTGCAGCATACCCTATAAACTCAATAGTAGCCAATCAGACTCTGGTATTATCATTGATCTCATAACATTCAAAGAAACCCTCAACCTTGTCCTCCCAATCCAAATAATCATCAGTTAATCCCTTGCCATCATAAGAAGGCATCTGCAGCTTCACATACTCCAATCCCTAAGGTGGCCTGAAATCCCTATTCTGATATGGATTAGCCCCAAAGTTGTCATCCCTTTCTTCCCTGTATAGATGATGATCCTCATCTATCCTTCTATTTAGACTTCCATCTCCCACTACTCTACCTCTTTGAGGGTTTTGTAGAGCTACGCGAGGTGGTGCTTGAAGATTCACCACTGGTGGTTGTGGTAATGTCATCCTATCAATCTTAGTTGCTAAAGTAGCAACTATGGTAGTAAGATCCTGGAGCTATTCTTCCAAAGTTCTCCTACCTGCAGTATTATGACCTTAACCTCTACCAACCTGGCTATTGGCTTCATTGCCAATTCCTCCATTCACACTTTCATTGGACATGTTATGACTTAAGAAGTAATCCCACAGATTTCAGCACACTCCTTCAACAACACCAATCACGCCACTAGCAATAATTCTCAAGTGCAACACACATAAAACCACACCAAAATACACACACTCTTCACTAAATTTACAAAAACACAACTCCACATACACGCCTCTTAAGTCATAGTGCAACAATCTCCAGAAATACAACATAATATCACACCACTTTACAACACCTCAAGTGCAACACATTCACACTACCACTTACGACAATACACACATCACATGCAACACAAACTTCTTAAATTCACTACTCCTTCTCAAAGAAAATTCAAGGATAACACGTTGCAAATTCTTCACTTTAAATAATAATCCAATCCATAACTTACACAAAAGGCAGCAATTTAAATTTGAAAATCAAACCACTTCACTAATTGTAACCCTTCCACATTTGGTAAGAAGTAATTTTCAAATTCAAACAAACACACATTAACTCCTTCAATCTTAATGTTTGTTTCAAAAATCAAATAACTTCCATTCTTCCACACTACTCAAATTTGGAAATTGCAAATGCTCTCCCCAATTCCGAATTCAAACAATGTAAGAATCACAATTCTCTTCCTACACAATTGTACTTCCGAAATTGTATTCACTAGTGCACTATCTTTCCTCTTCCTTCATGGTGAAGTTCACAACAAAGAGGCTTCAACAAGTACTCAAAAATCACTCAACAAGCAGCAAATTCAACTTCCCAAAACAAGATAATCATGCCACTTCAAGCAATAACAACAACAATTTCAATTTACCCCTAATTTTGGAATTGAATATATAAGGACATGAACCCTAAATTTTCGAAATTCAAATAGCAAATCCCTCCTCTTAAACCTCAAGCTTTGGTACCAAATTATGACGTGCCTAAAACCAAGGTCTAAGCACAATCAAATGAACCAAAGGAACACTTCAACTCTCAAAATCAAAACCAGTTCAAAAGGATAAAATTTGCGTGAACCCTAGTGAAGATGCAATGAGATCCGAATATTCAATGATGCAATTACAATTCCACAAGGATAATTTCTTCCAACATAACCCAATTCACATGTAAACCCACGTGAATAATATACAAGATCAACAAATTTTCAACTCAAAGAACCCTTCTCACCAAATGCAAATCATGATTCAAATTGAGTACAATTGATAGTAAACAACAAATGCTCGATACCAATTAATTAGGAAATAACAACTTGATTACAAATGTAATCAAATGATACCAAGAAGCTTTCAATCCAACTGTAGATATGACTCACTAGAAATGAAATGAAACACAACAACAAGAGATTGATATTACTCACAATTTCAAGTGTTGCACTCGCCATAATTTCAACTCTTGGGATTGAAATTGATAAGAGTCTAATAACAATTAGGAGAACCCTAATCCTCACGCAAAAGTGTATACTCAAATCTCAAAAAATGGCCTCCCTCAAACCCTACTTTAAGCAAGCATTTATACTTGCTCCCTTTAGGGTTAGAAAATGCACAAAATTACAACTATGCCACTTTTAAGGTAGCCGGTCCTAAATGAAAATTACAATCAAAATGAAAGTGTCCTAAAAGAAAATACAACATAAAATAGTCCATAGAATAATTACAAAGTACAAAATATCATAAATCTTCATGAGCCAATGCTTCAAAATGGAAACAATCGCAACGGGCCTTTGAATGCAAATCTGATGATGTCTTACGGCCATCAACTAGTGTAGCACATGTTGGCATCCCATGGAGAATTATTATTGTACCTGTAAAATTATTTCTTAAATACTTATTAGATAAAAGAAATGAAGTAAATATGAGCGATTTGGATTGTCATTTAAATCCAGTTCTGAAAGCATAGACGATGCTAGAAAATTTCCAATCACTAGGAGAGTATGGAGTATCAGTGACCTTTAATGTCTCAGATCATTCACCATACTAATCAGATGACATGCATGAAGACCTATCAGATTTGAGGGAAAATCTTCTAGAAGCCCGAGGAGATGATAGGAATCAGACTCTTATAGGACCTATCACTAGGGCTCGAGCTAAGGGTCTCCATAATTTAGTTTTGAGAATCTTACATGAGAAACCCAATCCTGAGGAAGCTAATTTATTTTCTTCATTCCTACATTATAATTATAGTACATTACAGCAGGCTCACTTATCAGTCTTACAGGGTACCAAATCACCTATACTCTTAAGCGAGTTGGGATTCTCCTCGGGGTTTAATTCAAAAGTACCTTAAAGACTGGCATCTTGAAGACCAATTTCTTTTATATATTTCTCATTTGCATGGACTATTTTATGTTGTATTTTCTTTTAGGACACTTTCATTTTGATTGTAATTTTCATTTAGGACCGGTCACCTTAAAAGTGACATAGTTGTAATTTTGTGCATTTTCTAACCCTAAAGGGAGCAAGTATAAATACTTGCTTAAGTAGGGTTTGAAAGGCCATTTTTCATATTTGACATACACTTTTTTTGTGAGGATTAGGGTTCTCCTAATTGTCATTAGACTTTATCAATTTCAATCCCAAGAGTTGAAATTGTGGTGAGTGCAACACTTGAAATTGTGAGTAATATCAATCTCTTGTTGTTGTGTTGCATTTCATCTCTAGTGAGTCATATCTAAGGTCGGATTGAAATCTTCTTGGTGTCATTTGATTACATTTGTAATCAAGTTGTTATTTCCTAGTTAATTGGTATTGAGCATTTGTTGTTTACTATCAATTGTACTTAATTTGAACTGTGATTTGTATTCAATGAAAAGGGGATCTTTGAGTTGAAAATTTATTGTTCTTGTGTATTATTCATGTGGATTTACAAGTGATAAGTGTTATGTTGGAAGAAATTATCCTTGTGGAATTGTAATTGCAACATTGAGTATTTGGATCTCATTACATTTTCAATAGGGCTCATGCAATTTTTACCCATTTGAACCGGTTTTGATTTTTAGAGTTGAAGTTATTCCTTTGGTTCATTTGCATGTTCTTAGACCTTGGTTTTAGGCACATCATCTTTTAGTATTAGTGCTATATCATATTTGGATTTAAGATTGAACACATCCTAATTGAAGAATTGGTTACATTCATTGAAAATTGATGCCATTATTTGTGAGATTGAGACTAGTTTGATTGACATTGTTTGATTGTCTTTCAAATTGGTTTTGTAGGTGCTTAATCTTGGTTTTAGGCACATCAATTGGCTTAAGGGTAATCAAGGACAATATAAGGAGTTGGGAATAAAGAATATGGGAATATTTGAAGTGCGGACCATAAGAATGAAAGTCAGGAATGGAATCAAAGGCCAATAGCTTCAAGGATATGAAGACCACCAACCCAAGCGGCCGGCTTTGAAAGAAGGTCGCCGGCTTAAAGTGGCTGACGTTGAAAGACGTGGAAAGGTAGGCTTGAAAGCTTCCAACCTAAGTGACCGGTTTACTCCATAAAGGCCAGCTCCATGTGTAGATAAGCCATCGGCTTAAAGTGCCGGCTTAGGTAGAAAATTATAGGTCGATTACAAGAGGAATGTAGGCAAAAGTAGAGGAGCTTGGCATGAAGAAGATAGCAGTCTAGGGAACATAAAGATGAAAATTCCTTCCTTCTAAGGGAAGAATGACCTTGAGGTGTATCTGGAGTGGGAGAGGAAGGTAGAGACGATTTTTGAGTGTTATAACTATGCTGAGGCCAAAAACGTAAAACTTGCTACCATTGAATTTCCTGATTATGCAATTGTTTGGTGGGATCAGCTTTCATTGAATAGGAGGAGGAATAAGGAACCACTAGTAGGCATATAGGAAGAGATGAAGGGGATCATGAGGAAACGATTTGTACCTACATACTATACCCTTAAATAAGGAAATAGTAGTGTACAGGAGTATCATAAGGAGATAGAGGTTATCATAATCAGGGCAAATATTGAGGAGGACCGCGAGGCAACTATGGCTAGATTTCTAGCAGGGTTGAATAGGGAGATTCAACATATAGTAAAGTTGCTGCATTATGTGGAACTGGAGGAAATGGTTCATATGGCCATTAAAGTTGAAAAGCAACTTAGGAGGAAGAGTAGTAGCACTACATGTGCCATATTAAGTTCTTCTAACTGGAGAGCTGATACAGGGGAGAAAGAGGAGAAACTGCTACATTCCAAACTGCTACCAAAACAAACATTAGACTTGGTATCTCATGGAAATAGAGGTAAATCTGATCCTTCTACTTTTAAGAATCAAGATATTAAATGTTTTAAATGCTAAGGTAGAGGACACATAGCTAGTTAGTGTCTTAATAGACGAGTTATGGTGCTGAGGGATTATGGTGAGATTGAGATTGACAGTAACTTGGATCATGAGTCTATGCCACCACTAGAGGTTGATGATGGAGGGAGTATGCTGTGAAGGGGGAGTTGTTAGTAGCTAGGAGATTAGTGACTATGCAGGTTATGGGAGAGGAAGATGTGCAACGAGAAAATATCTTTTATACTAGATGCCTAGTTCAAAATAAGGTATGTAGTGTGATTATAGATGGTGGGAGTGTACAAATGCTACTAGTACAATCATGGTGGAAAAGTTGGGGCTTCCTACTATTAAACATCCATGTCCTTAAAAATTGCAATGGTTGAAAGATAGTGGTGAAGTTAGAGTTACAAAACAAGTGTTAACTTCTTTTGGCATTGGGAAGTATAAGAATGAAATACTATGTGATGTAATTCCAATGCAAGCTACACACTTGTTACTAAGGAGGCCATGGCAGTTTGATATACAAGTGAAACATGATGGATTCACCAACAAATACTCATTTGTACATGATCAGAAGTTTGTTACTCTTTATCCTTTGAAACCTAGTGAGGTTTATGAAGATCAAATGAGAATACTGAAAGAGTGAGAGCAAAAGAAAATGAGTGGTAAAAATAAGTTCAGTGATATTATAGAGGAAAAAGATTGAGTGTTGAAAGAAAAATAAAGTGGAAAGAAAATTTTGATGAGAGACTCAATGAGGTTAAGAATGGTCTATTTGCATGAACAAAGAAATCTTTAGAGATGCAAGAAAAGGCCAAACTTAATATTGAGTGGCAGAAGAAGCAGAGTACTAAACAAACTAGTAAAAGGCATCATTAACATCTATTTAAACCCGGAGATTAAGTTTGGGTGTGTATGAGTCACAGGCAATTCCCAGCATGGAGGCAGTTAAAGAGGCTTCCAAGAGACAAAGGTCCAGTCCATGTCCTCAAGTGCATTAATGATCACATTTACAGATTAGAATGGCTAGGTACGTATCCAACTAGTGCTATTTTTAATATTACTAATTTGAGTTTGTTTATTGCAGGTGTCGATTTGAGGACAAATCCTTTTCAAGATGAGGGGAATGATGAAGATCACATTAGGAGAATTAGCCTAAGGGTAATCAAAGACAAGATAAGGAGTTGGGAACAAAGAATACAAGAATATTCGAAGTGTAGACCATGAGGACAGAAGTCGGGAGTGGAATCAAAGGCCGACAGCTTTAAGGATATTGAAGATTGCTAGCCTAAGTGGTAGGTTTTGAAAGAAGGCCGTCGGCCTAAAGTGGCCGGTGTTGAAAGACGTAGAATGACTGGCTTGAAAGCCACCGGCCTAAGTGGCCAACTTACTCTATAAAGGCCAGCTCTATGTGTAGATAAGCCATTGACTTAAAAGTGCTAGCTTAGGTAGAAAATTATTAGCTGGTTCTTATCCAATTTAGGCCATCGATGTATGTTGTTTTCCTTAGTCACAAGTAAGGTTTTTGTAGCTTTTTGTATACCTTTGTTATGAGACTATAAATAGTCATCACACATTCATTTTTAACCATCTTTGAACATTTTTAAATCAACAATTGAGAGAGATTTCTCTTTGGTTCTTTAAAGGACTATCGAACTTATTGGATTCTTGAATCTATAGCATTCACCCCTTAACTTATCAATCGATCCTTCCATAATCGATTGTGGTGTTATCGCCTATACCAAGGTTCTTGTCTCATTTATAGACAAAGGGTCGTGGTGTCCATCATTCTTTAGAGATCCTAGGTTGTGAGGTTAGTGAATCAATCGTCGGGTTTTGTCTCGGGTTAGTGGGGTTCGCACCAATATTTTATCCATGATCCTAGACAATAATCATGCCAAATATATAGGTATTTTTAAATATATTTCACATCTATGACTAATATAAAAACTATTTTTTCTCTATTCCATTATTTAAAATTTTCAATCCTATTTTTAATTAAATGCAAAGTGCATAATACATACATAGTGTCAACCAAACAACAAAGTGTGATTTTCATTCAATTTTCATCTCGTGGGTCCAAACAAGAAGAACAAACTGTACTTCATTTCTTTTCCTCTCCATTTACTTTCACTCATTTCTACATTCCTTGAAATTATTGAACATAGAATCAACAAAAAGCACAATGAAGTAATATTTATACTCCTTAAAGTAATGCTGTGGCACTACAATCTTGCGTAAATGAAGTAAGCTGTGATGAATCCGTAGTAGTTGTTAAGCTCTGCGAGTCATTTGTTTGTGACATGCTAGTTGAAGGTGTGGAATATGTAGCCATAGGATACTCTGTCGGTAGGTAAGGTAGTGGATTTTCATCTTCTAGAACATTAATAGCTTGTTTTGCAGAAGGCCTGCTATGACTATCAGGATGAGCACACCATAGGCCCACAACCATTAATCTCTTCATTTGTTCATTGTCAAAATCCCCATGTAGCCTTGGATCTACAGCATGAAACATTTCACCTCTCCCATAAAGATTCCAAACCCACTCAACCAATATCACTTGATCTTCTCTAGCTTTAAGATCAACTGGTTTTCTCCCGCAAGCAATCTCCAAACAAACGATTCCAAAACTGTAGATATCGGATTCTTTGGTAGCCCTATATGTTACAACACACTCTGGGGCCATATAGCCCAAGGTCCCTGCCAATGCAGTAGTTTGACCACCTTTCTCATGGTCTACCAACCTTGCCAATCCGAAATCCCCAAGTTTAGCATTGAAATTAGAATCAAGCATAACATTGCTTGATTTTATGTCCCTATGCACAACACATTGTTCCCACTCCTCTTGTAAATATAGTAATGCTGAGGCCAAATTTTGTGCTATTTTGTACCTTGTTGCCCAAGGTAACAAGCTCTTCCCTTTCAATAGATGGAAGTCTAAACTTCCATTTGGCATGAATTCATATACAAGAAGCAAGTCCATTCTCTGGTGGCACCAACCAATAAGTTGAACAAGATTGCGATGCCTCAATCGACTTATAATCTTGATTTCTGATGCATACTCCTTCATTCCCTGTCTAGAGGTATTTGATACCCTTTTAATGGCTAAATACATGTTCATATTCTTCAAAAATCCTTTGTAAACTCCACCAAATCCTCCCTCACCCAATTTTTCCTCAGGCTTGAAGTTACTAGTGGCATTAGCCAATTCTGAGTACGAAAACTTCCTAGCTCCTGATCCCATCTGAAACTCCTCGCCCACGTACTGGTTAAAGACATCCTCAACTTCTTTTTCTCGATTTCTCTTCCTCAATATGTGAAAAAGAACGACTACCGATCCTATAACCAATATGCAGCCCACGGCAGAACTCAAACCCACGATAAGTCCCGTTTGGGAACTTCTTCCAGCTTGGCCTACCCCTGCATCCACGCTGCCCTCTAAGCTAGAGGTGAAATTCCATGCCGAAATCGTTTGGTTAGCAGAGTCGAAACCGGTGGATGCACTAAACCCAAATTCAACCCATTCCGGTAGCCAATGTCTCAAATCAACGACATAACTAAGGGACTGAATTATGATTGTATCGTTGCGATATCCCGTGAAAACAACAGATAAGTTTTTTGTACTTGAATTATATGTTATCCAAGCTTCATTTGTTTTCCCGTCTCTAATATCGCCCGCCCATGAAACGTTGCTGACAGACACAAGAGAATTAATGTCTACACCAACATGTGTGCCTGGGGGATCATAACTATTCTTATAAATATCAAACTCCACAGCAACGAAAAGAAAGGAAGTCGAATTCAAGGACTGGTTCCTATAAGTGAGGCCGAGAGCTCCACCAGTTGTTAAGTCGTCCGGCAATTTCGTGCCATGAGGAACTAGGAAAAATGCCATTCCGTCACCGTAAGTTGATCTATTTTGCGAGTCGATGATGAACGAGAAGTATGTGCTGAAATCTGTGAGATTTCTTGAGGCTTCGTCCCATAGATGCATGGGTTGATTATATGTGGCATGGCCAACGTTAAGTTGCTCATTTTGAGTTAATGTAATAACTTGGTTTGCGGCAAAAGCTCCTCGATATGAGATATTGGTATCGTCGCTACTAAAGCTTGTGTAGTTGAAAGAGAGAGCGTGTGAAAGTGGGATTATGAGAAGAAAGAAAATTGGGGTCATGGTTTGCGGCAGAATGACAGATACTTCCTTTCAATTGGTTTTGCGATGTTTCTTAGCCTACTCTGCTTCTTGATGGCATGATATATATCCGGGCATTGGGAATTTTTTTAATGTGAAAAAGAAAAATCAGTTCCGCATGACCCGCTGCGGAGCCGCCCCCCTTGACCAGCTTATCTAGTACTTTATTGGCAAGTTGTTTGGAGTTTTGTCTTGTGCGCTTTCTCGCAATGACTGTCATTTAGCTGGAGCTTAGACCTTATACGTTGTGTATGGTTTTAAGGTAGGTACTTGAGATTTTTCCCATCAAAGCTGACTTTTTTTTGCTAAATATCGTAATGGATCATGCTTGGTTAATAGCTTTATGGCATAATATAGGGTATATTGCCAAAGCCTATGCATTACCTACACTAAAGCACGGTAAGTCTTCTCAACTTTCGAGTATCTCTGTTCTCCTTCTGTAAAGTTCTTGCTTAGGTAATATATAGGGTATTCTTGTCTTTCTATCTCGTCCTTCTACCCCAACACACAACTCATGGACTCGGGAATATGGTCAAATACAAGAATAAAAGCCTTCCATGAGTAGGAACCATTAGGATTAGAAAATTCATCAAATACCCCTTGATTTTAGTAAGGGCTTTTTCACATTTTACATCCCATTCTATTGTGGTGTGTTTCTTTAAAAGCCTAAACAAAGGGTGACACTTTTTGGTAACTTGAGGTATGAACCTGGCTATGTAGTTCAACCTTCTCAATAGGCCCCTAACTTCTTTAAGGGTCTACAAGGTTAGCATTTCAACAATTGCTTTAACCTTGTTTGGGTCTACTTCAATCTCCTTTCAACTAACAACAAACACCAAAAGTTTCCTCGATGTTACTCTAAATGTGCACTTATTAGGATTTAACTTCAATTGAAATTTTCTAAGCCTCTCCAACAACTTCCTGAGGACTTCCACGTGATCTTCCCCTTCACGAGACTTGGTAATCATATCATTGACGTAAACCTCGACCTCTTTATGCATCATGTCATGGAATAGTGCTACCATAGCTCACTAATAAGTTGTTATAGTGTTCTTCAAACCAAAGGGCATAACCTTACAGCAAAATGTTCCCCCATTTAGTGATGAACATTGTTTTAGTTTTGTCTTCCTTTGACATCTTAATCTGATTGTACCCTAAAAAGTTGTCCATGAAAGAGAAAGTGTCGTTCTCATAGTGTTATCTACTAAGATGTTAATGTGTGGCAATAGGAAATTATCTTTTGGCATTGCTTAGTTCAAGTCTCTAAAATCAACACAAACTCAAACTTTCTCATTTTTCTTGCGGACTAGCACTACATTCACTTCCAATTCCGAATAATCCGATACTTCAATGAACCTAACTTCCAACAACTTCTTCACTTCTTCTTTGATTTTCAACAAAATGTCAGGTTAAAATCTCCTAACCTTTTGTTTTCTTGGTTTGATGCCTACTTTAATGGGTAGCTTATAAACCACTATCGAAGGATCAAGCCTTGGTATATCTTCATATGAGCATGTGGAAATGTCCAGATACTTGGATAATAACTGCAACAATTCCCCTCTATTTTCTTTTGACAAACCATTCCTAACCTTGATGTTCCTAGGGTTCTCATTCATAACTAAATTCACTTCAACGACTAGTTCATTAATGACAATTTTGCCATGCTGAAATTGATGCCAATTCTTCTTAATCTCATCAAATTTTTCAACATCACCTTCGACAACTAACCCAGTAGGACTGAAAGTGATATCAACATTTTTATCGTTTATAGGCACGAGATACCTTCCACTTTCATGGATTTTATTGGATTTGAGGAATAAAAGAGAATAAGGAAGCAAATAAGTAGTAAAAGAAAACACTAGTAGAGAATATAAGTAGTACATGGCATAGTCTTCCTCTCCCAACACTGTTACAACCTAACGACTAGACATAAACTTAACCTTTTGATGTAGGCCGGAGGGTATAACTCTAACTAAGTGTATCCAAAGCCTCCCTAGCAGCAAGTGAAAAGATCTTGGTTTATCCAATACTTAAAAAGGAATTGTGAACTTGTTGATCCCAATTAGATTAATCAAGAGGGGGGGTGAATTGATTAATTACTTAAAATACAGGATCTAAATCTCCAAGGTTTGAACTAAAAGCTTGCTAAAGGTTAATCTAATCTACTTGGACTACTTTGTTAGCTTAGATTCGGTTGGTGATGTACGTTAGGGTTTACATCTACTCAGTTAGTCACAACATAGTTTGTTTAAGAGTTGTAATTCTATAATCAAGGTTATTATTACCGGTGTTTTTAGTCATTTTAGCTCATGAGTGAGTAATAATTAGACTTCTTAGAAGGTTTACCTACTTGGGAGCTATCTTTAAGATCTACAACATGATCCAATCCATTAGCATCATTTAAATACACAAAATTTTCTCCCCTTTTCCTTATGTTAGCTTTCTTCTTCTTCTCTTTTCTTTTCTTTTCCTTTTTTTTTTTCACATACAGACATACATACATACATACATACATGCATAATGATAATAGTTAAATAATGTAACAAATCACGTTTAACTAGTAATGTAGCGTATAATTTGACTCGTAAAACTATAATCTTTTATTAATGTTCAAATAATTACATGACCTAATGATTTGAAAATGTAAAGCTCTATCTAAAATAAAGAAAAGTAAACTATACTAGCTTGGTCAAACCACTTTTGCTTCTTTTGTCAATTGTTAGATTTGCTCATCTTTTTTCTTCAAGTAGTCCCTTAAGTACTAGATGAACCATTGTGACTACCTATGTTTCCTTTTCCAATAGTTTGCAACCTTCTTCCATTTCTAATGTAGAACCTCTATCTTTACTCATGTAGTGGCTTTGTATCCCTCCTCTTTTGGCATCGAGTTTTACAGTTTTGGTTCATGTTTGAACACATTGGGGGACTCATATTGTGCTTGATCGACACTCTTCATAAAATCACATATGAACTCCCAAGTAGCCCTATGGGCTCCAATTCTTCCATCCAGCTCACCTAAATCTGCTATCTCCTTTACCTCTTTACTCTCCCATTATTCCTTGATATTGTTGAGGTAGGTGATCTTGGATGCCAGGGTATGTTAACATCTTGATAATTGAGAGTTACCCATTCCAATGACCTTATGTAGGTAATGTCCTACAATGGGCCCAATTGTCTTACTACTTAGGCTAGGAAGTGATCCATACAACCCATTATACCAATTAGAGGCACACTTAGATATTTCTTGCATCCAACTATAGCTTTCGTGCAATCGCTCCACTTAGCCATTCATGCGATATCTCCCAACTTAGTCATTTTAAGTAACCTACACCATTGTCGAATTGATGTGTCGCTAGGCAACTTGACCTAAGTAGTAAAATTATCCACTATGTTTGCTTGTGGAACTAAGGACCCCCTCATCAAATCTGCCTCAAATGCATTGATGTGGCTAAGAAACCATAATATTAACAAGGTGGGCCCCCCTTTGAACATGCCATGACCTTGTTGTTTCATAAAATTTAGGGCTTTGATTTGTTCTACTAATACTATTGGGATGTAGGACTTAGCTATCATAAATTGAGAGACTAATTCAACTACCTTGAAATGGACATTAGATCACCCCTATGGGAAAAGGATGGTTGTAAATGCCACCAATATGAATGTGTTGATGTGGTTCCTTTGCTAGTTATCATACTCTCCATAAAAAATTTCCCACCTATCAAAATAAGCTATTGAATACGCATACCAACTTCCTAATGTGGAAAACCAGATACACTTGTCCTTGCATTCTATCAATGTTTCAACAATTTAACTTTTCCTAACCTCTAATAGTTGATAGAATACATTCATGAGGTGGGCTTCTAAGTTTGGGGTTATTATTCCATTTTTTTATGGTAGAGGCCATAAGCAATTGGGCATACTCCTTTGAGGTAGGTGCCAATTTGTAAGGCTCAAAATTGAATAATGATGACCCAAAATCCTAAAAATGGGCCAAAGCTTTGATTAGGTCCCACTTAAGTTACAACTTTATCAAAGACATTATTGGACCATCTTCTGCATAATACAGTCCTGATGTTCTTGAATGAATTTGCTAAACCATCAACCCAAAGTTTACATAGGATATGTATACTGATCCATGTGGATTTTGTTGACATAACCTAACTAATCTTCGGTTTGCTTCCTCATTTTGCTATAGATTACAATAAGAAAATAGGAAAAACCAACATTTTACAATTGATAAGTGTTAGAAGATCCTTAATTCTAATGCTTATTAGTTATAATTTTATATGGATTTCATGTGATTTGTGAAGAAAAGGGTACTTATATGATTAAATTTTAATTTCAGGTGTTAATGGAGACAAAAGAAAGGTTAAACGATGATATAAGTAAAGGCGAGGTGAAATTTGGTGAAAAATGAAGAAAATTAATTTTTAGTTCAACACAACTTTCAGCACAACCCATGCAAATGCTAGTGGTGGATGCAAAAAAATGACCAATAGCTATATCAAAGTATGCCCCTAGTTCAGCATAGCTCGTGCAGATGCCAGTAACAAAAATACAGGGTTTTTTTTTTTTTTGGACCTGCCTTGAGCATGACCATATTAGAGGTCGTGTTAAACTAGGTAATGAAGATAATGTGTTTCGAAGTTAGCATGGCCTCGAGCTTGGCCGTGCTGATGCCCATGCTGAACCCTATTTTCGTAGAACTATAAATACACACCTTGTTTTATTTTTTAAAAGAGATTTTTTTTCTTTTGGCTTTGTTCTAAAAACCCTAAGGGAGCATTATTACAAACTTCAAGAGGAGAATTTTCCAAACATCATTGGAGATCACAAAACAACACAAGAGATTACTCTTTCTATCATGAATCAATTTTACTTCTCTAAATTCTCTGTTTTTGTTGAAAACTCTATGGAGGAGTAATTCTTTATATCTTTCATCTTGTGAAACCCTAACTTATGTGCTGAAACATTAATTGATTAATGAATTATTTATATCTTTGCATCTATTCATGTGTTTCCATTGTTCTTGTAATTGATTTATGCATGTGAATTGATTACATGTTTGATTTTTATTAGATTAAAAGAGGTTTTGTCTAGTAAATTAGATCTTCATGAATAGAGAGATTACATGTTTTGCCTAGATGTAGGAAAACATTGATTTTCTACAATTACTTGGAATTTGTGAACTTAATGAGATATTGTATGACAGTGAGAGAGAGGTCTCCATTATCTTATGCATGACTAAGAATTGATTAACTCGAGGGAGTAATTGATTTTACTCGAAAATTCATGCAGTGCAAAGTGTAAATTGATTCATTAATCGATATCTTATTTTAAGAATTTAAGGGTTAGGGTGGAATAAGATGAGGGGTATATTTTATGATTGAATACATTTTTGAGACAATATCATTCAATTCTAGGATTATTAGGATTTGTTAATTGTTAAGTTAATTCATAATTTTCACATCATAAATTAGACTAGATAATAAAGAAAGATAATACTAGTACTTGTTTTCTAGATCCTAAAGGAAGACACCTGTTAAATCTATACTATAATCGATAGGTACACTGCCTAACTCGATAGTAGATTTTATTGGTTATAAATTTAAAACTCAAAATGATCATTAAAATTTGAGTGCATGAAGTTTTTAGCGCTGTCGCCAAGGATCTGACAAGGCGATATTAGGAAAAAACCATAATATATACTACTTTAGTCGTTCTTCTTATTTGTTTTATCTATTTCTCTTCTCTCCATCTTTTGAAATGTTCTAATTCACACTTGGTTGCCTTTTGTAGTATATGACAAGGAATCTTCCCTTTAACTTTCTTGATCTAGATCTTGAGATTAAGAGAACACTCCATCAAATTCGAAGGAACACAATTGCCGAGTCATCTAGGCAGTTAGTTAGTGAGGAGGGAGAACATGATATAGCAATAGGAACAGAGGTTAAGGAAAAAGAGCTCACTGAGCAACTTTCTAATAATTCTAAGTCAGAGTCATTCGCAAGGAGTGAGGCAAAGGTATAAGAAGTAATGGCTAAGGATCCATTAAAGACAAACATTAAGTATGCAAAGCCCATATTGGATGGCACAGGTCCAACCATTATTAAGCCTCCCATTGCAGCTATTAATTTCAAGATCAAAGGTATGGTGATTTAACTTCTACAACAATACTGTCAGTTCAATGGATTACCTAATGAAGACCCCCATGCTCACATTCAAACATTCTTAGAGATTTGTGAAACTTTCAAGAACAATGGGGTGACAAATGAAGTAGTGCGTATAAGATTATTCCCTTTTTCATTAAGAGAGAAGGCTAAGACATGGCTTCAATCATTAGGTCTCAGGGCTTTGACTACATAGGATGACACGGTAAAGGAGTTTTTGGAAAATTATTTTCCACCATGTAAGACCGCCAAGCTCTGGAACAACATCTCTTCTTTCACTCAACAAGATCACAAAACAATATATGATGCTTAGCAAAGATGGACAGAATTGTTGAGAAAGTGTCCACATCACCAATTACCTACATGGATGTAAGTTCAGACATTTTTTAATGGGTTAAATTCGGCTACACGTCACTTGTTAGATGCTGCAGCTAGTCGTACATTGAACAATAAGACTCTGGAGGACTCATTGAAGCTATTCGCTAATATGACAAGAAACAATTACAAGTGGGGTCATGGCAAGAGTAAACAGAAAGTGATAGGAATGTATGGAGTAGATGTAATGACTACTTTGGTAGCAAAGATGGAAGCTTTGACCTACCAAGTTGCAACTCTCAAGAACCCTTAAGGACCACTACAACATCATATGGGAGATCCTGAAGAGGGTGTGAATCTTCTTAAGCAAAATGAGTAGGTAGATTATCTTGGGAATTTAAATAGATAGCAGTATAATCAGTACGGTAACACCTACCATCCGAGGATGAGAAACCATCCGAACCTATCTTATGGAAAATAGGACTATCGAAGAGCTAATCTACCACCACTAGGGTATTCAAAGCAACAACAACCACTTTATTAGCCCTTATCGCTTCCTTCAGTAATATACTAAGTCAGTTCATCTAGAGCTCTGATGTAAGACATCATAATCAAGAGGCCTCGATTCACAATCTTGAGAAGCAAATTGGCCAATTAGCTAAGATGATGTCTAAGAGACAACCTAGCTCTCTTCCCAACAACATGGAAAATAATCCAAGAGAACAAGTGAAAGCCATTACATTAAGAAGTGAAAAAGAGTTACCATCTGAATAGCGACATGAAAAGAAGTAAGAGGATAATAAACTTGTTGAAAGGAGAAGATAACTCTTGAGGAAACACATCCTGAGAGGAGATCACCATTGGTTGTCAAAGAATATGTGCCAAAAATCCCTTATCCAGCTCGCCTCAACCAGAGCAAAGACAAAGAGCTATTTGGTAAATTCCTTGATCTATTTAAACAATTGCACATTAACATTCCATTTGTATAAGCACTTTTGCAAATGCCAAATTATGTTAAGTTCCTAAAGGAACTTCTATCTAACAAGCGAAAGTTGGAGGATGCATCTACTATAGAAGTTGATGCAAATTGCTTATCTATCATTCAAAATAAACTTCCTCCAAAGTTAAGGGATCTAGGAAGTATCACAATTCCGTGTATCATGGGTGATACTTTAGTTGATAAGGCCCTAGCTGATCTTAGGGCTAGCATTAATTTAATGCCATACTCATTTTTTAAGAAGTTGGGACTTTTTGACCTAACACCAACTAGGATGAGTTTGCAGCTTGTTGACTACTCTGTGAAAATTTCCAAGGGGATAATTGGGGATATCATGGTAAAGGTAGGGAATTTCATCTACCCCATCGACTTTGTAGTTCTAGAAATGGATGAGGATGGGGATATCCCTCCGATACTTGGGAGACCATTCCTAGCCATTACTAAGGCAATGGTTAATGTGGAAGGAGGTAAGCTTACTTTGAGAATTGGTGATGAAGAGTTGGTAATCTAAATGGCTACTGCTATGAAACACACTATGTGAATTGATGACTCTTGTTACTCTATTAAGAGTTTGAGAAGAGATATGAGTTAACAAGAGATCGAGAAATCCAACGAAAATTGCGTGGAGTCACTATAGCTAACCCTTCGATAGCATGATTGGATATGGGACTACACGTCAGGATCACATAATGACGATTAGGACTATGACGACCATAAATAGGTGAGTGGGAAACTTAATGATATGCTACAATGTTGTGTTATGTGTTGATATGCTATGTATGTGAATTCACTTGCTTGGTTGTAGTTGCAATTGGATGTGATTATTATTACTTTTAGGATATATAGTGGGGTTAAATGAGTTTAGAAAAGAAGTTACGAAGAAATTGGTAATTAGATAAGTTATAAGGGAATACTATTTTAATGATGTAGAGGATATAATGGACTGAGGGGGTAGGTATCATTATCTTAACGATAGCACTTTGCACTATCTTGCCAATGCTATTACTACAGGCTAATACCACAATTCAAAATTGTTTTCTTCAAACTAAACCAAATTATATAAACCTAACTTTTCCCTCTATAGCTACCGAGTAGGTATGCATAGCTAGAATAGATTATATATATCATTATATACACATATCAGAATCTACTTCTGAATATGTATATATTCTTAGGCAAAGTTATTTTCCTATTATATCCATAGAATATACTCATGTATATAACTATACAAATCATAATTGTAACTTTTTATTTTGCAACTTAACAATTATATTTTCTTGCCCCTCCTAAGTAAGTGAGGGGGAAGTGTCTAGTAAATTATCCTTTAGTTAAAGCTATGTTTATAAAACTATATATATATATATATATATATATTATACATAGGTATTTGAGGACTTAGGTAGGATGCATATGTGGCGTCCTTGTTGACCCTAGAATGTGTATATAACTGAGCACTTGAGAGGTGCGATGACATAAAGGTATCAAGGAATAATAATTGTAAATCAATCCCAAGTGTTTGATTTGACGTTTAAGTCAAATGACACAAAGATGTCAAGTTAACTAAAATCTTGCATATAGCTTGATCATTTTTACCTGTTTAGTCTGGTTTCCTTGTTTATTTTATGATGTAAAATACATGATCTTTTCTTGTTGTGGTAAGTGTGAATATGAGATGTAGTGGATTTGTTTATGGGACTTCACTGGTTCCTATTGATTTTTCTTGGAGTAGTAGCCTTTAAATGCTTAGTAGTGTACCTTATTGCCTTAAATGGGAATTGGTTGCAACTATATATTATTTAGTCACCTCGAGCCAATTAATTAAAGAAGTGGACTCGATTAAAACTTGACATGCATTTACACGAGACATTACATGAGATTGAAAGCCATCACTGCTACAAGACGTGCCAAAAGTGATCAGAGGATCGTTGTTCTACCAAGTGCGAACCAAGTGATTAGGGAATTATCGCTCCTTGATGGTTTCAAGTTTGGCCTGTCTTTTGAGGGTGTAACGCTTAATGTATTGAGGCACCTAAGCCTAGATCATGAAAGCTGAGACACAAATATAATAAAGTGATAAGAGTAATTAAATTATATGTAAGACCCGGGCATTGATGGTGGCTTCGAAATCCCCAACTCAAGCTCAAGGGGGGCATAAACCTTAGACTTCATATCAGTTACCGGAAGATCATGTGAGATGCTGCATTTATATAGTTGTTCATGCGTAGCATATGATTTGGTAAATTGATTTGAAATTTCTTGTGCGTATGTAGCATTGAAAGTATTACCCTCCCATTCATTGAGTCGTAGTGTGCTTAACCCTCCACAGACCTTTTTGTAGGTAAAGATTACGAAAGTTCAAGATGGGATAAGATGTGAAGTGTCGAGAGATTTTAGAAGACAAGAATCGTAAAGTAAGAATTGCAAAAGATAGACTATTTAGATGAAAAGTTAGAACTCGTATGTAAATAAAAATTGAAATTGTGAAACTTAGAACTTTATTCCATTTTACTGGTTGGTAGGGGATATTGATTCTCTGCGATCATGGTTGACTGTAGGATACGAAATCTATAGTTATATTTTATTATGTAACTTTATGTACTATGATTAATTGTAAATGTAATTAATTATTTAGAGCCTTACGATCTCTAGCTTGTAAGATGATTATCATGTAACGAGTGCACATGTGCCATGATAATTTTTAGTAGAAACTTCCAAACCCCCTTTTGGGGTACGACAATTAGGGTGGAATAAGATGAATGGTAAACATTTTGTGATTGAATACATTTTTAAGATAATATTATTCAATTTTAGGATTATTAGGATTTGTAAATTGTTAATTTAATTTATAATTTCCACATCATAAATTAGACTAGATAGTAGAGAAAGGTAATACTAGTACTTGTTTTCAAGATCCTAGAGGATTACACTTGTTAAATCTATACTATAATCGATAGGTACACTACCTAGATTAATAGTAGATTTTATTGGTTATAAATTTAAAACTTAAAATGAGCAGTTAAATTCGAGCGCATCAACAATGTTGAAGAAAAATAAATACCGAGGAAAGAGATTACAAAAACTATAATTTTGAACATTAATAAAATTGTAGCTTTACACTCATAGTGTTACATTACTTTTCATTTGCAGAAAGACATATAATAATAGAAAAAATAAATAAAAATAGATAAAGAAATAAATAAAATTCACATGCGCATGAATGAAGGTAAGCTATAAAAGTCTCTAGCTTTATAATTGGTGGTTACATTGAAGTCTTGGGTGGAATATTTTTCTTAAAAATATTCATATTTTTTATTTTTTTATTTGTTATTTTTATGAAGATTTTTTTTCTTATTTTTTTCTAGCTATTTTTAATTAATTAAAAACTTTATGATTATTATTTATTATTATTGTTATTATTTTATTTATTATTATTAACTTTTGTTTATTTTTATTTAACTTTTATTATCTCATAAACTAGGCTTTTATTATTATAATTGTTGTTAAAAAGAAAAAAAACCTAGATGGAAGCAAAAATGAGGTGTCTACAATTATCATATTATAACTATATATATATTTATTTTATTCTATAGTCACTTTTGATCATTGTTATGATCTTCATGGTATTTCTACAATCTTACGGTCCTATTAATTGTACTCATATATAATTGTTATAATTCAGTTAAAGTATTGGATTGTTATTCATGCACTCGCATATTCCTTCTTTTTTTTTTTTTTTTTGGCAGGTTTTGAAATTTATTAAACTAAATGTCAAAGTTATTAATTTTTTTTTGTGTTCTTTTTTTCTTTTTTCTTTCCCCAATATTTGTGGGATGTTTCATTTAGCATGCAAAAATAAATAAATTTGTATTGAAAATATGCGTAATGTATGTGTTTTCCATATATATTTTTTGCTATAGAAAATGCATGCGCTTTTAATATAAACTTTTTTTGTACTAAATACTCCATTTATGTAATATATTTTTCTCCTATCTTATTTAATTAATGTAAGATATTGGTATTGTCGCTACTAAAGCTTACGTAGTTGAAAGAGAGAGCACGTGACAGTGGGATTATTAGAAGAAAGAAAATCGGGGTCACGGTTTGTGGTAGAATGATAGACACGTCCTTTCAATTGGTTTGACGATGCTCCTTATCCTGCTGCGGAGCCGCCCCACTTGGTAAAGTCGTTAAAAATAATAAATAAAAAGAAGAAGTAGAAGAATTTGATGCTTCAAGTTTTGTCTTATAAGGAAGAAATCGATGCTTGACAGCTAAATATTTCGTTTAATTTATTATTTTTTTTCTCCTACCTTATTCCAAGTGCTTTCTCGCAATGACTGTCATTTAGCTGGGGCTCAGACCTTGTACGTTGTATGTAGTTAGCCAAGATAAGTACTAGGAATAATTTTTTAAACCTACTCTCTCATGTTTTCATTTATATGCCTTATATCTATTCCAAAACTTACGCTCTAATCTAGAGTGTATTAAATACAAGTTTTAAGGTATTATGTATCTTTCCTATAGAAATCGTTAAATGATAATAATAAATTTAAAACAATATCATATTTTCAACTTCTAAATTACACCCAAAACATGAATTTAATTTAACAATAATTTTTAAGATCAACTTACAATAATGCCCCTATCCATCATTTTCTAGATGAATTTAATGAGCAAATAGTATGCCCCCTCCCTATAATGGCAATTAGCATATACTCTTACCACGCTTTATAATTTTGATGCATTAACCTCATTCATAAATTTTACAACGAGCATTTTAATTTGGAGCATGAACATTTTTCTTACATAAAATTAAGGAAAAAGTAAAAAAAAAGAAAAGAATGCTTTATCTTTGTCTACTATTATGTTTATGTTGTTGAACTTTGAACCCCTCAATTTGAATAATTCATCTTCTCTAAATTACATGAAAATATGATTTAATTTGATTATGTTATGCTTAAAAAATTACACACGCCTAAACTATAGTTTGCACTTTTTAAGTTAAAACATTGTAAGGTTGCACAATTTTGCCTCCACTTTTTTGATAGTGGTTCTTTCAACTCACATTGTTCTTCAATTGTGCATATTGAGAAGAAAATGATAAGATAATAACCGTAAAGGCAAACCTCATTGATCACTAACTAAAGAGAGCAATAACTTTACCATGATCATAATACTGATCTTTTCTTCTTCTTCTTCTTCTTCTTTTTTATCATGCTCCCATGTATATTAAAACCATAGTAATTGCTTAGAAAAAGAAAAGATAGGAGATGGGAGGATGAGATTAAGAAGTTTGTATCAAAATTTACCATAATATGTAGGCTTATTTATAGCAGTAAATAACATGAATCTTTTAGGGATATTTGATGGAATTTCATGGTGAAAAAGTAAGACACCAAAAGTGTTCCATCCACTTAAATAATATAGATGTAGGAGCAAGGTTGGCAATAGGGTAAGATCAATTTCTTTTATTTTTCTAAATTCATGTAACCTTAAATTTTCATATATTTATTTTAATAAATTATTTAATGTGTAGAATTAGGATTGAGATGCTATTTATCACTTAAATGCTATTACAATAAAATGGTTATATAAATACATAAATTAAACGAAATATCAAAGAAAACCCTTTTTCCTAACCAACAAAAACCATATTGGAAAGATAGATTCATATTTTTCATATACTTAGCATTTGTCTTTTGCATTTTACGTACTCCAAGAAATCGTATGAAGATCATTTATATGGACAAGATTTCACTTGTTATTGAATTTATAACAAGATAGTAGTAGTTTACGAGCCTTGTTTATATATAATAATTTGGTAGTGCTTCTTCATTTAGTCATTGTGTGGACTTAATATACAATGCTAAATGAAGATTTAAGATGAGTGCAAATAATAATGATGTGATTTAACCTAAGATTCTCCCATAATTGATGTGCCTAAAACCAAGATTAAGCACATACAAAACTAATTTCAAAGACAATCAAACAATTTCAATCAAACTAGTTCAATAATTGAACAATTCCTCAATATTTATGAACCAATTCCTACAACAAGGACGTGATCAAGAATGAACCCAAGTATGATGATGCTCTGATACCAAATTATGATGTGCCTAAAAGGAGTTTAATCAATAAAAATTCAACCTTAAAAGAAATCCCTAATTCCAAATCAATAATTAGAGAATTGCGTAAATTCTAAAGATATAAATGGATCTGAAATCAATAAATAATGATCAATCCTCAATGTATATACTAATCAAACTTGAATCAACACTTGAATATCAAGATTGAGTAGCAATAAAAACCGTGATTTTCTCTTAAGAAATAGGCATTCCACGTGAAACAATGATAGGAAAGTGTTGATGAATAACACTATGAAAAGTAATCCAACACACTCAATTTATCTCACAATGATTATGGTGTAAATCTAACTAAGAACTATCTCAATTCAGCCCTAGATATTATACACTAGAGAAGAAAAGAAATCACAACAAAATGAAATTGATATTACTCACAATTTCAAGGTGTTGCACTCGCCACAATTTCAACTCTTGAGATTGAAATTAATAAGAGTCTAATGGCAATTAAGAGAACCCTAATCCTCACGCAAAAGTATATACTCAAACCTGAAAAATGGCCTCCTCAAAACTCTACTTAAGCAAGTATTTATACTTGCTTCCTTTAGGGTTAAAAAATACACAAAATTACAACTATGCCACTTTTAGGGTGGTCGGTCCTAAAACTCAATTACAACCAAATAAAAGTGTCCCAAAATAATCACAACATAAATAGTCTAAGTAAATAACAACTATATAAAAATTAGTCTTCAAGATGCTAGCTCTTCCATGGAATTCATCGGTTCAGCTCATCTTCGGTTTTTAGGTCGGTTCATGAATAACCCACAAGCTAAGTCTTAGCGAGTTTGTCCATTGCCTTGTGAAGCCAAATAAGTGTGCCTATTGGAATATATAATACATGAATAAGAGAAAAGAAGTTAGTAAACAAATAATGTTGGGGTTGATTTGCTCAAAATGGGTCCTCATCATCGCCAAGATTCGAAATCCTTTAGTTTTTGCCCTAATGATAGGTCTTATCGGATTTTGATTCCTATCAATAATTGTCTTATATTTCTTGCAATTAGAATTACTATTTAGAAAGCATAAAGGTAAAAGTACATGTTTAGTAGACAACATTTTATTGCTATTTTAGTAAAGTTTTTAAACTTTTTTTTTCCTTTTTTGAGTTTTCAATATTTTCCAAAATTTTCTAGAGTATTTTTATCAAGTTTGCTAATACAATCCATCTATTTATGATAGGAATATTTAAATTGAAATTAAAATTACTCATATGCATCTTATAGATAAAATGACATTTTGCAAGCTAGTATACCCACAACACTTTCTAATACTTCATAAAAAATTGTTATCAATGGAAATAAAATATAAAAATATTTAAATAAAAAATTATAAGTAGGAAGAAAAGAGCAACATGATATAAAAATAAGTATTATTTGATTTTTTTCCTTTTTCAATGATTACTTTACAAAATTGTATCATTAGCAATGCTATAAAAATTATCAATTCATATGATTAATTAAGTAATCGGTCATTCAAGAATTCACATTCATTTTCATAATATTAATTATAAGAAAAATACATTTGATAATATTATTGTCACTCCTTTACTTCATCATCATATGACATCTCTTAACTAGACTCACATGCCTTCACTATCTTAAGATGCAATGTCATTGTGATATAATATAATATAATATAATATGGTTTTAATTATTGTATAATGTTCATGAATTTAAACATCTCAATGTTTAGTTAAAATCTTTGGTAACCATTAATATTATTAAATAAAACAAGGAAAATGATTTGACCAAAACCGAACCAAACCAAGTGGTTTAGTTTAGAATATTGAACTATTAAAAATGATTAAGCTCATTAAGAATTTGAATTGAATTGTTTCAAATGCAGTTTGGTTTGATTTAACCCCTAAACCAAACCATGAACAACCTTAGATGAAGTAGTAAAAGCCCACTATAGAGAAAATGGTATCAATATGGTGAGAAAAAGCTTACATTGATGAATTGAGTCATAATATAGTGAAACTGTAAAAGTCGTCTGTATAGTGAAAATAGTTTTAATGAGGTGACATATATCGTACTTTATATGATATTGGTCATATTGTCATTATATGAAACATTGTGCTATTGAAAATGAGCAATAAATCTCTAAATAATTGAAAGGCAATGCTACCTATTAGGTGTTATATTTTTTTTTTAAGTCATGTAAAGACCACAGCACAACACATTATGGAAAGGTTATGATCCCTCTTTAAGTTCCATTTTAAGCATAAAGATGCATTTCTTAACACATAATTGATATATATATATATATATATATTTATAATAGTGAAAAGTTCTAAGTTAGAAAATGAAAAATTATAAATGGAATAAGAATATTAATAATAAAGAAAATGTTAATGAAAGTATATTTTTGAAAGAGCTACCAATGGTAATATAGATGGCAATTATATTCATTCCTCACTCACTATGTGCCTTTTTATGAAAGACCATTATGTGTTAATGGTTTTTTTCTTTTTAATGAAATGTAAAGGTACTGGAGGTTAAGGCTGTAAATGGGCAAAGTCGAATCGAGCTTTTCTAAGGCTCGAGTTCAACTTGTTAGAAAAATTATTAGGCTCAAGCCAATTTGAGATTTATCAAGCCTAAAAATTATAGGCTTAAGATTGAACTCGTTGAGGAATTTAAAGGTCAAACTTAACTTGTTTATCTAAACAAGCCTAAATTCAAGCTTATTTAAATGGATGAGCATGAGTTTGAGTTAGTTTAGATTATCGAGCTTACTTGCAAACCAATTCATGAGCCAACTTGTTAACAATATAAGTGAGAATTTACTTACGAGTCTGTTCGCAAGTTGGCTAGTTATCAATATTACCAAAAGCCTACATACAAGCTTTCTCATGAGCCTATTCACAAGTTAGCTCATTAACAATATAAACAATTCTACTCATAAGCTTGCTCGCAAGCTAGCTTATTAACAATATAAATGAATCTTCTCTTGAATTAGCTTACTAGCCTAAATAAGAGCTCAAGCTCAATTCACTTAAATCAATAAGTTTTATTTTTAGTTTAACCTTAGCTAATTTATTGATTGAGTTTCAGCTAAGCCAAGCTCAAAGCGAGTTAAGCTCAAGTAGCTCACAAACTATTGGCTTATTTACAACCTTACCAAAACTAATAGCAAATACAATAACAACTAAGGTAACAATTCTAATAGTTAAAGATTGTGACTTTTGAAAAAATTTTAACAAATAAAAATTAGTACTAGATAGGTATTATTCTTTTTTTTTAAAAAAAAAAAAACCATAATGAAAAGTTACAATAACAAAATGCTTCCAAAATCATATATTATTAAGGTCCTTTCAATACATTTTTCCATTCTTGGTTAAATAATACCCGATAAGCAATCTTTAGAAGATCATCCCAAATGCACAAACTAGATATAGAACACCACTAGATAGTAGATGTTATATTTCTTTAGATTGAAACTAAAAGTTTAAGTTACTACAATAAAATATCATGCTAATACGTGAAGCGTAATAATTAAAACAAGTCAAACGATTTCAGGAATCGCATCATGAATGAATGAGAATCTAATGGCAACAAATTGGCATGTGGTATATTTTCTTTTTCGAACCAAGAGATGCACCAATATGTCAAGATTGTTAAAAGTATGCATCAAATGTATTGCAGCCCCTTAGCCACATCAATGTCAGAAGAGTGACTCAAACAAAGCAAGCATATCGAACTTTGAGATTCTAGCTTGTCACAAGTTTCTATTCCAAGTTTGATAAATTTATACAAAGAAGCCCTTTGATGAAATTTTAGGATAGATTACCTTCTTGGTCGTGGTTATAAACCACCAGCAATTGGAAAATCAATGTAAAATCGGGTTTCCAAAAATGAGGAAAATAAAAGATTGTGAGAAGAACTTGAAGCAGAGAAACAATTAAGCAAAAAGCAAGATATTTAGTATGAAGAATTAAAGAATTTACAACAGGCTCAAGAAGGTAAGTTACATCTTGTAATTTGACCTAATTTGACTTTCATTTTTTTCTTTTTTAAGGATTATTTTATTTTTGGAATGGTGTCTTAGAAATTGTGTTGTTTAACTAAGTTTTTTCTTGGTAAAGATTGAATTAAGTTACAATCCTATCATTCTGGATGTTATTGAGATTTCTATTCCTTAAGAAGTGATGATATTTGCACTTGATGGAATCTTCTATTTTCCATAGAGAGAACTATATCTCTTTTTTCCATAAGATTAATTTTTGACTAGATTATAATCATTTTGTAGCTGAACAGTCTATTTCAAGTTTTGCAAAGGTTTTTTCCAAACTTCCCATCTAATTTAAGTGATTTTTTAAACATTATACTCATGTTTATTATATGGTTATATTAATCAAGTTATGTTACATCTTTTCTACGTTTATGTGACAAGATCTCCAAGTAATGAGGAGTTTATTTCTTCTACAATTCCCCCTTATCGTGATGATGAGAAATCTATTGCGCACTATAGACGGGATTAAGCTAAGAAGTTAGATAAGGCCTTGTGGGCATATTGAACAATCTACAAACTCTACTTAGGTCTACCCCTTATTAGATATCTATGGGAAAGCTTACCATCTCTCGGTTGGGATCGAACATAATGCCTATTAGGCAATTAAGGCAATGAATTTAGATTTAGAAAGAGCTAGAGCTAAGTGGAAGTTGTAATTAAAAGAGTGAGATGAATGGTGGTTGATAACGTATGATAACTCGTTGATATACAAGGAAAGAGCAAAAAAGTATCATAACATTAGGATACAATAGCTAAAGCACTTTAAAGAGGGTGATATAGATATGAACCACGCCCACGTGTGACGAAACCCAATACCAATACGTTCGGAATTGCAACCCAAGATGCCAACCAATTGAGTGGAACCGCGACCCGTTGCCTATAAGTGAGGCAAGAACCTTGGTATATTATGTGGATGCCACAATCAGGATGAAAGACTGATTGATAAGTTGAGATGAACGCCACGGAAGAAAATCTGATAAGTTCAAGAGAAGTTCTTTAAAGAACAAGAGAGGAATTCTCTCAAATATGTTATTCAACCTTATATGTGTCTTTCTGTTCTCAACCCTAGAAGCTTTATAGTAGGGTTTACAATTCGTAATAATAAAAGCCCAAAATGACATAACATCATTAAGTTGCGGAAAAATAACAAAACAGGGAATAAAGGCCGGCGGCGTAGGAGCCGGCGTAAAGGTTATACACGGCCGTGCCTTTCAGGTCGTGTATGTTTTTGTAGATATTCTTGACACCATACACGGCCGTGCCTTTGAACCATGTATGTTTCTGTGGAGCCTCCAGACTCATTACATGAAAATATGATTTAATTTGATTAAGTTATGCTTAAAAAATTACACACACCTAAACTATAGTTTGCACTTTTTAAGTTAGAACATTGTAAGGTTACACAAATTTGCCTCCACTTTTTCGATAGTGGTTCTTTCAACTCACATTGTTCTTCAATTGTGCATATTGAGAAGAAAACGATAAGATAATAACCATAAAGGCAAACCTCATTGATCACTAACTAAAGATAGCAATAACTTTACAATTATCAGAATACTGATCTTTTCTTCTTCTTCTTCTTCTTCTTCTTCTTCTTTTTTATCATGGTCCCATGGATATTAAAACTATAGTAATTGCTTAGAAAAAGAAAAGATAGGAGATGGGAGGATGAGTTTAAGAAGTTTGTATCTAATTTACTATAATATGTAGGCTTATTTATAGTAGTAAATAACATGATTCGTTTAGGGATATTTGATGGAATTTCATGGAGAAAAAGTAAGACACCAAAAGTTTTCTATCTACTTAAATAATATAGATGTAGGAGCAAGGTTAACAATAGGGTAAGATCAATTTCTTTTATTTTGCTAAAGTCATGTAACCTTAAATTTTCATATATTTATTTTAATAAATTATTTAATGTGTAGAATTAGGATTGAGATGCTATTTATCACTTAAATGCTATTACAATAAAATGGTTATATAAATACATAAATTAAATGAAATATCAAAGAAAACCAAACTAACATATCGAAACACAATAATTACAAATTAGCACAAAAAATATAACTTTCTGGAAGTGAAATGTTTTGAACTAATGCTATCATAAAGTGCATAAATAAATTGTGTACATCAAGAAATCATTTTACAAACCCTAACAAAAATTAATCTATTAAGCATATAGGTAATCGAAATCTTAATATCAGCATTGTTTCACTTATTAGTACAATGATATGAGATTAACAGTCGAAAAAATCGAATAAATTGTTGAATAAGAAAAAGAAGATGTTTATTTTAAAGGCACTTTCTCATCGACAAATACATACAATAAGATTGTACTTCTCGAGTAATGGAGACTGTTCTTCACTTAAACTCTTATATGATCTTTGAGAGTATAAAATTCTTAGTCGAAAACGGTTTCTCTAAACCCTAGAATCTAGAAAAATATCGCTTTATGAGGAGGAATGGCTAAGTATTTATAAACTTTTAGGTCTGATGACATCCATTATATTACCTTAGCAATCAACTGTTGAGATGGAGTCTCCTCATTTTAGAGTTATCCTAATAAACTTGTTATAGGCCTAAGGTCAATAGCCTTTCTCATAAGTGCATGAACTTTCTCGAGAAAGGTTAGATGTAGATGGACTAGTCTAACAATCATTATTTCGAGCCTACTAAACCAACTTTCCCTTAGTCATCCTAATAATTGGATTAGACTCACTAGGCCTATCACCTAACCCAATGAGTCAAGCTAAATAATCAATGGGCTTAGCCTAATATATTTATGTAATATTTTTATCCCTCTATATTTTGCCTCTTGACCAACGTCCTTTAAATGAAGTTGAAGGAGTTTGGGCATCAGATAAACCTTTCTAATGGTAGGAAATTTCTTAACTTATGCGCATGTGTGGAATAGTTGCATCGCTACCATATACATGCTTACATAATGCATATTACAAGAGCTTAGTACCAACATTGCATATAATTTAGATTTTTTTTTCTTAGTGCATAGGCTTGCAACGCTATTTAATTACGCGTGTCACCTTTATCCATTTAATCTCAACACCATTTACATATGATATAACTTGGAAAGAATGGAGTATATAATTGCTTGAGACTGTGATATTTCTTGCAATATAATTATTAAAATTAGATTTTCAATAGGTTTCTCCATACTCCCCATATGTCGTTGAATATCTCAAATGCATACATCATGATCTTCTATATGTCCTCCATGGAAAAAACAAAGAAAGAATGTCCTAGCTCCAAAAAAAGGATTTTATCAGCTCAGTATACTATCAAAACAAGCTCATAGTAAACCGAAATTAGTCTTTTTTGATATATTATGAATCTCGTAACTCTATATAAGTAAAAAGTTATGACCCTTCAAAATTCTTTAGATGAAGATGCATTGGTGCCAAAATAGAATTAGTCCTGAATTTTTTCAAATCTTGGGCAAATCTTATCTCATATTTCGAATAAAACATATCTTCATAGTATATCCATTTTTTTTTTAATGCAGATCTTCATGTGTATCTCAACAACAAAATTATTTTTCTTCATATTCAAACTTTATTAATATGATTCATACTTATGAAATATCTAATCCAAATCTCTGACACTTATCCTCTATGCTTCATCACATAACTTATATATATACACATATATATATCTTTCTTCCCAATTTGAATTTTTGTTTTGACTTCGAATTGGTGACAATGGCTCCACTCTTTTTTTTTTTTTTTTTTTTTTTGTATTTTGAGTTCGCAAGGCACTCGCCTTGCTTCGCCTCGCCGGAGAGAGAGGGCACATATCCATTCTCCGTACTTCTGTTGATTGTCTAGGGGCGGTTATATCTGTTAAGCCGATTGAGCCAAAAAGTGACGTCCTCAATAGCGATCATAACAAATTAACATTGGAGATTGAACTTGGGAAACTCCCTTTCGACCTCGATTTCCATCCCATGGACTAGCTGGTAACTTGTGGTCTTATAACTGGTGATCTTCTTCTGTACCGATACAATGAAGATTCCTCACATAAGCTGCTTGAGGTACATGCACATAGTGAATCCTGTAGGGCTGTTCGGTTTATCAATGATGGAAAGGTAATTTTGACACAAGTGGAGATGGGACTCTATCTGTGTACAATCTTCGAAGTAATAAAGTTCAAACGCCGTCAGAGTTCTCTTAGGATGAGTTACTATCCATTGTTATTATGAAAAATGATCGCAAGGTTGTTTACGGCACACAAACCAGAACTCCATTACGTTACTCATGGGGATTATGCTTTTGGGGTGTTGGGGAGGATGGCTTTCCAGACACTTCATGAGAATCCCCTCCTTGGGCCTTTCGCCTCCACGTTGGATGCAATGGGGGCTCTCTGCAGTACATCACTGGCTAAACACCAGGTTTGGCAAGTTTTTACATTCCCATGCTTGCATTTTGGGGTTTTCCACCTATTAATCAACCTGGCTGGTGTTGTATATATAAGTTCAGTACAAGGAGTCAGGAAACTGTTGAGGTTCGGCCTCGGGCAAAAGGAATAGGTACTAGAGATGAACTTATCAAATTTTATAAGAACTATTCTGCCAATCTCATGCATCTAGTTGTATATTCTAAAGAACACATCGATAGATTCAATGTCTTGTTGAAGAAAGGTTCCGAGAAATCCTGAATACTAACACATGCAGGTTCTGCTTTCCCGGATAGCCTTGCACATCAGACCATCTTCAGATAATTGTGAAAACTGTTCCAATAAAACAAGGTCACAAGCTGAGAGTGACGTGGCTAGTGCCACTAGAGATTCATCATTGCAAGGAAGGTCCATGTAGTACCTTGGTCATCTTATTAGCTATGAAGGAGGGTCTTTGTTTTACATTTTGAAAAAATTGGGATGGGCGGCTGGGTTGTCTGCTGGTGAAGGGGAGTGGACTATGGAATATGCTTTCTTCAAAGTGTTAGTTGATCTCACTGATGCAGGTCATGAGCATATGCAAGATATCGTTGGCTTGCTGTTCAAGTATATTACTCTCTTCGGGCAATCTGGTGTTTGCAAGTGGATATTTGAAGAGATTTCAGCTGTTTATGAAATGAAATTCCATTATTAGGACAAGATATCTCCAATTGACCATGTCGCCAATATTGCATTAAATATGTAGAGCATATGTTGTTCTATGCCAATGAAAAAATATCCAGTGGAGGATAGCTACTCAAAGTTTATTGTAGAGTAACGAGGAAGAACCAATGCTTTTATGGCACTAATTATCACTTTGATGTCAATGTTGATAGCTTTGAAGAGGCATTGGATAGATTTGCTCAATTCTTTGTAAAACCATTGATGCCTGCTAACATTACCACTCGAGAAATTAAAGTTGTAGACAAGAATTAGAAAAACTTGTTAACTGATGCTTGGACAATAAGTCAGGTGATAACTAGTGTTTAGACATGAACAACAAATACTTAATGTCGTTGTTGTAGGTTTTCAGCTCACATGACTTGTTTGTGCTTCACAAACATATGGGCAAGAGTTTGGACCACTAAGGATGGGGATCATCTATGTCTTCTCTACCCTTGTGGATGGGCTATTGCTGTAGTTTGCCCATAAGAAAATCTAGAAGTTGGTTCATTTGGTGCTTTTCTTGGATTATTAGGAGCTTTACTTTCTATTCTCATGAGAAACTACAGATTTTGTACCAACAAGTTTTTCAGCTCTCGGATTAATATTCTTTATCTTGGCAATACTATATAGGCATCTTTGTTTGCTTCCTTCTATAGTTGGAACCAATAGTAGAGGAAGTTGATGATGAATAGTCTCGAGGAAAACTTGTTAGCTGTTTTTGTTTAGCGCAACATCATGCCATGATTTGCAAACGACACTAAAGTGGAGGTATTTGGTGACCAATGGCAACTTCTGAAGAACTAAAGAAAGAAGATCTAACTTCAATCTCTAATCCTCCATTGAAAAATCTCTCCAATAGTCTTCTTTCTTGCTTTAATTCTCATGTTTCCTTCTAAATTAAATTTCTTGCTTTAATTGTCATGTTTCCTTCCATGTTTACCCTTTTCGGGTAAGACAACAGCTTGACAAAACATATGTCATTGTAGCCTAGGTCATAAGTTTTCTTAGAGAGCAAATAGGAACTCCGTCCCTCTTCTTCCTTTGATCATGTGTGTTATAGGAATTTCATTCCTTTTCTTGAACAGGAGCATTCTTATCCACCATAAGGTTATATAATATTGCTCTCTTGAAGAAGATTAGGATCCTTCATGCCATTACTACTTCCACTCAACTCCAGTTCCCACACAAGAGTGAGATGGAAGTGTGGCTTAGACTTACGATCCTTTATGCCATTACTATATACACTTAACCATGGTTCCCATTAGGATCCTTTATGCCATTGCTACATTTGCTTAGCCATGGTTACCATATGTAAGCTTGATGGAAGTGTAATTCCCATGTTTCTTTAAGGATTTAAGGAGAGATATCCTTAAGTTCTAGCTCCAAGCCATAGACAGGAGTAAGTATTCTCATTTTGTGTGCTTACATGAATAAATCTTATATTGACAGTTCATGCATTTCCTTCTATCATGGTAAGTGATAGAAGTTGATTTGTGAATCTTATTGGAGCAAGAATGTCACAAGGTCGAGTATAGTAACCCTTTAGTAGAGTGAGCCTTGCATGTAATAGACCCTAATAGGTTTAAGTATAGTAAGGCTTGATCATGGTATGCTCTACGTGTAAAAAGACTTAAGCATAGTAGGCTTGGTGTGTAATAGGCCTTACTAGTTCTCAAGTACAGCCAACCTCAAGCAGGTAAAGTCTTGAGCATAACTAGCCTCAAGTGGACTAGAGGATCATCATCAAAGGTGATTCAGTGTTGCGCTTTAGAAATGAAAGAAGAGAGTTGCCTCTATTTGTCACCTAGACTACACTCTCAAGTAGTTACCCTCCAAGTGGAAGTCTTAAGTAGATCATGTTAGCTTTAAAGTCAAAGTACATGGCTTTTTTGAAGAAGACCGAGACATTTATGTGTTGGCTAGGGATTGCATCCCTTGATTGGTTATTATATTGGTCAAGCATCCTGGAAGTTTTTTAGGTTGATGATGGTAAGATGTGAATGATTTGATGAAGTTGCTTTAATATTGAGGTACCAATTAAGGAGTTAGATTGATGCTCATGTTGATGCGCTACTTCTTTGTATGCTATACCTAGAATACCTTTCCTCCCCTAATTGCCAACATGTCTCATCGACATGGGTTAGTAACTCTAGCTTTTGGGTAAAACTTTTCCTCTCATGATTTTGTTGTACCATCCCATCTAATAGTGCCACGAGAAGGCCTCTTTATTGCTTGCATTATTTAAATATGTCTAAGTCATCATAAGCTTAGGAGGCGATGCCTTCACTTAGTAGTAGCAATACAAAGACCTACTTAGAAGGTCATCATGGATAGGAGACTACTTAGACTCTGAAGATCTAAGAAGCCACTAAAGTCATCTCAAGCATTAGAACAAAGTTCTCTCTTACCAGCGATAATATATAAGAGATTTATTTTGAAAAAAATATTCAATTTCACTTAAGTAGCAATAATAACATTCATTGCCAAACATTTGGAGCTCTCTTTTACTAGTTAAGGGCGTATTTCCCACTATTTTACTATTTAGTATAAGTTATGAAGAGATTAAAAAAACTCCATGATAGAAATTTTATGATTGAGCATAAGTAGATTCATTTTCTTACTTAGTTGTAGTGGCTTATGATGTGCTTGGGAGACAATGCTCTAACTAGTCTACACTATACATACCTAACTTTCCATCGTGTGCCTAGGAGTTACAGCTCTTATTAGTTCACATTGTTCATGCTTGACTTTCCATTGTGCACCTAGGAGTCAAAGCTTTTACCAATCTGCACTATATATGCTTGACTTTCAATCTTGTGCTTAGGAGTCAAAGCTCTTACCAATTAATATTGATGTTTATACTACCCTTTATGTACTTTGTTCTAGTAAATCATGAATCTTGTGTAAATTCTAAGATGATGATTCATTGGGGTATATGAGCAAATTGGCTAAATGTTGCTTAAGTTGAGAAGTAGCTTCATGGCTAGCTTTAGAGGGAATGAGCAAGTTTCACTCACAATTAGAAGCATTAGCATGAGAGCCAAACATCAACGCGTTGCTTAGGTTTAGGGTGTGAAAGCTATGATCCCAAGGTATTGCTTAGGCTTAAGGCGTAGGAGTCATGATGCTAGGGCTTTGCTTGGGCTTAAGGTGTGGAAGCTAAGATGCTAGGACATTACATGGGCTTAAAGTGCGAGTATATAAAACTATAATGCAAAGGTTAAAAAAAATGAAACTTTTATTATTTGTGGCAAAATCTACTCTTTATTTCCAAAAGTAATGTCAAGTTTTAACCTTAACTTTAGTGCTTAATAAATCACTAATCCCTATGTGATGAGTCGTGCTCTAACATGTGGGTATCGTTGTCTTCAATGACAAGCTCCCCATGTTGAAGTATCTCATGAAATATGTTTCTTAAGCCTTGACAATCCAGTTTCATCATATGCTATAGATTGTCATAAGTAGTACACTTTTTGCCCATCTTCGCTGATGAAACTTTCTACTCATTTATTTCTTTTTTGGTTTTGCTTGCCTTTATGGGATTTTTGCATTTTCTTCTTTTTTTTAGGCTTCCCTTAAGTCTCCTCCCAAGCAGGTAGTGGTGTGCCAAAGGGTTTTGCAATAGCAGTCTCTCCCTCTTCGGGGTATTCATTAAAGATTGCGGCTTTAGTAAAGTATGACTCATTGTGATCAAATGGATTGTTCATAATGGGAATAGATATGTCTTTTCTTTTCCAATAGCCCTTAATGCATTGATGCCATGTAAAGGTTATGAGATTGTGATCATGTAGCCACTTCCTTCCAATGAGTAGATGGTACGATATAGGTGCATTGATTATGTGGAATCATGTAGAGCCCTATATAGAGCTAACTTTAAAGTTTACATTGACATACTTCGTTGTGTTTGTTGATGCATCAGTGAAGCTATTTATAGTAATACGTTGTCTCACCAAGTGCTAGTTATCTATCCTTACAGCCTTGAATATAGACATCAACATTATATTTATAGAGGAGCCATTGTCTATGAATGTTCTCTTAATGGGATGCCCATAGAGCATGCTTCCTACATAAAGAGGATGGTTGTGATTGGGATTCTTAGTGCACATGTCTCCATTTATAAAAAAGTATCGCATTCTTATGTGCATTAGCCATTTTTCATTTAGGCTATGCTAGACTACACTCCCCATACTGTCTCTTAGTGATTTGAGTAAGTGTAGTTGCTACTGCAAGCTGTGCATCCTCATTAAACCTCAATAAGCTAAACAATTTTCTTAAATTAGCCATCTTCATTAGGGTGGCAGCCTTTAGTAGGCATGCACCCTCATCATTCCCAATTGGAGCCTTTTGCTCATTATGTGTCTCGGTGTCTGACACATTACCTTCTTCAATGCTAGGATCATGGTTGAGATTCTAGGTTCGATCCTTAGTGGTGTTACAAAAAATGTGGATGAAAGCATTTGTAGTACCTCATTGATTATTGTGTGTAGGAAGTGAATTATTATAGATAGTGTTATCTTCTATGACAAGTTCTCCATGACAGACCTTGTCATTAAAAATCTTTTTTGAGTTCCAACACTTCTTTGTAGGGTAATCTATGGTCCTACGATATCTATAAAACTTGGGATTATTCTTCTCGTTTTGTGTCAATAAACGATCTACCCTTAGGAGCTTGACATCCCCATCTTGCAACCATTGGTCAAGTAGAGCATGTACCTTTCCCATTCGACATGGGAAAGGAAGAGCTAATGTAGATCCTCGTGATCTAGCATTCCTTAGCTTCTTGTCATCTCTAGGAGTTTCAACTTGGGTAGAACTAGTAGATGTTGCTCATTTTCCAATCCTTCCATTTCCTCCTCATTGCTTTGCAACAAACTTGTTAGTTCTTCTCGTGATCTCGACGAGTATAGAGAAGGAACTTAAGTTGAGATTTTATAAGTGGACTACATACTCAATGAACATCCTTTAGATGTAGATCTTCACTAGCTCTCTCTTAACACATACATCTTAGATTTCCAAGGTCTTCTCTCTAAAGTACTCTATATAATCCATCAAGTCTTCCTTCAGGTGCTATCGTGTTCTTCCCATGTTTGTCATCATTACCTATTCATGGGTTGAAAAAAATTTCTTTGGGAATAGGAATAGCTTGCACATAGGCCCCCATGAATTAACTGATCCTGCAAGGAGATTAGCATACTAGGTGTATGCCTTTTTGGTTAGTGACTTAGAGAATTCTTTGAGCTTTAAGTCGTCATCCAACCTATATACTTCCAAGGTTTTGATAAACATAATCCCTTTCTTGCCATTAAACAAGATAAACTTAAGACTAACATAGTCTTTAGGATAGGGTTTTTAAAAAATATATTGATGGTAAGGTAATCTTAAATTTAGCACTCCTATAGTTAACTTTTCTAGTATTTCTTTTAAGTATATATCCAAGTCTCCCTTCATTACAAAGGAGGTCCTTAGAGTAGATTCAATAGAAGTAAGTGTAGGAGTAGGCTGACAACTAAATCCACTGAGAGCATTGGGAGGGGGGACATCTGGTGGATGGGTTTATTGGAATGTCTTGATGTGCCTAAAAATCGACTAAGCACAATCAAATAACAAATGATGAATTCCAATCAACAACCACTTCACACAAGAAGGATAAACGCCTAATTCCTTATGAAATCCAGATGTTAAAACTGAGCAAGATGTGCTACCAAATGGAGATATGCTTAAATGATTCAAGCATATAGCATAATCGAATGAAATTAACTCCACAAGAGGCATGAATACACTAACAATCAACAACACTTAGCTTGATCAACTCCTTCACAAATTAGTCATAATTTGCGAAGATGGAAATCAAAAGGATATATGGGACAATCAATTGCAAGATTTTAATGATGAATAATAGGAAATGAACTAAGATTCCAATTCAAATTGAAAAAGTTTCAAATATGAAAATAGAACCCTAAATTCACGTGAACCAAAGGAAACAACAAATAGCACTTAGATATGACTCACTAAGTATAATTTGTAGCAACAAGAAATGATTGATATTACTCACAATTGATTTCAAGTTAATTCTCGCCACAATTTCAAGGATGAAATTGATAATAGATGGATTGCATTCAAGGATGATCCTCACGGTAACAAAAGGGTTTTTTCTCAAATGTTAAAAAAAGCCCCCTAAAACCCTACTTAACTAAGTAATTATACTTGCTCCCTTTATGGTTAAAAAGTTCACAAAATTACAACTATGCCACTTTTAGGGTGGCTGGTCCTACAAGACAATTACAAGCAAATAGAAGTGTCTCAAAAGAAAAATTACAACTTAAATAGTCCAAGTAAATAAAAAAAATATATATAAAAGTTAGTCTTTAAGATGTCGGTCTTCAAGGTACTTTTGAAATGAACCTTGATGAGGATCCCAACTCACTCAAAAGTGTAGGTGATTTGGCACCCTATAGGACTGACAAATGAACCTGTTGGAATGCATAACAAGTATATGATAAGAATGAAGAAATTAAGTTAGGTTCCTCAGGATTAGGTTTCTCATGAAGGATTCTCAAAGCTAAGTTGTGTAGGCCCTTAGCTCAGGTCCTAGTGATAGGTCCTGTGGGAATCTGATTCCTATCATCTCCTCGGGCCTCTGGAAGATTTGCCCTTAATTTTGATAGGTCTTCATGCATGTCTTCTGGTAAGTATGGTGATAGATTTGCAACATTAAAGGTTGCTGATACCCTATAGTCTCTTGGTAACTCTATCTGGTAGGCGTTGTTATTGATGCACTTTAAAACTCTGAATGGTTCGTTTGATCTGGGAGACAACTTCTGTGATTTCTTATGTGATGTGCCTAAATTAGGGGTTAAGCACATACAATTGGAGAAAATTATAATCCTCAAATGCACTAGACCAATCTTGGTTCAAATTACTAGAAATTGCGTAAACCCTAGTAAAGATGCAATGGGATCTGAATGTTAATTACAATTCCACAAAGATAATTTTCCCCAATATAACACTAATCACAAGTTAATCCACATGAATAATACACAAAATCAGCAAGATCCAATCCATGATCCACTTCCTACATAAAACGATCCACAGTTTAAGTGTAGCTAAATTGAAGGTTAAAAGCCAAGGCTAAAAACCAATCAATTAAGCAATAATAATTTGATTACAAATGCAATCAAATCTGACCAAGAAACATCCAATTCAACCCTAGATATAACTCACTAGTGATGAAAAGGAAACACAACAAAAAGGAATTGATATTACTCACAATTTCTCTTTATTGCACTCGCCACAATTCCAATTCTTAGGATTGAAATTGATAAGAGCAATTGAACTAAGGAATGAACCCTAATTCTCTCACATAAAAGGTGATGTGTATTCTAAAAAATTCCCCCCTCAAAACCCTACTTAAGCAAGTATTTATACTTGCTCCCTTTAAGGTTAAAAAGTTCACAAAATTACAACTATACCACTTTTAAGGTGGCCAGTCCTAAAAGATAATTACAAACAAATGATAGTGTCATGAAAGAAATATTACAACATAAATAGTCCAAAGAACAATTACAAATACAAAAATAATATAAATCCTCAAAGAGCCAATGCATTGAAGCAATTTCAATCTAAACGGGTCATTGGATGATAATCTGATAATATCCTGTGGCGATCAACTAATGTAAGTCATTTGGCATCCTATAGAGAAATATTATTGTACCTGTAAGATTATTACTCAAGCATTTATTAGATAAAAGAAATAAGGTGAAATATGAGTGATTTGGATCATCGTCTAAATCCCATCATTATGTGGATACCTGTCCCTGCTAAGATTAATCTAGACTAAGTCACCTGGATTATAAATGTGATTTTTCCTGTGTTTGTTTCCCTGAATTCTCTGCTATTCCAGGGTCTTCTAAAGGCATTTAGTTGTTTTGTCATGAATTTGTTGAATCTTCTTAGCTCACTCAACTCCACTATGACTCTCCTCTTTTATTACTAGTCTTGCTATAAAATCTAATGGAATAAAAGGATTATAGCCATACACAACTTCAAAGGGAGACTTACTGGTTGAACTATGAGTAGACCTATTGTAAACAAACTCAACAATAGGAAGACATAAGTCCCAATCAGTAAGATTCTTGAGAACCATTGCTCTGAGTAAGTTTCTAAGCGTGCAATTGACAACTTCTATTTGGCCATCTGTTTATAGATGGCAAGAGGTATTATACATAAGCTTAGTACCTAGTCTTCTCCATAATGTCTTCCAAAAGAAACTAAGAAACTTAGTGTCTCTATCTGACACTATGTTATGTGGAACTCCATGCAATTTGACAATTTCTTGCACAAAAATGTTATCAATAAAAGGGGCATCATCTGTTTTGTGACAGGGCACAAAATGAGACATTTTGCTGAACTTGTCAACAACCACCATGATAGGATCCTTTCCTCTTTGTGTTCTAGATAACCCCAACACAAAATCTATACTGATATCAGTCTAGGGTTTGTTAGGTATAGGTAAAGGCATGTACTCACCCTGTATGCCTTTCTTCCTTTTAGATCTCTTGCAAACACCACACCTTTCTAACACCTTATGGACATCCTTTATCATACCCCTCCAATAGAAATTATCTCTCAATATGGCTAGGGTTCTCTTTTCACTAAAATGCCTAGACAATCCTCCTGCATGTGCTTCCCTCACTAATAGCTCTTTCATAGATCTAGAAGGTATACATAACTTTCTAGATTTATATAGAAACCCCTTAATCACACAATAACCCTCATACATCTTACCTCCAAAACACCTTTCCATAATGACTTCGAATTCTTCATCATGCACATACTGTTCCTTTGACAATTCAAAACCTAGCAGTTTTGACCGAGGAGATGTGATAACTACATACCTGCGTGACAAAGCATCAACAACAATATTTTGATTACCCTTCTTGTACCTTATCACATATGCAAAACCCTCCAAAAACTTTACCCAGTCAGCTTATTGTTTAGACAAATTTTGCTGACCCTTAAAATGCTTTAGTGACTCATGATTTGTATAAATAATAAATTCTCTTGGGAGAAGATAATGCTGCCACGTCATTAGAGCCCTCATTAAGGAATAAAATTCCCTATCATAAATAGAATAGTTCAAAGTTGCACCACTTAACTTTTCACTAAAATATGCCATGGGTCTCTTTTTTTG
>JBBMOL010000350.1:365338-469793 GCA_037954665.1 Laguncularia racemosa | reverse complement strand
TGCAAATTGGGTCGGCGTTCTTTGTGCAGATAATGTTGTCTGGGGGTTGCAGCTAGAGAATATGGCGCTAAAGGGCACTATAGACGTGGATTCCCTAAAGGAAATGAGTTCATTGAGGACGTTGAGCTTCATGAACAACGTCTTCGAGGGTCCAATGCCCAACATAAAGAAACTTGGGGCACTTAAGTCTCTGTTTCTCTCCTTCAATCGTTTCATCAGACACTAATGCCGAGAGAAACGATGATCTTTGTGTAAACCAAAGCCCAGGCAATCCATTCCTTGATGTAAGCGCAAAACTGGGAGGGAACGACACACTAGGGCTGATGTTAGCTAGTTGATGGGACCGACACATCATCAACGGGAGGCCAGGCGATCCTACTTGATGTTAGCTCGAAACTGGGAGAAAGGATGAAAATCTAAACAAAAAAGAATCAAAGAGGGGCAAAACGGAGAATGAGACAGAGAAGGGGAAATGAGCATCAAAAATCGTGACGGCCTTGTCCTTGTGCAAGGATTGCTGTCACGTCAGTCGCCATCAGTTTTTCTCTCCACTGTTTTGGTGGGTTGTTCAACTTTTTTGGTTTTCCTTCATCAGCTCAACCTTTTTCACGGTAACCACTTTATTTATAAAATAAACTCTTCAGTACATAAAATTACTACATATATTCAACCCAATATTATCATTTATTACAGTTGACGTAGGTTCCCAAAAAAAAAAAATCTATACTAAAATTTAATACTTTTAGGGAAATCAGGGACTTAAATTTTTAAGTATATTATAGATTTTTTTCATAATTTAAAAGTTGTTTGATTTTTATAAAATGAGTATAAAACATTACTAATATTATATTTTTAATAACATTTAATAAATATTACTAAATTATATATATCTATCATAATATTTATAAAATCTATAAATATTACCAAATCGAAAACTTTTATTACTAATTAGTAACATTTACCTTTAGAAAATATCATAAATTAGATTTTATATTTTTATTTTCTAACTTTAATTATAAATATCAATAATAATAAGTTTTTTATGACGTTTATTAAATATCATGAAAATATATAATAATTAGTAATATTTACAAAATTTTACAAACATTACTAAATATAAAAATTTTTGTAATGACCTTGGATTCCAAGATATTATAAAAAGTTTGGCACACAGGTTCTTATTCTATATTAGAGTTTGTAGATAATCTGTTTTGTGTTATAAAATCCCGACAAATGATTTGGACGTAATATATTTTTGTGTGCTTGTTCCGTACTACTATTTTAATATTGTCCACTACTTTGTTTCAATGGTGCCAAATGAAAAATTCAGGTCAAGGCTGTTTTTATCAATAATTTATGGTTTACCAATATTTGCTGACAACGTAACCTAGATTCTCTTGGCTAGGAAAGGGGAAAATAAAGAATGATAAAGAAAATGTTGACTGAGATTTCTCTTTGTTTGACTTGTCTACGAAGTCTTCTTACGCGTATAAAATAATTGATGGGGCATCGGGACTTATTGACTGAAGGTCCTGCCAACTGCTTGTAGAAGGAAAGCTATGCAAATTGGAGACGGCAAAGATTGAACAATTTCTAGGTGGAAGGATTCGAGTAGAAGAAGGAGATGAGCAACCTTTTTTTTTTTTTTTTTTGTCACCACCCGTTGCGTTTTTTAATTTGAATAAATATGATGTGTATGGTTTTATTTTGTGTAGGAAGTACGTGAATATGGTATAAAAGAAAGAGTGTGATTTTGAGAAAGAATTAGGTGTTTAATCGACCTATATTTGTACATATTCTGCTTTTATTTCAATTAATACAATATCATATTTACTAAAAAATAAACACTTTGTTACCCAGAGTTCATTGGTTAGTTATGTATAAAAAGGTTTTTGTGGAAAATTAAGTAATTTTGTTATTCATATATGAGTAGACTAGGAAAATTTTATGAAATGACAAGAAAAAAAGATAGTGCTTATATAATTAGTGTTAGTGCACGTTGGTAATATGAAAAAGAAAATATAAAAAAGTTGTTTGGCAAAAGAAATGATAGTTATATGCAACATTAGTATCTCTTTTATATGTAATTAGTTTCATGAATAAATACAAATTAGATATAAAATAAATATAAAATAGAAATAGATTTGATATAAATAATAAAAATAAGACATCATTATGGATCATAAATTTCATGAGATATGTAATATCTTACATGCAATTTATGATTGATTTTTCTTATTACAATATAATTAATGTAGTATCTATTACTCATAATTATTTTTTATCTATATATATTTTACTTGATACTATACTTATGTAAATACTTGGATTAATTAAAATAAAGAATATATAATATCACATAAGACTAAGGCCAAGAGAGGAATTTTCATTAAGCATAGGGGGCAAAATAGACTTTTCATTGTAGGAGTATATAAGCTCCAATTTAACCTAGCATCCTCTTTTTTGCCATTCTCATAGTAACCACATAGAACGAATAGAAAACACTCTCAAGAGTGTAAGGTAACCTAACAATCCACTAGGGCAATTACAAGGAAAATTAGGTAAAGAGACTTAAGGATTTCGTGAATTACTATGCCTATGGAATAGAGAATTTAGCTGATTTCCATCACTTAAATCAATTAGGATCCAAATCAAAGAGGAGACATAATGAGCATAAGAATCAATGGATCAAGGATTCGATTTGTAGAAATTTCGATGTAAGTATTTAAATCCACATAAATTGATTAGAAACTACATGTTTTAAGATTAAATTAAGCTTTTTATTAAGGGATTTAGGAATTAGATCGAATAAGAAAAGGAAGAATTAGGGTTCGTAGAGAAACAGAGGGTAACATGGTCAAGTATACGCTAATGTACTTAACTGTGCTAACTTGCGTGTGTTTCAAAGGTAACATAACCAGATACATGGCCATGCTATAGGGTGTGTTGAAGAGAAGTCAACATGGGTAGCTACACACTCGTGCTCAAGGGCATGCCGAAGTGGAAATGTGTATAGAAGGGAATATAACCATCTACATGACCATGTACTAGGGCATGTTGAAGTGCACAGTGTCAAACATGACCTTGTACTTAGTGAAAATGTATATTTCGATTTGATTTTGATTAAACAAACTCTCATGCAACTTAAATAGCTAATAAGATCTTAGAAACTCTAATAAACTAAGAGAATTAAGAAATTAGGTTATCTTTAGACCAATACTAAGAAGGACTTATTGATGTTGTATAGATTTTGGCTTAGCTTAAGTTCAAGACCAGATGTGCTGAAGGCTAGGATTTAAGGTACGTGTGATTGTTTGTTATTATGTGCTTGTTTGAATTAGTGTAATTACTGAGATTGATCAAGTGGAATGATTTGGTTTAAATGTTTATATTGAATTAAGCTTTTTATTAAGGGATTTCGAAACCGGATCTAATTGGAAAAGGAAGAATTAGGGTTCATGGAGAAATAGAGGATAATTGATGTGTGTAACCCTATGTATATTAAACCTAGAACCCCGACGATGCTAGTTGGTTTCAATTATCCTAAGGATCATCTTAAATAAGCGATATGTAACTATACCCCAATCAAACCTGTTGACTGTAACCTAAGTTATCAATAGGTATTCCTAGTAATTCGGTTAAGAATTCTATGGAAAAAGTTCTTTTGCTAATGAACAAAATGAGGTATTTCGTATCTCACAAAAAAGATGTGTTTTCATATATTAAAGTTATCTTTTTAGCCAGCCCCTAGCACGGTCATATATATAGCACACAACACAATATGGAAATCCTAAGTTACCTATTCTATCCTTATTCTTATGTCACCAAGTAAGCAACTAAATAACATAGAAAACAAACCAACAAATAATAACAAAATCGAATGTATCCTCTAATGTAATGTCCACGCAAATATATAATATTCCTAAAATAGTTCATCCTTCTATGGTCACGTGAATCAAGTTGACACATGTATGTTTTCCTTCTGTGTAGCTTGATTCCCAAGCCTACAAGTCCATGACTAGTACTTGTAGGGCTTCATTCATCTTTTTAGCTCTAGCTCGAGTCATTGGGCCTCCAATACGATGTAATAGATCATGAGATTTTGGTTCCTTCCTTTGTGATGCTAGTTAATCCTCATCATTCCCTCCTTCCTTGAAAAGATTCGTCCGCGAATCACCTGCATTATAAAGAATAAGATCAGAAATGTTAAAGGTAACACTAACGTTACCATAGTGGCTTGGCATATCTATCTTATAAGCATTGTCATTGATGCGCTCTACCACTTGGAAAGGTCCATTGCCCTTAGAATGCAACTTGGATTTGCATTGTTCAGTAAAATGTTCCTTCCTTAGATGTACCCAAACCCAATCACCAGGCTGAAATATAGCTTTGACATGTTCTTTATTTGCTTGTTGGGCATAATGTTCATTCTTCTTTTCAATGTTAACTCGTACTTGCATATGTAAATCCCTAACAAATTCCGCCTTCTTTGTACCATCAAGATCAATAAACTCGTTAGTAGGTAAAGGTAATATATCTAATGGAGTTAAGGGATTAAATCCATACACAACCTCAAATGAAAGAGTACGATGTAGTAGAATGTATAATCCTATTATATGCAAACTCTACAAGAGGCAAACATGTTTCCCATTGCTTCAAATTTTTATCAATCACAGCATGTAGTAATGTGGAAAGTGTCCTATTAACAACTTCTATTTGACAATCTGTTTAAGAATGTGCCACAGTGGAAAACAGTAGTTTAGTGCCTAGCCTATTCCATAAGGTACGCCAAAAGTAGCTCAAAAACTTCACATCTCTATCACTAACGATAGAGTTAGGTAAACCATGCAATCTAACGATCTTCCTAAATAATAAATTAGCTATATGTTGAGCATCGTTAGTTTTAGAATAGGCAATAAAGTGAGTCATTTTACTAAACCTATCGATGACAACAAATATGCTATCTTTACCATTCTGAGATCTAGGCAAACCTAATATGAAATCTATGGAAATGTCAGTCCAAAGCTGACTAAGCACAAGTAAGGGATGATACTCCCCATGGGGCATGATTTTAGACTTAGCCTTCCTACATGCAATGCACTTGTCACACACAAGTTGTACATCATATCTCATCCTAGGGTAGTAAAAATGTTTATACAAGATATCCAAAGTTTTATTTACTCCAAAATGTCTTATGAGACCGCCCCCATGTGTCTCATTCACTAGTAATTCACGTATGAAACTCCTAGGTGCACATAATGTATCTTTCTTAAACAAATATCCCTCATGCCTATAATAGTCACCATACTCGCTTTCAGAACAAGTAGACCAAATTTGATTAAAATCAGCATCATGTTCATATAATTCTTTCATACTTTCAAACCCAAGAAATTTAGTATGTAAAGAGGTCAATAAAGAATACCTCCTAGAAAAAGCGTCTGCCACCACATTTTCCTTGCCTTGCTTGTATTTAATGACATATGGAAAGGTTTCAATAAACTCCAACCACTTGGCGTGCCTCTTGTTTAGCTTTCCCTGTGTCTTCAAGCACTTCAAGCTCTCATGATCATAATGGATGATGAACTCCTTAAGCCATAGGTAATGCTACCATACCTACAACGTTCTCACCAGGGCATACAACTCCTTATCATATACTGGATAGTTTAACGCAGCACCTTAGAGTTTCTCACCAAAATAGGCTATTGGTTTAGAATGCTACATTAAAACACCATCAATACCTTTCCCGGAAGCATCACATTCGATCTCAAAAACCTTATCAAAATTTGGTAATACCAACAAAGGAGCATTAGTTAACTTATCTTTCAATGTCTGGAATGCCTACTCATGTATTTTGGTCCACTGAAATTTGACATTCTTCTTCACCAAATCATTTAGTGGAGCAGCAATGGAGCTGAAGTCTTTCACGAATCACCTATAGAAACTATCTAGATCGTGGAAGCTCCTGACATCATTGGTGTTCTGGGGTGTTGGCCAATCTCGGATCGCCTTCACTTTCTCATCATCTACAGCTATTCCATCTGCTCCTACAATAAACCAAGGAAAACCACTCATCACACCTCTTACATAAATACGAAGTTTGGTCATCAAGTCGTTTTTAAGTTATTAAATTTTTGAAAACAAGTATATTCGAAACACATATTAAACTTAATCATAAGCATAGTTCACATCATAATCTACGGAATAAAAAATGTTTGTCTTAACTAAATGTGTCTGACTTAATGTGATTGTGATCGCTCTACAATCCATGCACATATGCCATGTCCCATCCTTCTTGGCACTAAGATCACTGGAACTGAGCATGGGCTCAAGCTCTCTCACACGAATCCTTTTTCCATCAGCCCATCCACTTGTTTTTTAATTTCCTTAACCTCCTCTAGATTGGTTCTATATGCTGGCCGGCTTGGAATGGAAGCACCCGACATGAAATCAATTTGATGCTCTATCCCTCGTAGAGGGGTAATCCTTACGCCATTTCTTTAAAGAACAAGTCTTCGAATTCCTGCAACAAAGAAACAACAACACCAGCACAGAAGGGTTAATGTCAACATTAGAAAAATATAAATCCTTGTACATAAGTACAAGTAATTGTTGTTTTGCCATCATTGTACTCTTAACCTCACTCTTCTTCACCATTCCCTCTGCTCTCAGTGTTTGTGTGTATTTGCCCTCTTTGCTCACAAGTGTTTATTTTTCACTTGTTTTATTTTTCTCACGTGCACTCGAGTGTTTTTCCTTAAATTCCTTTACAATTCTCATATGATCTTCACTAGCTTCCCATGGCTTCTGAGGCATGAGAACCACTTTCCTTTTGTTTAAAACAAAAGAATATTGGTTCTTATACCCATCGTACATAGCCTTCCTGTCAAACTGCCAAGGTCGCCCTAACAAGATATGGCTAACCTGCATGCTTCACTACTTTCAGCTGCATCTTTTCTACTAGTAAAGTGCTGCAACATTAGTGCAACTACCACTATCGATTATCAAGCTATAGACTCTACCTGCACATGACACCATTATAAAAAATATGTTCTCGTTGGATCCCCTCACCATCCTCCTAGGGTTGTACTCTAAGCACTCTCCTCGTAACATACAACTCGCCACTCACGGGTCCCTCTAGGTTAACATCCTCATACTCCTGTGATGGTGACTCCTCCTCCTCCTCAAAGCTCACTCTCTCTACATCCCCACAATCACTGATAATCATAGTCATCTGATTTGGACATTGGGATACGATGTGCCTAAATCCCTAACACCTAAAACACTTTATATCTCTAGTCTTAGAAGAGGGTTTAGTGTCAGTCTTTCCCTTAGGTGCAGCAACTAGATTCTTAACCCTCGCGTCCTCCTTAGGCTTTGAATCGGTGGAGTTTCTCTTCCATGTGGACTTCCATGGAGTTTTAGAAGTCGAGCTAGTCCTTTGCTCACTCATGTATTTTAGTTGCCGCTCCACTTTAATAGCTCTATATCAGTAATTCTTCCATGTCTAAGTAATGGTGAAGATCTACTACATCAACTATCTCCCGATTCAATCTGTTGATGAATCTAGCCATGGTGGCCTCATCATCCTCTTAAATTCTTACCTTAATCATGGCCATCTCCAACTCTTTGTAATAATCATCTACACTATTATTCCTTGAGTCAACCCTTGGACTTTCTAAGTAAGTCCTATGATAGTGACTAGGAATAAAACGCTTCTGCATGATCGTTTTCATCTCCTCCCAAGTGCTAACAGGTTACTCTCCATACCTGTGTGTATACATATTACAAGACAACTATATCATTATATACACATATGGAAATCTAATTATGAACATGTATATGTGCTTGAACAAAACTATTTTCATCCTATATTTATAGATTAAATTTGTATGTATAGTTATACAAAATCACAAGTATAAATTTTCATCTTTTAAATTTAATAAATGCATTCTTTTGCTCCTCTAAATTTATGGGGGAATATGTTTTGCAAACTTATTGTCTAGCTAAATTAATATATATATAGTAATATTTTACATATATATATACATGTAGTTTAATGAGCTATATCTGAATAAAAATACATAGACACTCATGCACATATATATATATAGTGTGTGTTAAGCTTAAGGACTTAGAAAATATTCGATTAAACAAAACAATATCTATTCTCACTATGTTATATGTATATATAAAAGAGGTAGATAATATATATATATATATATATATATATATGAACATTTGCCTATATGGAAAAGGCTTATTGTCTTATTTTTACAAATTTTGAGGTTTTGACAATTTAGGAATGGAATGAATGGTTGGTGTGTGAGGTAAGTTGAGGATATTGGAAGGGTGCACATTTGGTTGCCCCATTTTATGGTTAACGAGATTGAGTTGTACTATACTATTATCGATTGGCCTTGTATGTTGATTTTTTTAAAGTTTATTTCTTTAAGATTTTGTTTGTCTTGTTTGCTTGATTTTAATTGGTTGGTCTAGTCTTCCTTGCTTTATCCATGATGTGTAATGCTCGATTCTTCTTGTTGTGGTCAATGTAAATACAAAGTGTGAATTGTTTTACTTATGGGATTAACTTGGTTTCTTTTTGCTCGCCTTCGCAATTGTGTTCCTTAAATGATTTAATAGTTTATTGTCTTGAATGTGGATTAGCTAGTAACTATATATTGGTTGATCACCTCGAACCAATAAATTAAAGGATTAGACCTAAATAAAACTAGACATGCATTGTATAAGACATTGCATGAAATAGAATGCCGTCACTGCTACATGGCACATTAGAAGTAATCGGAGGATTAATGTTCTGCCAAATGTGAACTAAGTGATTAGGGGATTATCGTGCCTTGACAATTCTAAGTCTGATCCGACCTTGAGGGTGTTTATTACTTAGTGTGCTAATTACACCTAAGTTATGACATTAAACTTAAGAGATAATCTCTAATAAAGAGATAAGATTAATTAATTGGGTTTGAGACTTGGTATTGATGGTATGATCCAAATCCCTAACCTAAGGTCAAGGAGCGCATAAACCCTTGACTTCACGTTCATTATCAAAGATCGCTTACAATATTACATTGCATATGGTTGCTCATGTATAGCATATGTGAGAAATTGTCTGAATTCTTTGTGAGAGTGAAGTATTGAGAGTATTACACTCCATCTCACTGAACCATAATATGTTCACCCTCATAGATTGTTTTGTAAGAAAATTTCAAAATCTTAGGATGGGATAACATGTAAGGGTGAGAGTTGAATGATCTTCTTCTATAGATTCATGTAGTTTTGGTGGTCGGATGTTTATAATTATTTTAAATCTAGTTATGTGAGACTTTTAGTCTATATTATGGTGAGACCTAGACAAGGTTACCCTTGAATATTGTTGTGATCTATTCTAATGAATATGTATAGATTGAATGAAATGTTAGAAAGCGAGAGGTATTCAATTTTGTAAATTATGTATTTGAACAAGTTAATTGACCTTTTAAGGTGTATTATTGGATTACATAGATGAAACTTTATTCTTAGAACACAATGTAGGAATAAAATTTATAAAACTTAGATGTGTTTTTCCATTTTACTGTTTTGCTGGAGATTCCAATTCTAGTGATCTTGGTCAATCATGGAATATAGGAATCATAGTTATATTTTTATTATATGATTATATGTAATATAAATAGTTGTAATTGTTTAAATAATTATTTAGAGTTTTGCAGCATTTGACTCCAAAGCGGTTGTCATGTTATGGGTGCAAATGTGACATGATGCGTTTTAGTGCAAACTTTCAAGCCCCCCTTTAAGGTGTGACAAATCAACCTAAGTAATGAAATGATGACAAGACAGTGTGAGTTGGGATTTGATTCAAAACACAGTTGGGTTCTGACCTAGTTAAAGAACTTAAGGGATGTGTTAAGTTTTATATAGGCTTTGGAGGAACATGTTTTGAGTGAGTTTGGAAGAGAGGATTAGGGTTTCAAGGAGCAGAAAAGATTGGTGTCTTTGTAAGAGAATGGATGAAATTTGGGAAAGTAATTGGTGTTGCCCAACTTGGGTTCTCCATGTGAGTGACTTAGGTTGAGATTTTGAAATGGAAGCTTTCATGGAAGGCAGCAACTGAGTAAGATATTACGACGAAGTGTCTCTTAGTGCTGGTGAATTACTAGTTTATAATTTTTTTCCTCACTCTAGGTTTTCTCCAAGAGAGCATTTCAAACCATTCCATCGTCAAGAAAGCAATATTCATACTAATTAAGATATAATATTTGCATCTAATTTTTTCATTTCGATAATTTTTCATATCACAAAATGTAATTATTTTAATTTTTTTCTACACAATATAATTATGTTATTGTGATATATTAAGAGGTTGTATAATTAAAGCTAATAATATGTGTCAACAGTGTGTTGATGTTCAAATTTAAATGATTCGTGCTTGAGAGCCTAACTCATAAAACAATTTTTTTATTAATTATGTGTAAAACTCAACCTGTTTATTAAACATTTCACATAATGATTGAACATTTTTGTAGATTAGAAAATAAGAAATAAATCTTAACAAGTTTTGTTTTTTTGCGTAGGATCAAAAGCCTTAAAGCATAAACAAAATACATCATGTCTAGATAATCACATCCTTAGCAAAACAGAAGAATAAACATCATCCTAGGCTGTCTAAAGCCTCAAAAGCATGCTGCTTACTGCTGTTTGTCCAAGTAAATGTAAAAGATGATGTTTTTAATATCCTCAATATTGACACCAACAGGGATATGGGAAATATCTCGAATTTCCAGTTAAAACTTCAAGGAATCTTGATGTCAATTACCTCAGTATTCTTGTGGAAAAGGTGAGAAATAAACTGACTAGATGGAAAGCACGTATACTCAGTATGACGAGAAGGAGAGTGGTTAATTCGTCAGTTCTAGAAGGTATCACAAATTATTATTCACAAGCGATAACTCTCCTTGGTTCTATTATAAGGAAATTGAAAAGGATTAAAGAGAGTTAAAGCATATCTACTGGATTGCTTGGACAAGATCAAAAAGTCAAAGGAGAAGGGGAGTCTGGGCTTATTTGACATCAAGTCCAAAATAGAGTTAATCTCATTAATCTGGTATGGGGAATAAGGAAAAGAATTTACTCCGGGTTCGACTGGTTAGGGGAAAATATAAATTTAATGGGCATAACTTCGAAAGGAAAGGGGTCTCCAAGCTGGTAAGACTCTTATGAAAGAAAACGAATGGCTAATGATAGATTAACAATGAGAACTTCAAATGGGAAACAGTCATGTTCTGGTTTCCAAGTGAATAAGAATGGCCTTTGAGGAGAAAATCTTTATGGGCCCCTCGAGCAAAATGGGCACTTCTGTCCGGGGATGCTTGGATAGATATAGGTGTGTGAATGAAAGGCTATATCCTATCCTCTGGATGACAATATCAAGCAAATGTTGGGAGATATTTACTTGGATAAATCTAATAATGAAGAGGACTCCATTATTGGCAGCACAGTAGCAATGGTGAAGTAACCGTCAAAGCAGCTTGTAGTTTATTGATTGAGGAGGGGACGAAATTTAGATGTGGGTAGGGATGGATCTGGAACATCAGGACCATTCCAAAAATCCGGCTACTATTCTGCAGGATACTAGTACTGGCCTAGCCACCAATAACTTAGACAAGAGGGAGTACAAGTAAGACATGAGTGTCTTTTACAAGAAAAACTAAGAAATGCTGTGCACCTTTTAGAGAGTGTGAAGTGATACAGCAAGCATGGCACTCTTGTAATCCTCCTGTAACTTTCTTTGATAACAGCGACATAGATTTCGAGGATTGGATAAGAAGGAACACAGAAATGAAAAGGAAATAATTTGCTGTACAATTTCCTTTGCAATGCACCTTCACTTTCATGATCTGAGGAATTAGGAATAAAAGGAACAAGAGTATATTCAGAGTGGTTGATAGAAATCTAGAGTGGATAAACCAAGCCAAAATACGAGTAGCTGAGTGGTGGGCTACTTTGAGAGCTAGTAAAATTCCAAAAAACTCTGATCTCCTTGAGTGTAGATGGGAAGCACCTAGAAACGGGTGGGTCAAGTTCAATTGTGATGGAGCTGTTAGTGTTGAAAGAAGATCAGGTATAGCTAACCTATGTAGGGATAGTGCTGGGAATGTGGTGTGTAGCTTTTCAAGAAACATTACCAACACTTTTCTGATTGAAGCAGAAAATCTAAAGAAAAATAAAAAAGTACTTAAATTTCTAAGTATTAATATCTAAATTCAAACAATCTGTATTAGATTTTTCAAGAGAAGCAGTTAAGAAAATATATTGAAAAAGTTTATCAATATATATAAATGAGAAACCAAGTTGATAAGATTAGTATAAATAGTTTATTATTTCTTCCTCTTTCACTAGTATTTCCATAGCATCAAAACCAAACATATCAATGAAGAAAGGATCATCAAATTTAAAAAAAAAAATATTAATCATTTAAATCATTCTACATAATAGGATCTTTTGGTATAAAACTTTTTTTAAAAAATACACTTAATATTATGGGAAAGATGAAATCAATCTTCTAAATAGAGAATTGCTTAAAAACTATGAGTTAGCTCTCTATAGCATAACTATTCCAAGTTTTCTAAAAGCTGAGAACTTTCTCTCTTGTTTTATCTAAAAATCTCTTAAAATATATATTTACATTCTTGTTTAATCATTAGTGTTGTTTAAATATTCGCTAATCAAATCTCTACGCTTAATTATATCTTAGGAGAGCTTTACCAAGTGCCGATCGAAGCTGCTTAGCAGATATTGCTTTGGAGGCATAACCCTCTTTGAGAATAGAGATTCCAACGTGCATTTTTTTAGTCATTTGTGCGGATTTCTCACTTCATCTTTACTATTTTCTTCAAAGCCTCAGAAAGAATCAGGATATGAATCACTAAGAAAACTTTATCCATGCTATCTTGCCCTATGATATAAGTATTGTTATACAAGTTTAGGAAACCAATTCCCTGTACTTTAAACTGCGAGGGGGAGTTTAAGAAAAAAAAAATTGCGTGGAAGTCCTATTTTAATTAGTTAAAGGCAGACTATATGCATAGCTAGACAGCTACGTGTTGGACTCACTAGTTCTGTATTCCCCTAATGGAGAGATCAGACAAGCCTATGCGGGGTTAGTTCTAGTCAAAGGACCCACTGGGTCACAGTTTAGGACCGGACCTGCTTGGGAACCGTAGATCTCGATAGTTCACTACCAGGTCCTGAATCCAACCCCTGTAGGTTGTTCTGATGCGGGTTCGGGTTAAAACTTTGCCTGCGCCCAGGTCTTAACGTAGCTAATCAGGAATTACAAGTCTAGTATTTGGGCTTTGATGAGTCTAACTATGTGGAAAAAAACAATTTCTTTGTTGAACTAAGCCAGCATTTATTGAAAATGATTCTCTCTATATACATAGTTGAAATTATAAAAAAAAAATGACATTTCAATGATGTCATAAGATAGTTAAAAATCTAAGTAATCTCAATTATTGATTTATTAAAATTTAGATAACCACAATCATTGATTCATAAATTGAGAGGATGAAAATAAAAATAAAAAACCCATGTTCACCAACACTTGTATAAGCCTATTCTAGGATTGTAAGTAGAGCCTTTCATTTTTTTTTTTTTTTTTCTTTTCAAAGTGTGTCTAAGACTTTATATACAACATGCAACTATTTGCAGATTGTAAGAAAAGGGAGACACGGGTCCAAAAATGTCAACAAGGTTGGAGAAGGATTGCTTCACGTTATGGAATTTCACCATAGGGTTATGCATTAAACACTATAAGACTTAGATATGATTATCATCAAATCTCACTTGACGTGATCATTATGTACATGGAATTTAACTGATATATGTGTAAGTTTATTGATTCCTAGCAAAATATTTCTTTAAAAAAGGTTTTAGAAAAAATATTTTATAAAATACAATTTCGAAATCATAGATTAGGATTGCGATTTCTAAATATAATAGAAATCGCATATTAAACATGCAATTTCATCATCGCCTTGTTTGCTAAGTTGGTTTATGCACATGCAAATGAGCACCAGCTGCTTCCCTTCACTTGTTGTCCTCCAACTTCCTACTCGCTCCCATTCTTTGTTGGATAGGAAGATCTAAATTGTGAGCGCCTTCCTACCATGCAAAGTTCAAACCTCACCAAATTGAGAGAAGCGAATTGAACTAGCCTCAAGTACCCTAGCAATCGAAGGTGAAAGTGGGAAAAAGACGACGAACCCTTTTTTTTCTTTGTTTGTCAGTAGACGGAATTATTGTTTCGGGCAAAAATCGCATGTTCAACATGCAATTTTGGAAATCACAATTTCAAGCTACGATTTTATAATGGTATTCTAAGAATTGATTTTCTTGAAACAATTTTTAAAGAAAAAGTTTACCCAGTTAGAACAAATCGACACTTATCTCAAATTTAACTAGCCTAACAAGACCCCAATAATTCTCAGTCCGATTGTGATGTGTAACTTGCAACTAAAGTTTCGAAATAAGAAATCTGTTCAAATTTATCACCAACACCCCATTTAGCAACTTACTTGGAGGAAGCTCATGTAATCCTTACCATCTATAAATACCTTAAGTAAATCAATCTATAATATATTTGCCATACACCCATGATAGAATTTTTCAAAATTATAGCTTGTTGCTTTTACACATAATTCCAACCAACTCCATTTTATCAACAAAATTTATCTCTAGCTCCATCAGCTAAGGAGATAAAATTGGAAAATGCTACTATTTCTTTTAAGAATGGTAATTGTACATAAGAAATTCTCAATAAAGGGAAATAGTAAAATCAAGAATATGTTTACATTCTTCATAAATTCAATAGCGAATAACTACATCATCACAAACTCATGATGTAAAATTATTATATAACATATTAACAAAAATAATACTATTGTTTGATATAGTATATCTTGTTAGTAAAATATAAGCTTAGCTATTCACATATCTAACTTATAATTCTATATTTAATATAACATTTTGAAAATGGTTATATATTATAATACCTATATATATGTGTGCAGATGTGTATCAAAAAAGAAAAAAAGAAAGAAAAAAAGAAGAAAAAGAGTCTTCCAAATAATTTATAATTGTATTTTATATTCAATGTTAAATACCTTGCAAAGGCTTTCATAATTATATTGGTTATCATATATGTATACAGTTAGTGTTTTATGTACAAACTATAATTTTATATTTAGGTATAAGACTCAATATCGCAACTTCTTGAAAGCTCTGTATAGTTATCTATACAAAGATGTAATAAGCATGTTATATTGTAATACCTTAAAACTTGGGACGCTACAACCTATCATGTATCACTACTACATAACAACACATTAAGACTCCAAATCTCCATGCAACTTTAAACTTGTATATCTTACTTTAATAAAAGAAATAAATGACTCTCAGGTGAATTATTCTAATTCACATTATTTAAAAACAATACAAATAATCCTAAATTAAAATTCAAGATAAACATCTATTCTCACATAATAATTGACATAATTAGTAATTTAGTAACTATCTACATACTCTCAGTTCAATAATTCAAAGTTCCTTAATGATTTCGTATCACTCTTCATCCACATAATAATAATGTTCTGTCACGCCTCAAAAGAGAGCCTAGAAGCCTCTACTAAAATTATCATAGCACGTATGCACCTGTTACATGATAATCGTCTTACGAGTCAGAGATCGTAAGATTCTAAGTAAATAATTACATTTACAATAAGTTATAATACATATGATTAGATAATAAAATATCGTTATGGAACTCGAATCCTACGGTCAACCATGATCACAGAGAATCGATATCCCCTACTAAACAGTAAAATAGGATAATTCTTAGGTTCCCAACTTCAAAATTTATTCACATGGGGGTTCTAACATTTCATCTAAGTAAATCTATCATTCATAAATCTTACTCTGTTGTTTTGATCTTTTAAAACTCTCAACACTTCACATCTTAACCCATCTCGCACTTTCGCTATCGACACCTGCATAAAGTCTGTGAGGGGGTGAGCAAACCTTGACTCAGTGAATGGGATTGTAACACTTTCAATGTTATGTACACGCACAACAAACTCAAATAAAAATATTATACATATGCTATATACATGCATAAGCAAATTCACATCAAGTTATTAAACCTATGCTAAGTACACAAGCAAGCAAATTCAATTTAAAATATTAAACGTATGCTATACATGATTAACCATATGAATGCAACATCTCACGTGGTCTTTCGGTAATCGACGTGAAGTCTAGGGTTTACGTCCCCCTTGACCTTGGGTTGGAGATTCAAAAGCTACCATCAGTGCCCAAGTCATTACCAAGTTTATTTATCTTATTACTTGGTTAATTATGATATCTTATTATCTCAATAGTGAACACTCATGTGCCTCTCTGTACTAGATGGAGCAAAACCCTCAAGGACAGGCCGGACTCGGAACTGTCAAGGCGCGACAATCCCCTAGTCACTTAGTTCGCACTTGGCGGAACAGTGATCCTCTTAATCACTTTCGATGCATCCTATGATAGTGATGGCCTTCAATCTCATGCAATGTCTTATGAAAATGCATGTCAGGTTTTTATATTGTCCAATTCATACTTTAATTGATTTATTTAGTGATCAACAATTTTTACAATCGCAATCAATCATACCACTAAAGTAAACATCAAACATTTCATTTCACTCATCACAACAAGCACACATCATGTTCTTCTTATCACTCATCACAAGCATGGGTTATGCATTTCTTGTTACGCAATACCCACACTGAACCCAAACCTTATAGACGTTGACCTACCCTATTTTATATTGGATTAAATTATCTTAGCACCTCTCTGTGCCATTTCTTTTAAATGTCAAACCGCCCAGGTTGACTTACGATCATCTGATCTGGCACCTCTATGCCCTTTTCCTCGAATGTCGAACCACCGAGTTAGCTTACAATCATTTTTTATACCTCTATGTCATCGCACTCCTCAAGTGCTTTATTATTGTCACACTTTTGAGAGCCCACAAAGTCATCTCGTTTTCTCTTTCGATGCCCTCATGACATTTGTATATGATATATATATATATATATGTGTGTGTGTGTGTATACATATTTTGTCACATCTCTAATTAAGGACAGTTTACTAAACGCTTTCCTTTACGAACTTAAGAGAGTAAGAAAATACGGTTGTTGATTTGTAAAAATTAAGGTTGCACTCATGCTTTGGTATGGTTGGGTTCATAAGTGTATTTCGTAAATATCATATGAAAATAAGTTTGTTAAGTATATGTATACACGTTTAAGAACCAACTCTAACATTTATACATGATGATACCTATACACCCTATTCCAACTAAGCTTACCTATTCGGTAGCTATAGAAGGAAAGTTAAGTTTCTATATTTTGGTTTGTTTTGGAAGAAAATAATTTGTAAAACATAGGTTAGGCTTATGGTTATAGCACTAGCAATATGGCGGTAGGTGCTATCATTAAGGTAATGACATATAAACTTTCGGACCATTCATTCCCCTACATTCCTCACGACTTATTTCCTAACTCACTAATTCCCACCACAGAACTCAACAATAATCACATTAATAGCAAATACAACAAACAACAATTTCACATACATAACATTTCACATACAACACAATATAGTAGCATATCATTAAGTTTCCCACTCACTTATTTAGGGTTGTTGTAGTCCTAACCGGAGTTGAGCAATTCCAGCGAGTAACTCCTTTGCATTCCTCTTGAAGTCAGTATCCTTCTAAGATACTCTCTCTCAACCCAATCATAAAGTCACATCTCCACCTGATTTTGGTAATCATCTAGCACCTAATATGTGTACTCTGCTCATCTTGTGATTGATGACAAGGCATGAAGTTTCCTCCTTATGGAACTTTGGGCGAGCAAGATTTGAATGTTGAACTTCCTTCAAATCTGTGCTACCAACACCCCAAGTTGTTGTGATCAACTGTTTGCTTTCCTTATATAGAAGTCGAGCAATGGAATATCTTTAACTTGCCAAATTTAGAATTCCTTCTTCCACCTATGCAAGATATCCTTTGAACATTCTATTGTGAAATCCATCTCATTCCAACTATTTCCCAAGCCATCATCTTGGATATTACTTGATTCATTCCCTTCACTAGTTACATCATCATAGACGCTTCTCTCGTCCATGAAGCATCTTTAAACCTTTCGTTTATCCAATTGTCTTTAATATCTTTCAACGAGCTACTTGTAGGATAACTCGTAGGATTTAGCAGTCCTTAAAGGTTTGTATCATCTTCTTTCTTCTCTTCTTTGTTGATATTTCCACCTACGAGTTCCTCATACTTTCTACTGGTTTTCATCCTCACTCACGCTTCCATCATACATACACCAACTTTTTCCACACACCACATGTACACCAACATACACATATTCTTATCCATTTACATACACACTTCACACACCACACATGCACCTATACATACATATTCATACTCCACACATCGTCTCATATTCATACATACATATCCTACACACATCATCCTCAACTTGCACATATGTTCATATACCATAAACTGATTCACATACATACATACATGCCTACACATACCACACCTTCCTTATACATACCCATACACTACACGTCTTTCACACATATACACACATGTTACATACTTCACATACCATTCATGTACACACTAGTAGCACACACCCTCACCTTTCATACATATACACACACTCTGCACATCCCACACCATCCATATGCATACACCCTTCTTGCACATACCACATATCATCTTACACACACACAATCTGTATACACCACACCCTTATAAACATCACATATCATCTCCAACACACACATATACACACTTTCCCACCTACATCATGCACACTCCTACACATACACGCGTACGCATCCTCTTACATATATACTCATATACACATCCTCATTCATGCATATACACATACCCATCTTCATTCCTGCACACACATACACACCGTCCTCCACACACATACACTCTCATACATCCACACCATTATCCACACATACACACACATCTTCACTCATCCTTACACACCTTCAATCACACATACATACATACACACACTACCCATTCGCCTCATACACACCTAGCTCCTTTTCTTCCTTCCTCATACATCAAACACCATTAGCACGTACATGCACACATACTCCGCACACACCACATGTCACGAGCACTAAATGTGTCTCTCTCTCTCTCTTGTTCGTCATTCTCATAAACATGGTTAGCTCCTACTTCTCTACTTTAGCTTCTCTTCTTCTGCTTCTTTCTCTCCATTCCTTCTTCTTCTTTCTCTCAATCTTTACACGACTTTATCTTCCTCTTGCTTGTCCACACATCAAACACCATACATACACACACGTGTCTCCACTCTTTTCCTTCCGCTGGATGTTACACCTCGTACACCTTCACTTCACCTCTACACACACACACAAGGCTACCTTACGCACATATGCTCCACTTGATTCATGACGTAATGGGAGGGGAACATATATATACACCGATATTTATAATTAGCAACCGTCTTATTCAAATTCACGCACATGTGCATCTTTCCCAACTGATGGAAACTTTCGCAATTCATTTTTCCTAACTGGACTCCTCTCATTCCCTTGCTTTTGAACGCTTAGACATTGTCGCTTGGAGCCAGATCACATTGAACACTTTTCTCGTTGGGACGTTGCGAGCCTCCTTGCTGTTCATTGCTGTTGTTGTCCATTTTGGTTGCCGTTGCTGTCGTTGTTGTTGTTGTCATCGCTATGTCGTTGTTTGCTGTTGCGTCATTGCTATCATCGTTGGGCTGTCATCGCTGCATGGCTGCTGGTCGTAGTGGCTGCCATGGTCGGAGCTTCTCGTTGTCACTGCTGTGGGAGCCGCCGTAGTGCTGCTGTCGTTGTCGTCTTCCTCTCTGTCGTTGCGGAGATAGCTGTTGAGGGTCGTCGTTGCTGTTGAGGGTTGCCGTCGTCATGGTTATTGTCGTTTTCGGGATCGTCATTGTGGTTGGGGGCCGCCATCGCTGCTGTTGAAGGCTGTCCGTGCAGCTGCTAGATCGCCGTCGTGATGGAGGCACAAGAGACACGGGACACATGGCCTGAACACACGGCCATGTAGTGATTGGTAGATTTCCACATAATCATACACGGCCCCCATACACGGCCGTGCATCGTGACCGTGTATTCGATCAAGATTTCAACAGAAGCGAACACGGCTTCCTTACACGGCTAGGAACGTGACCGTGCACCTAGTCAAGAATATTCACAGAGTTATACACGGCTTAAATACACGGCCGTGTATGAGACCGTTTGTGACACGTATTTTATTATTTCTTCCACGTGTACGTTTAGATTTTCCCCTTTTAGATATTTTACGGGGCCATATAAATACTCTCTTATCAGATAGATTAGGGTTACGTTTTATTATCATTTTCAATACACTTTGAGAGAGAATTTTCTCCAATTTCCGGGTTGTGCGCAACCAGATTTGCATCAAAGAGTGTTTCTTTGTTGTGGGAAACCAATCCAATTTCGGATTCGTTTCGTTACGCATTCCACGCTAGGTCAGTTGGTATCAGAGCAAGGAAAATTTCCCGCGGAGATGTCGGCTAACGACAGTGTTGACAGCGGTCGTATTCTTGACGGTGTTCGAGGTACGGAAGTCCTACGTTACGGGCAACCAATACGAAGGGCGGTAGAGGAGACCATGGATCAGAAAATCCGGCGAGAGGAACAGCGTCTTGAGGCCCTGATCTATCGATCCAATACCAATAGTAGCAGGCAGATCTATTGGAGACGACCGGAAGGCGATCCAAGGAGCAGTTCTGTTACTTATGATACGGATGATGAAGACGAGATTTTTAATAATCTGCCTAGGAGAATAGGCCATGGTAACATAAGACGGTACAACCGATGTGACTACAGGTATAAAGATGAAATCTTTTCTCAATTTAAATATGTTGTATCAGAGTTTGATGGTTCCGAGAGTCTGAATGAGTTTTGGGTTTGGGTAGAGGACATAGAAAGATTCTTTTACCATATGAGGGTTTTAGAGGGAATGAAGATAGAGTTAGTGGAGAGTCGTTTGTGGGGTGATGCATTGTATTGGTGGGAACGACTTTGGGGAGTAAGACGCCTTGAGGGTAAGGGTCCGGTGAGGACTTGGTTTATGATGCAATACTTGCTAGAAAAAAAGTTCTTTCCCCTTGATTACGAGTGAATCCTTCCTCAGAAAATTCCACAAACACCTAAGCTTGTAAATTTAATTCCGGAAGTGCTTAAGGAGGAGGTGGTCAAACAAGAGGAAAACTCGACCCTTAACGATCATAGTACCTTGATTGATGATGGTAGGGGCAGTGGAAAAGCAATTGAAGCCTATGAAAATTGTGTTGGTGAGGAAGTTATTGTGGACTCGCCATTGTTGAATGACGAGCCGGAGATGACGGTGACTGAAGAGTCGAAGGCTGGAGATACTCTGAGCATAATCATTGCACCAACGAAGGAGATTAAGGATGTAGAGTTTAATGTTTTACCCAAAAACTTATACTTCAAACTAGAGGAAGCGCTAGAGATGACTTATGGAGTACAAAATACAGAGAAAGAAGCTCATGACATTCTCAGTTATGCATTTGAGAGTGGCACAAATACTTTGGATACTACTGAGGCTTATCCAATTCCAACGAAGAAAGAAACTCAAGGAAAAACAGATCGTTATATTGGTAGCTGGTTAAAGTCTCAGCCACATGACAAGGCCATTGTGGTAACAAAAGTTTGTAGTTATTCAGAAAGGTCAAGCTATATTCGTGAAAATGCAAAGGTTTTACGGGTTGATGCTGCTAACATCAAAGAGAGTGTAGAAAAAAACCTTAAGAGACTTGGCACTAACGACATTGATTTGCTGCAAATTCATTGGCCAGATCGCTATGTTCCACTGTTTGGTGAGTACTCATATGATTTCTCAAAGTGGCGGCCAAGTGTGCCTTTTGTTGAGCAATTACAGGCCCTACAAGATGTTATCAATGAAGGAAAGGATCACTACATTGGTGTTTCAAATGAGGCTTCATGTGGAGTAATGGAATTTGTTCAAGCTTCTAAAGTTGAAGGGGTTCCAAAGATTGTTAGCATACAGAATAGCTATAGTTTGCCTGTTAGAACTCGATTTGAAGTGGATCTAGTTGAAGTACGCCACCCGAAAATTCGCAACATAGGCCTCCTTTGTTATTCTCCATTGGGTGGTAGATCATTGACTGGAAAGTATTTGGATATCAATTCTGAAGCTGCCAATAAGAAGAGGTTGAACCTATTTTCTAGATACATGGAGAGGTACAACCGTTCCATCCATAGAACTATTGGAAGATCACCTTTTTCAGTGGCCTATACCAAGGCACCTTCTCACGCTCTGGACCTAGTTTCCTTACCCAAAGGTGAGGAGACCTACGTAGCAGCAAAGCACCTGGTGGAACAGTACCACATAGTGGCGTCGGAAATCAAAGAACAAATTGAGAAAGTGAATGAGCGATATAAGAAAGACGCTGACAGACATAGGAAGAAGAAGTTATTCGACGTGGAAGACCTAGTGATGGTGTTCTTAAGGAAAGAACGCTTCCCCCGTAGGTACATATAGCAAGTGGCAACCGAAGAAGTATGGGCCCTACAATATAGTGGCCAAGATCAATGACAATGCCTATGTGGTTGGACTTCTGGAAAGCATGAATATCTCCTGCACTTTGAATGTGGCGGACTTGTCACCTTTTCATTCCGATGATACGCCTCTATATCCGGACGAGAACTCGGGGTCGAGTTCTCCATTGGTGGGGGAGAATGATGGAGGCACAAGAGACACGGGACACACGGCCTGAACACATGGCCGTGTAGTGATTGGTAGATTTCCACAGAATCATACACGGCCCCCATACACGGCCGTGCATCGTGACCGTGTATTCGATCAAGATTTCAATAGAAGCGAACACGGCTAGGAACGTGACCGTGTACCTAGTCAAGAATATTCACAGAGTCATACACGGCTTAAATACACGGCCGTGTATGAGACCGTTTGTGACACGTATTTTATTATTTCTTCCATGTGTACATTTAGATTTTCCCCTTTTAGATATTTTACGGGGCCATATAAATACTCTCTTGTTAGATAGATTAGGGTTACGTTTTATTATCATTTTGAATACACTTTGAGAGAGAATTTTCTCCAATTTTCGGGTTGTGCGCAACTAGATTTGCATCAAAGAGTGTTTCTTTGTTGTTGGAAACCAATCTAATTTCGGATTTTTTTCGTGACGCTTTCCGCGCTGCGTCACGTTGGGATCGTGGTCGCTACTTGTCTCATTGTTGGAGTCACTGCGGTTCACCGTTGCCGTTGTCGCTGTTCGTAGCTGTCACCATTGTTGCTGCCATGGAGTTGCTATTGTTGCCGTTGCGGTCGGAGTTGCCAATGTTGTCATCACGGTCATGTAGTCGCCGTCGTTCACCATTGCCGTTACATGGTTGGCCGAGAAAGGAATAGAGAACGGAAAGGGAAGAAGAAGACAACCGGAGATGAAGAAGAAGAAAAGAAAAAGGGAAAGGAAGAAGATGTGTTGTAGAAGAAGAAAGAAAAAGAAAAGAGAAAAAGAAGAAAGAAGAAGAAAGGAAGACGGGAGAGAGGGAGAGTTAAGGGGCAGGGGGGTCGCTCTGGACAGCTGGAAGGCAGGGGAGAAAAGAAAAGAAAGAAAAGAAAGGAAAAGATGGGACCTTTTTTTTTCTGTTATATATACATTTATCTGTATATTTATATATTATATTATAATTATATTTTATTTAAAAATATTTCTTTTTTATCATTTTTAAAAATTATATCTTTAATAATTTATTACAAAATTTTACGTATAGGTTAATTCAATTATTCCAAACATAAATTTTTACACTAAATTTTAATTCGAAATTCCTAGGTTTATAATTTAAATTAATTTTATCATTTAACTAAATATTATTTTAAATTTACGTTTCGAATAATTTATTATTCTATTTATTTTTCTTTAATTGTTTATTTAAATTTTTTTCAAAATTTTTTGGACTTCACATGTTCCCTTCCATATTCATCCACATAATGCCCCATTAGATTCCTATTTTCATCATAATCTATGCGTCATTCTTACCTACAATTGAAAAATAAAAAAGGATGAGTCTCAGCTTAGTACGTAAGTATCACATAGACATATGCATGCCATATAGTAACAATATCACAAGCATATATGCAGTAATAGTAAACAACATATCAATTCATCAAATTATTTATCTTCATTTATCAACATACAACATTGGATATTTATGATCCTGATACACATATAGTATTTATGTTTATATAGTCTTAATGAGAAATGCCATTGTGGGCCCCATCTAACCCTAATCTACTTCATATAATTTTAATACACAACACCATTAAGGATAACTTAGCATACCGATTATCGAGATGCCCCTAGGAATCTGCCACTATGGGCTTTTAGGTTGAGTCAAGCACAAACAATAACACAATTAAGTTCAATATTCAATTAACTTCATTAAGTAACTATGTTAAGTAAACACATACTTGAAAGGATGTTCCTACTATAGTCTCTTGTGTCTCAAGGAAAAGGATGTGAACCCATTCAATTATAAATAACTACACTTAGTTCTATTCTACAAGTAATCTAAGTTTACTAATTCATTAGATATATTCTAATTGTATAATTTCTTCCCCTAAGGTCTTATTGTGCATCTATCTTAGTTTAGAATCATGGAAATATGAATTAGTATTAAGGTATGAGTGTTCCAAGACAACACGGTTGTATGAGAAGCCGTGTAGAGAAACAAAGTTTAGAGCACGATTATACTAGTGGATATGTATCTTTCTATGAAAAATGCCATTTCAATACACCTAGGTACATGGTTGTATATCTGGCCATGTACCTTTTTGTGGATTTTGTAATTTTGACACCTCTAAGTACACGAACGTACCTTATAAATTTTGAAAAACTATTATAAAACTAAAGAAAATAAGCTAAGTGATAAGCACCTCTAAAGTAGGATAGTGAGGACAACATTTTCACAATTGCAAAAAAATTCGAAAAGTTAACAATGAAAATTAAGTTACTTTAATATAATAATACTAAGAAAGAAATATAAAAATAAATAAATCTTTAACTTTATACCTTGGTCTAATAAATTTCAGAACCTACCAAAAATATAAAATAAATAAATAACTTATGCAAATGCACAAATATTAATTCAGTATCTGGTTTAATTATGAATTTTAGATAAGTATAACTAATAGGACTATAAAATCATAGAGATACCACAAAAACCCTAATAATAACTGAAAGTGACAATAAAATAAAATAATTATATATAAAGTTATGATAAAATAATAAAATCACCAAAATAAAACTTTAATTTAAATACATTTCGAATTACTAAAGCTTCATGAATAAACTACATAATGAACAAAACCTTTAGAAGAACTAATGAAAAATATTGATTATATATTAACATTATTTTAATAATTTACGTGTAGTGGAAATCTTATAACAAATAAAAATGGACTTTAGATTCGTTAGGTAATTATAACAAATAGGAAACAAAGATTAAAATTTTAGTTTTAAGATGGCTAAATAGAATTTTTGAGTATATATTTATACTTAAAATATTTTATTTATCTTACCCATAAGTTTCTATATAAAAATTTCATAATTTAAATAATTTAATTAATTTGTCAATACACATGCTAATCGACAATTGAATATTTTTCCCACCCATGTATTCCTGTCTTGACTTCACTTTTCCCTCTACTCATTTTCCTTTCTTTTGTTTGACCCAAGAGGTGCCATCGGGTCAAGTTTAGAATGGGTTTAAAACCCAAGTTCAACCTACTATCCTGTAAAGTTACCCATCACCTATCCCAAAATCCAATTGGGTTTTAATTCAATATTCAAAACTCGTCTCATCATGGGTAATAAAAAATTGGCAACCTGACTCGCCGATTGATTTGTGCAAATCACCTTCATCTAAAATAAAAAAAATAAAGTGTTGTCAAGACTATTGTAATTTTTTTTGTTATTTATATAAACATATACTAAGAGTAAAGCAATAACATGCTATATATTGACATAAATTGTTTATTGGAGAACAATTGTATCAAATATGATAACCTGTAATTAAAATTCTCATAAAATAGTCTTGTAAAAATATTATTGAATCAAACTTGAAAACTTGAAGTTCAATGATGAACATTAAATCACACTTGAAAGTTACTATAATAGGGAGTTCAATATATTATATAGACATTCATTCAAATTCTAAATTAAATAAAGTTTAACCCATCAATCACATACTCCTACAACTTTATGACATAACTCACCAAATTTCAAAAATTAACTAAGGTTCATCCCATCCTCTTCCTAAACATTCATTAAAATTAATTAAAACTCAACTCATCATTTCCCTCAATTATATTTATACCTACAAAGAGGAAAAAATTATATAAAATAGATTAGAAGGGACATGGAAATAAGATATTTGGATATGGCTAGGAAATAGGAATAATAAGATTAGACATTAGAGATATGACTAAGGTTTCCTAGACTTTAACAAATAAATTGAAAAATAGTCTTCTTTCGTACAATGTGACAGACTAGTAGATTAATCCTTAACTTTTGAAATTTGTGTTTGAAAATATTATTACCTATCATTTTTTAGTAAGTCAAGTTTCTCATAAGGTTTTTTCTAAAACCCAAAAACCTTATAGAGTTTTAAAATAATACACAATCCCATCTCAAAACCACCCTATAGGATAATTAGTGGGTAAGGCAAATCAGGTAAGTTATAACAATCCACCCAATAGTATCCCTATTTGACTTATCTGACTTTCCTTTCTTTTCTTTATTTTCTTTCTTTCTTCTTCTTTTTCTCTTCTTCTCTTCCTCTCCTCTCAAAGTATGAATTTAACTTTCTCTTCAAAAATCCATAACTTTCTCATACTAGCTCCAAATTAAAAACTGTAAATGCTACTATGATTCTTGAAGGAAGTACTTTGCAACAAGACCGTACTTGTTAGGTAAATTTTGAACTTAAATTTTGAGTTAAGTTTACATAAAAAAAATTACACTTGATTTTTATTCAAATTTTAGGTAAGTTTAATTACTAGATATAGCTCTAAATTCCATTACTCCATAATTACTATGCGAAATACTTAAGCTATCACAACTCCCCAAAGTATACTTTAAATTTTAAGCTAAGAGATTGTGGTGAATAAGGAACTCCATGATATACTATAAGGTCTATATACTGCTTGTAATATAGTTGTATAGGTGTGTAATCTATTGTCTTTAGCTATTATGGTGTTATGATATATATATATATATATATATATTCTTTTCTTCTTCCATTTCCTTTTCCCTTCTATTCTCTATTTCCTTTCTTTTCTTTTCTTCTTTTTGTTTTCTTCTGATGATTTGCTTTTCTTTTCTTTTCATTTTCCTTTTCTTCCTTTCTCATCCAACAAATGTATGCATATATGTGCAATATACATAAACTTAATAATAGATTATGAAAAGGAAATTTAAACATATCGTAAAGTATATGTATGTATCCAATATATATAAATATTAACTATAGGTTACATGAATAGATATATATGTATATATACATGTGTATATGTTTGTGATTATAAAGTTTATTATTTCTATATTGTTGACCACTATCTAAAAAAAGAAAAAAAAAAGAAATGATAAGAAAACTAGGAGACAAGCTCACCATTTTATTGTTATCATTATTATTGTCTTCTTTTTATTTTCTTTTCTTCTTTTCTTAATCAAAACCTCCTTAGCTACATTTTTATGTATACAAATATATATTTTTCTTAAACTAATAAGCTTATGAAAAAAATATAAATGACGAGTATATAGAGATTTGGGATTAATATATGAGTATAATTTAATATAAAATATTAGATTATTTATTGATTTCACTTGGTATAGTGTAAAATAATAATAATAATAATAATAGAGAAATTGTTAGAACAAGACAACAAAGTCATGAATTGCAATGTAAATGATGACGATATGGATTTAGCATTTGTTGTTGATAACTATGTGGTATATATTGGTGGTCATGTATTAAAGTGCCGGTTAATTAGATTGTGGCTAGTCAAGAATGTCTCGAAGTGGTATGATATTTAGTTCTTTCCACTTTGATATGGATGTGGATATTTGATGTCTAATAGCCTCAATGACTAGAAGGTTGATGGAATTGGTTTGTAATACACTATTATTGATTTAGCATTATATGTTGATTTATTGTGAAATTTTATTTCTTTATGATTTGCTTGTCTTGTTTGCATTATTGTATCTAATGGGTCACATGAAACTACATTGACATAATGATATTCGGTTAAGATAAAATTCGACGTATATTACACGAGACATTACATTTTGTTGAAGGCTATCACCACTACATGATGTACACGAAGTAATCATTTAAGGATTATTGTTTCACTATTAGCGAACTAAGTGACTTGGGAGTTATCACACCTTTAACGAAACCCATTTAAGTGTCTTACCTATCCTTGAGGGTTTGAGTGCTCAATGTGCATTTAAGGCACTTTGAGCTTAAGAATTAAAAGACTAAAGATAATTGACTAAGTGAGCAAATGAGAATTAAGGGTACCTGGGCACTAATAGTTATGAGAATCTCTAACCCAACGTCAAGGGGGACGTTAAATCCTAAACTTCTCGCTAGTTACTAGAAGATCACGTATGATGTTTGCGTTGCATATGATTGTTCATGTATAGCGTATGGTTGAAAACTTGTTTGGAATTGCTTGTCCATGTATAGTATTGAAAGTATTGCACTCTCATGTCATTAAACTGCAATGTGTACTCACCCATTAATAGATTGTTTTCCAAGAAAAACTCCAAAATCTTAGGATGTGATAAGATATAATATGATAAGAGCTACTAGAATCAAGAATAATACAATAAGCTGTGTATGAATAGATTATTTAAATGAAATCTTATTATTAAGAACTCAATATAGAAAGTGAATTTGTAACACTTTGATGTGTTTTTCCATCTTATTGTTTTGATAAAAAATTCTGATTCTTTATGATTTTGGTCAGCCGTGGAATATAAGAATCTATAATTATTTTCTTATTATAATATAATATGACTAGTTATAATCAATTGAATAATTATCTAGATTCTTGCAATTTCTAACTCATAACATGATTAGCATGTAATGGGTGTATATATAACATGATAGATTTTAGTTAAAACTTTCAAGCCTCCTTTTGTGTATGACAAACAACAGAATTACTAAATGTTAAATTTGGTGTAATTAATGAGACAACAAATTTATATAGATGCAATAACAAGCTCAAATAAAAATTAAAATGTAAATATTTGTAGAATAATATGAGTACTGTTAGGAAATGTTAATTTGGAAAATTCAGATTTATATGGCATTACCGTATATTTATACAAATAGAAGTATACAGAGCGAATAATCACTGTGTAAAAGTTGTAAATTTGATTTTCTAGCATGTATTCATATGTTGTAAGTATATTTAGGCTATATGCAGATTTTCGTTGAAAAACGCAATAATAAGTATACCTAATAATAAATCACATATGAGTGTTGTAGAAAATAAAAAAGAAGAAAATTTATTATAATCAAATAGCTGTGATGAAATCTTTGTTCGTGTGATACATATGGCATTACCGTATATTATATACAAATAGAAGTATATAGAGCGAATAATCACTGTACAGAAGTTGTAAATTTGATTTTCTAGTATATATTCATTTATCGTAAATATATTTCGGTTGTCTGCAGATTTCGTTTAAAAACGCAATAATAGATATACCTAATAATAAATCGCATATGAGTGTTTTTTTTTTTAAAAAAGAAAATTTATTATAATCAAATAGCTGTGATGAAATCTTTGTCCGTGAGTTACATATAATATAAAGACCTAATTAACCGGAAGAAAAATAAAAAGAAAATAATCTTTTTCCGTGAGCAGCAAGTAAACTATCTTCCTTATCTTTCAACAGAAGTTCATAAATATTTTATGTTTAAACCTTTTTAAAGCTGACCCAAGTTTTAGTATTGAAAGATTGTATCACTTTCGCATCTGGGTCTATCTAGCTGCTGCTTCATTTAGTCTAGCCTTGTTGGCTTGAGAAAGCTGAGGACTTATCATAGACCATATTTTCATTAATTTTCCTACAATCAGTTCCTAGTCCCGGTCCATTCTACTTCCAAAACATTCTCCTGCAACAGCAACATAATAAATCCCCCACTTTCCAATTTCATATCTTTCTCAAATTGAGTTTTGTCAATTCCATGGAAATATTGGCAAAACGGGCTTCCGAAAACGACAGCATGTGGCAGAGATAAGAAGAAATTTTCTCTCCTAAAGCTAACTATAAGAAAACAATCAACATGAAATATGGACGATGGTTTAGGAGTTCTTCTACTGCTGAAGCAAGCATCTCTCCTAAAACTTAATCCATCATGTGTGTTATTTGTTATTTATATTTAACTCACATTTTAAAGTCATAATACCCTATGTATAAAATGGGGAATAGATTCCCAATTTCGCGCATCAGAAGGGATAAAGGACGGAAACGCAAAAAGAAAGGAAAAAACGAAAGTGTGTTACCCACTTTTTGGAACCGAAGGGGTAAGGATTCATTTTTCTCCTTATGTACCGGTTTGCTATTCCTTATTCTCCTTTCAGTTACCTCAATTGGAGTTCCTATGGACATAGGAGATATTAAAGTAAGAAAGGAAAAATAGAAACATTAGAAAATATATAATAGATAAGCGCGTAAATATATATAAATAAAACAATGAGTCACGAGAATATAAATATGTATATACACCCACTCAAAGACTAAGATCATAATAGAAAACATTTAGATAATATTTAAACCATTCGACTTATAATAACTGTTATTAAGCTTAAATTTTTAGTCTAATTAGATATTGTTCCTTTTAAGACATTGTTTAATTTGGACAAAACCCTCATGGACTCCTACTTAAGATAAGCTCAATCACAAGATGTTAAAGTGAGTTACCTCCTATAATTATTACGCTTGTTTGTATGTGCAACTTAGTGCACCTAGAATTATATGTTAATATGATTTTTGGACAATGCTCGGGGATATGGGATTGTGCTTGTACTTGTTTGGTTTGCCTTGACTAAGTAAAGCAACTTAGTCTCAAATAATGATGTGCTTATATGTGTGAATTGCATGCAGAATGTACATATAGATAAAGATTGTGATTTTCTACAAATTTGGGTGGTTGCCTAAATAAATAAATTTAACAATTATATTTAGTAATATAATTAATTGAACATGCATGGCATAAAACTCACATATTCAAAGGTTGTCAACACTATGTGATGGTATGTAGAGGCCATAGGATGGTTTACATCCTATGATGTAATCTTACTCCGACCTCTAGAAATTAAATGACAGTAGATGGTGCCATCTTTTGATTGGAGCCTAGTACGGGGATTTATCACTTAGGGGTGTTGTAGGTTGTAGGAGCTTTACACAGCTACGTCCCTTTCTTTTTGTATAGGCTCACTGGTACTAAGTAATATGCTTGTTTTATTAAAAGATGACATGTAGATAGTAGCATACGAGGTTGATAGTGAGGTTTTGTTCATGTAAATGTGAATAGGTACGACTTTTTAACCTAAGGTCAAGAAGGAGGATTATACTCCTGACCATATATAGTTTCCGAATAGCTATATATGTCATTGCATGGTATGGTTAATTTCATGCATTCATTTAATTATTGATAATTTGCTTGTGTTGCATGTATGTGTAATATGAGAGAGGAATCTCACTAAGTTGTAGTTTGCTCACTCCCCTCTGGTCCTTATAGGTCAATCAAAGTTTAGAATGGGTTAGAATCTATATAAAGAATATTTCGCTTAAGATTCTTACAAGATATGTTTAGTTTTAGGGTCAAATTTGTGTGACATAAAGAGTGAGATGAGAGGTTCAAATCCTACTTAAATGTTAAAAATTAAATTGTAATTTTTCTTGAATAGTACATGAAGAATAAAAAAATAAAATGGTTCCCCAATTTTATTATTTGGTTAGAGATATTGATTCTTTATGATCTTATAAAACTATTCATATTTTGGAATAATTATTTATATGTTCTTACAGATTATCTATAAATATTTTATCTATGTATAAATAAATAAATAAAATTTCGTAGGTACACATACGAAGTGATAGGTTATAGAAATTGCTACTAACAATCCCAATCTAAGGGCATAACAAATATAACATGGGAATCATAACATCAATGTAGGAATAATCATAACATGAATGCTTTCTCTTGAGGAAACCTTAAAATCCAAGTCACTCTTATGGTGTCACGCCCTAAAAGGGGGCTTAGAAGCCTCTACTAAAATTATCATGGCACGTGTGCACCCGTTACATGATAATCCCATGATAATCGTCTTACGAGTCAGAGATCGTAAAACTCTAAGTAAATAATTACATCTATAACAATTTATAGTACATATAATTAGATAATAAAATACAACTATGGATCCCGTACCCCATGGTTAACCATGATCGTAGAGAATCGGTATCCTCTACTAATAAGTAAAATAGGATAAATCCTAGGTTTTTCAATTTCAACTTCTATTTATGTTAGGGCCCTAACATTTCATCTAAACAATCTATCATCCATAATTCTTACTTTGTTGTTCTAGTCTTCTAGAAACCCTCGATACTTCACATCTTATCCCATCCCGTGCTTTCGCTATCGTTACTAGCAAAAAGTCTGTGAGGGGGTGAGCACACCATGGCTTAGTGAATGGGATGGTAACACTTTCAATGCTACATATGCACATAAGTAAATTCACATCAAGTTAATAAACCTATACTATATACATACACGAACAAATTTAAATTAAAATATTAAACTTATGCTATGTATGAACAACTATATGAATGCAGCATCTCACGTAGTCTTTCAGTAATTGACGTGAAGTCTAGGGTTTACGCCCCCTTGGCTTTAGGTTAGGGATTTTGAAACCACCATCAATGCTTAGGTCATTACCCGGTTTATTAATCTTATTACTTGGTTAATTATGATATCTTATTAACTCAGCAATGAATGCTCCCGTGCCTCTCGACACCAGACGAAGAAAAACCCTCAAGGACAGGTCGGACTCGGAACCGTTAAGGCGCAATAGTCCCCTAATTACTTAGTTTGCACTTAGTGGAACAATGATTCTCTTAATCACTTCCGACACATCTTGTGACAGTGATTGCCTTCAATCTCATGCAATGTCTCATGAAAATGCATGTCAAGATTTTAAATCAGGTCCTCTTCCTTAATTAATTGATTTAGGGTGATCAAACAACATTTACAATCACAATCAATCATATCACAGAAGTAAATATCAAACATTCCATTTCACTCATTACAAGCAAGGACTATGCATTGGTTATCATACAAAATCGACACAGAACCTAAATCCCCGTAGACATAGACCTATCCAGTTTTACAATGAGTTAAATTATCTTGGCACCTCTTTGTGCCATTTCTTTTAAATGTTAAACCACTCGGGTTGACTTAAAATCATTTTTGACACCTTTGTGTCATTTATCTCACATGTCAAACCAACCACTCGGGGTTGATTTACATTAATCATCCTTGACACCTCTATGCCATCGCCCTTCTCAAGTACTTTATCATTCTCACACTTTTGAGAGCTAGAAAGGTCGTCTTGTTTTTTCTTTCAATGTCCTCAAGACATTTGTATATGATATATATATATATATATATATATATATATATATATACACACATTCACACATATAGGTATGTGCTTAACATCTCTTTAATTGAAGACACTTTATTAGACATCTCCCCTTACGCACTTAAGAGGGTAAGAAACTATGGTCATTGGGTTGTAAAAGCCAAGGTTGCACTCATGATTGGCTATGATTAGGTTCATGAGTGTATTTCATAAAAATAATATGAAAATAAATTTGTTTAAGTATATGTATACACATTTAGGAACCAACTCTGACATGTATACATAATGATACCTATACACCCTATTCCAACTAAGCATACCTATTCGATAGCTATAGGAAAAGTTAAGTCTCTATATTTTGGTTTGTTTTAGAAAAAAAAAAAAATTGTAAAACATGGGTTAGGCTTATGGTTATAGCACTAGCGATATGGTGCTAGGTGCTATTATTAAGGTAATGACACCTAAACCTTCGGACCATCCATTCCTCCATAGCCTTTATGACTTTCTCCCTAACTCCTCAATCTCCACTATGACTTAACTCAACAACAATCATATCAAATAGCAACACAACAAACATCAATTTCACATTTATAGCATTCAACATACAACACAACATATTAGCATATCATTAAGTTTCCCACTCACTTGTTTAGGATTATCATAGTCCTAGCTGGAGTTGAGCAATTCCAGTGGGTAACTACTTTGCCTTCCTCTTAAAGCTAGTGTCCTTCTGCGATGCTTCCTTAACCTAATCATAGAAAGTCACATCCACACTTGACTTTGATAGTCTTCTAGCACCCGATATGTATACTCTGCTCATTTCGTTGTTGATGACAAGGCATGAAGTTTCCTCTTTATGGAACTTTGGGCAAACAAGATTTGAATGTTGAACTTTCTTCGAATTTATGCTTCCAATACCCTAAGTTGCTGTGATCGACTGTCTACTTTCCTTGTATAGAAGTCGAGCAATGGAATGTCTTCAACTTGCCAAATTTGGAATTCCTTCTTCTACATATGCAAGATATCCTTGGAAAGGACAATTGAAGATCTTGCATTAGGGTATTTGGCCAAGAACGATCTTCCTCAACATCATTTGAACATTCCATTGTGAAATCTATTTCATTCCAAAATCTCTCAGGCCATCATCTTTGGTATTGCTTGAATCATTCCCTTCACCATTTACACCATCATAGACGCTTCTCTCATTCATGAAGCATCTTTGAACCTTTCATTTATCCAATTGTCTCTAATATCTTCCAACGAACTACTTGTAGGATAACCTGTGGGATTTAGTAGTCCTTAAAGGTTTGTATCATCTTCTTTCTTGTCATCTTTGTTGATATTTCCACCTACGAGTTCCTCATACTTTCTACTGGTTTTCAACCTCGCTCACGCTTCCATCATATATACACCAACCTTTCCCACACATCACATATGCACCAACATTTTCTTATGCATATACATACACACTTCACACCCTATACACACACCTATACGTACATACATACCTGCTTCTTTCACCTTCCACGCCACTATCACACACATATACACACATGCCCTACATATACTTCATGCCACCAATACATATTTTCTCACATACTCTATACACATTACACACTTCCCATATCTATACTCACATACCCACACCATACATCATCTCACACACTTACTTACATACTCTATATGCATCTTACACTATTAATACAAGCTCACATACTTTGCACGCACTACATTTGCCTTCCATACCTATACCTACATATTCACACTCTACACCTCATTTCGTACTCAGACATACACATCCCAAATACATCATTCTTAACTTCCATATTTACTCACACACATGTCCATACTCCACACCTTCCATACATATACACATACACCTTTACACACTACTCACCATCACCTACATATACACGTATCTCCATATGCATCACACCCACCATCACATACATCACACACATCCCTACACACATGCGCATACATACATCTTTATACACATCATACACCCTTAACCACACATACACATATACCTACTTCATTCACACATACATTTCATATACACTACATCACCTTCTCGTTTACACATACGTATACACACACATTCCTACATAAACACCATACACATCCTCATACATACACATTCGTATACACATCCTCATTCTTGCACATACACATACACACCTTCCTCCACATACATACACTCTCGTACATCTCACCCCATCATCCACACATACACACGCATCTTTCTCATCCACGCACACAGCCACACACACTTACATGCACACACGTATACAGCCTCCATTTGTGCACACCCACACACTCTCACACACCCCTACTTCCTTCACATGCATACACACACATCCTTACGCACATTTCGTCACCCTTCACCGCATACACTTTCAATAGACATATGTATATACATATACTACACACTTGCCTCGTACACACTCGACTCCTCTTTCCTCTTTCTTTTTCCTCCTTTTCTCTTCCCTTCTATGCTGGCCTTCCTTCTTCTTCTTTTCCCTCTTCTTTTTCTTCCCTTTCTCTCTCTTTTCTCTCCTTTCCCACTACAACTGCTTGTCGCCACTATTGGATAGTCGCCATTACTATGGCTATTCTCCCCTTGCATACACCACGCACCTCGGCTCCTTCTCTTCCTTCCTCATTTTCTTTTCCTCCTCCACACGCTAAGCCACTGTCGTGGACGCCATTGCTGCCGTTGTGGTGGCTATAGTTGCTGGGTCATCCTTTGTTGTTGCTGCTGTTGTCGTTGCAGCTGGGGTTGTTGTCAAAGTCGTTGCCGTGGTGATTATCGTCGCAGCTATTGCTGTTATCGGGCTCGTCGTCGTAGCTACCATTATCGCTGTGGTTACTGTGATTGTTGCCTCCATCGTTCCTGTTGCTATTATGGTTAGAGTCGGTGGGGAAACGGCACCACGTTAAGGAACATGAAAATGACAGGGAAGAAGAAGGAAGAAAGGGGGAGTTGCACAGGTTGTCCATCTACGCTGGAGATCAGATCACCACGAATGTTTGGATGTTGCTGTCATTGTTGTTACTGCTGCTGTCATGGTTGTTGCGGTCATCGTCCTCCTTGTTATCATCATTCCCTGTTGCTATGGAGATCACTATCACTGCCATTGCTGTTGCTGTTGAGGGTTGTCGTCGCTGTCGTTGGTAGCTGGCCGAAAGGGAAAAGAAGGGAACGGGAAGAGAGGAAGGGGCAACGGGAGGAAGGGAAGTGCAGTTGGGGAAGGTAGATGAAGGAGAGGAGAAGAAAAGAACAGTAGAAGAAGGAGAAAAGAAAAGTAAGGGAAGAAGGAAGAAGTATGGCTAGAAGGAAGAAGAAAAGGAAAGACAAAAGGAAAAAGAAGGAAGAGAAAGAGAGCGAGCAGAGGGGGGTGGGTCAGGGGGGAAAATAAAAGAAGGGAAAAGAAAGGGGATGGGACTTTTTTTTTTATAATTATGTATATTTATTTATTATATTATAATTATATTTTATTTTAAAAATACCCCTATTTTAATATTTCGCATGTCTATGAGAATACTTTTAAAAATTATATCTTTAACAATTTATTACAAAATTTTACGTCTCGGTTAATTTGATTATTCTGAACATAAATTTTTACTCTAAATTTCTATTTAAAATTTCCAAATTTATAATTTAAATTAATTTCATTTTTTAACTAAATATAGTTTGAAATTTTCATTTCGGAAAATTTATTATTTTATTTATTTCCTTTAATTGTTTATATAATCTTTTGAATTTTTTTTTTCGAACTTCACATATGGAGTCTTGAAGAATCAATTGAACAAGTCATATTTGATATCGTATATCAAGTACTTATGAAAAATGTACAATAGATAGCTTCCTTATACTTCTAAGTTCTATTCAACCATATTCTAAGTGATGGCGTGAAGGAGCTAGAGGCATCGGTTTAGTGGCTTTACTAGTGTTAAGCTTGAATATACTCTTGAAATTTAGTAAAACAACATGGAAAATGTCAAAGGTAGCTCATAGAGCTTTTCATGGTTCAATGGAAATGTTGAGACCACATATGTAAAAGCCATGTTTGATGATACGGTCTTAAATTAACTCAAATTTCTATCTTTGATATGGTTAGTTCCTTTCTTGTGAAATTGTCATGCCTTATGGGTTACCTTAGTTGTAACAGCCCACTGTGTACTATGTTAAAGTCTATGATTAGCTGGATTTCAGCACATACAAACTTCAACATGGTACATAAGGCGTTGTTACCCTAGAAACCATCATAAAGATAAAGATTCTAGTAATATTAAAGTTAACATTTATTAATGTAAAACATAATGTTCTACATATATAATAAATAGAGAAATAAATTTATGAGATTAATATTATATTCATCCAAAAGTCTATTCAAAATTAAAAGTATCTATTCTAAGTGTCTTCTTTCTCACTCACTTAGCTACCATCATTTTTGAAGATTCTCATCGCTATCTGGATTCTACCAGGGTAAAACCAAAATGGTGCTTGTAAAAAAGGTAAACTATAAGGGGGTAAGGCAAAAAGATTCGTGAGATTCCAGCTCATAACCACCTTTCATGCAAAACAAGCAAGTTAACATTTTTAATGCATGAATGCATGAACAAGCATATGCCAATCATCAAATGTAGTCAGCCGGAAACTACATGAGGTCTAAGGATATTTCTGACCAATATACCCCTTCTTTGACCTTGGGTTGAGGATCATTTAAAATTCCATCAGAGTTTGGGCTACAAATTTTGTTGCACTTGCATGCATCCTTAGTTACACAAATCAGAGCCATGCTCTATATATCAATAGTTATTCTAGAAGAATGATCTTCTAAGTAAGGACTTAGGATAAACTAAAAGAACATAATTGACGTGCTTAAGGGATCTCAATACCAATCAATGAAAACAAACACAATTGATTCCAATACATAATTGACATGCTTAAGGGATCTCAATACCAATCAATGAAAACAAACACAATTGATTCCAATCTCCAACTAAAATGGCATGAACCATAGATTGTAGATGGAACACCAAATGACGTGAAACAAGATTGAATACCTTAAATGGCGTGAACCAAATTAAGATGTTCTACAATTGGATTCCAATACCAATCAATTATAAGAGGAACAATTCAATTCCAACTCCCAACTAAATGGTGTGAAACCTAGCAATATAAGAACCCTAATTTGGCATGAAAAGAACAAATGAAATCAACCAATTACACATTAGATATAACTCACTAGCAATAATTGGATGCAACTTAAGAAATATTGATATGACTCACAATATTCCTTAAGCCAACTTGCCACAATTTCACAAATGAAATTGATGAGTAAGGATGGCATGAAGAGGAGCTCTCCCATGGCAACAAAATTAGATATGTAATGTTCAAAAAGCCTCTTACAAACCCTACTTTGCAAGTGTTTATACTTGCTCTAAATAAGGCAAATTTAACAAAAGAAAATTACAAGTAAAGAGCAACATGTGTGGCAGATTTTCAACTAAAGGAAATTACAAATAAAACCCTCATATGTTGCTGGTTTCTTGCACCTCTATGGAATAATATAGAACTGGTTCTTCTTTGATTTATGTAGGTCCATGAATGACCCACAATTGAACAATAGTGAATTTACCTGCCGTCTTGTAAAACTAACAAATGTACCTACTAGAATGCACAACAATTATATAATGGAAAAGAAGGTACTAAACAAATATCCTCAGGGTCTAATTATTCAAAGAAGACTGATGGGAATCTACCCTGTGATCTTGATGGTCAGGGAACTTGATTTGGATGATGATCTAAATCATTTGCATGCATACATTTTTTTTTCTTTATCTAATAAAAGTTTGAATAATCTAGTAGGTACAACAATTATTCTTCATGGGATGCCACATGAACTACACTATTGGTTAAATTAGGGACATCATCGGATTCACATCTAATGGCCCGCCGTGATCAACATTGACTCGACGAACTGGCTCTTTGAAGATTATTATCTTTTGTACTTGAAATTTATTTTTGAACCATTTATTTTGTAAGCTTTTGGGACATTTTATTTGGTTGCAATTGTAGGTTTAGGACCAGTCACCCTTTAGTGGCATAGTTGTAATTGTTTAGTCATTTTAACCATAAATGGAGCAAGTATAAATACTTGCTTAAGTAGGGTTTATGTAGTTAGTTAAGAGATAAACAAAGTGCTACCTATTTTTCATGAGAATTAGCGTTCATACTCAAATTTTCATAAGACTTATCAATTCTTCAAGGATTGTGGCGATTAGCAACTTAAGGATTTGTGAGTCATATCAGTTCCTTAGTTGATTCCATTTCATGCTAGTGTGTTATATCTAGTTTTGATTTAGATTGTGTCTTATTTGTTCTTAATTTCATGTCATTTTTAGGGTCAATTTTATCATCAGATTGCTTGTAATTTAGTGAAATTAGATCCTAAATTGTATTGTCATTGTGAAGTATTCAATCTAGTGGAATTTGCTAATTTTGCGTGGAAGCTTTTGCATAAGGGGTTCACGCCATTTTAGTATTTTTGATCATTGGATTTCCATTTGTTCTTATATTGAGTGCTTAATCCAATTAAATACATCTTCATTTGGTGTTAAGATTATTTGATTCACAAATTGGATTCATAAAGGATTTAGGGTTCGCGCCACTTGTAGTGGTTGTTAATTGAGATTGATTCAGTTTGTTGTTTGTATGTGCTTTGGCCTTGTAAGCACATCAAGGACCCTCGTTGCCAAATTTTATAATCCTTTGGCTCTTGCCCTAATGATAGGTTCTATAAATATATGATTCCTATTAATAATGTTTTCTCTACCTATATACCTCTAAATGCATCTACCTAAAATAGAATAATGAACACGGATTCATACCAAAACACAATGATCCTCTAGTCATTTTTGCATTGTTAGAATAGGACACTCCCTCAAGACATCCTATCATTATCTACGTAACTATGATGGAATATATGAAAATATGTAAGAAGATGCTATGCATGATCCATTTCAAAATAAGCATTTCAATATGCTTAACATAAGTTAGGTGACCAAACAATTTGTAGACACTCTATTAACTACAAAAATAGCCATGAATAGAAGAAACTTTTCTTTCTTTTCCTTTAAGCTTTAAGAATCAAACAATCAACCAAATCAAACACACACATGGGTTCATTAGTATTCAACTATAGGTGCTACTAAAATTACAAGCACAAATCAAGTGGCAATTATCATTGGCACTCACCATGCCATTCTTTTTCAAGGATCGTAGTAATTCTTAAGTAAAACTTGGCAATCTTTTGAAAAACCTATAAACATGGAGAAATATATATATATAAGAAGTAACTACCTTTAAGATAAACAAATCTAGTACACCATAGTTAACCCCATATTTTATTAGAGTCTCTTAAAGTCTTTTACTGTCTTTTTTATGTTCAGTCCTTCATTTAGGGAGTCGGTGCGTTGTCAAGATTTACGCTTAGGTCCTTATTTGGGTAAAGTCTCGTCCTTCCCATAATGATGTAAATCAACCCTATGGTTCCAATAGTGGGGAAACCGAATTGGATACATGAGCTCAGATATCCACATGTTGTCTTATTTATCTAATAATAATTTATCTTTACATTGTAGTAGGTAAATTTTTCGGTTTTTATAAGACGGTGAATAAAATGCACTAAGGATCAATTGTGGGTCATTCTTAGACTTACATCCACCGGTCCACAAGTGTTCCATTGAAGTGAAGAACTGACCATTTTGAGGACTTATTTGTAATTGTATTTTTGTATTTGAGAACTAGCAATTCGTTGGTTTTGTTGTTTTTACCCTAATTGAAGCAAGTACAAATACTTGTTAAGTAGGTTTTAGAAGAGACTTTTTGAACATGAGAAAAATCTACCCATCTTGCTATGAGGTGAGTTCCTTTTCAGGCAAACACACTCTTATCAATTTTAATTGAAATTGTGGCGAGTTGGCTTAAGGAGTATTATGAGTCATATCAATCCTTCTTAAGTTGCTTCCAATTATTTTCTAGTGCGTCATATCTAGTTGTAATAGGTTGTGTTACTTTGTTCATATTCACGTGAATTAGGGTTCAAATTTTTAGATTTGATTCAATTCCAATTTGAGTGGAATTCGGTTCATTTTATTGTTATCTTTTACATATTATACAATTGCAATTGATTCGCATCACAATTTAGCTTTAGATCAATTTCATTCACGCAGTTTAGGGTTTAAGTGCTTGTTGGTGTCATGCCATTTTGTGGGTTTGGTTTGGTGTTTAGGTAATTGTCTTGGTGTTCTTGCAATTGGAATTGTAGACACATCATAATTTTTGGTATCAAAGCAAGGTTTAAAGAAGGGAATTTCATGAATCACAATTAGGATTTAGGGTTCTTGATCCTTTAAGACCAAAATTGGATTGTGTGAAGGGAAATTTGAAGTCTTGTGTTAAATTGTTCTTTAAATTGCTTGCTTGATATTTAATTGAAGTATAGTGAAGTGTTGAAATCAACTTGCATCCTTGCCGTTATTAGGTTATGAGTAGAAGAAGGGGAAGTCTTTGAATTTGAATTCCATCATTCGGGTGGTGTTGATTGTTGCATTATTCTTTCCTTGCAAGAATTTGGAAATTGGAGTACATATTTTTCAGAATTGCTATCCTTGCCGTAGAGAATTTAAAAACAATTTGAATTAAAAAAAGAGAGTATAAGTTTAAGAAGTTATTGTGTATTGTTAATCTTAATATACTTTGACTATTTTTGAATTGTTTTCTTACCATTTGGAGAAGCATTCATTAATCATTCCATTGTTGTGTTTTTACCGTGGATTATTGAAGTGCAAGAGTGGTGTAGAAGTGTGTGTGTTATAGTTGAAGAAGTACTACACCATGGTTGTGTGTGTCTATATGTGCCATGGTGAAGCATGTGTGGCGTGGAAGAGTTTGTGTTGTGGTTCATCTTTTATTTTCAAAAGCAATCATTAAGTGTGGAAGTTATTGTGTATTGTTCATTTAAATACTTTTTGACTAGTTGGAATCATTTGCTTGCCATTTGGAGAAGTGTTCATCATTGTTTCTAATTGCATTGTTACCTTGATTGTAGAGCGTGCCATAGGTGTGTGAAGCTTAGGTGGAGCATACTTTGTGTTTTGAAGTGAGTGAGGACGTGAAAGTGTGGTTATTGTAAAGGGGTGATTGTGAGGTATATTACACTTTCCTTGAATTGTCTTTGTATTTTAACAAATCAATTCATCAACCATGTCGGGAATTGGCAATGAGGCCAATAGCCAAGTTGGTGGTGGTTAGGGTCATTGAACTATAGGCGGAAGAACTTTGGAGGAGCAGTTATAGGTCCTCACCACCATTGTTGCTACATTAGTAACAATGATAGATCAAATGACGATACCACAACCATTAGTGGCAAATCCTTAGGCACCACCACCTAGGGTAGTTCCTCAGAATGTTTATAGGGAGGGAGTAGTTGGAGGTAATATGGGTAGAAGAATGGAAGGGGATTATCATGCTTTTAGGGAAGAAAGAGATGATAATTTTGAGATTAACCCTTACCCAAATAGATATTTCAGACCACCTTGAGGATTGGAATATGTGAAACTGCAGATGCTTTCATTCAATGGTAAGGGTTCAGTAGATGATTACTTAGATTGGGAGGACAAGGTTGAGGGTCAGATCGAGTGTCATGAAATTGATGAGAACACTAGGGTTCGTTTTGCAACTGTCTAATTCATAGGTTATGTCACTTTATGGTGGAAAAATCTAGTGATTAGCAGACGAAGGGATGGAGAGGCTGAAATACATATCTGGAGGGACATGAAATGGGTTTTGAGGAAAAGTTTCATACCTGAACATTATAGTTAGGAACTGTTTATGCATCTCTAAACATTGAGGCAGAGAGGCAAAATAGTTGATGACTATATATAAGAGTTTGAGACACTGATGATCAGATGTGGATTAGTTGAGCCTCCTAAGCAAACCCTAACATGATTTATGTCTGGGTTAAAATATGAGATTGCCTGTGTTGTAGAGTTACAAAGGTATAATACACTTGATGAGGCTATACAGTATGCCTTAAAAGTGGAGAGGTAGAGGTGATCCAACCTTTTCCAAGCCATTAGTAATAGGTATGGTACTTTTACTAAACTTATTGGAGTAGATGGTTAGATGGGTGGACAAAAGGGAGTAAGGGAACATGCTAAGGCTATAGACAAAAATATCTCTAGCACTGATAAGGAGAAAAATGTTTCTAGAAAAGGTAAAGTGGTGGTTAGGTCTGATTTTAGGTAGATAGTACCAGGGTCAACCAATGGAAAATGCACTAGATTAAATGTTTCAAATGCATGAGGTTTAGACATATGGCTGCATAGTGTCCTAATAAAAGGGTGATGACTGTTATAGAAGGAAATGATGAAGATGATCAAAAAAAAGTTGTCGAGCTTACAGATTTATCCATTGCTCTATAGGAATATTAAGATGATTAGGACGCTGAGATACATAAAGACAAAAAGGATGAAAATTACTTACCTATTAATGTGTTTCACAGGGTTATAACCATATCTCCAAATGTCAGGGATATACAGAGGGAGAACTTGTTCCACACACCTTGTCGGATTTGAGGTAACCTATGTGTTCTTTTCATCGATGGTGGTAGTTGCACTAATGTTATATTTGCTGCATTAGTAAATAACATACAACTAGCCACTAGCCCATATCTACACCTTATAAATTGCATTGGTTGGACGACTGGGGTAGTTTACATGTTACACAGAGGGCAAAGGTGCCATTCATTATAGGAGATAGATATAGTGATGTGCTTCCTATTTGCGCCTTTCATATATTGATGGGTAAACCTTGGTTATTTGACAAGAAGGTGCTATATGATAGGTTCAGAAACACTTACATGTTTTAGAAAGAAGGTACATGGATTATCTTGACTCCTATGTCTTCGTTTGAAGTTCGCTCTTTCTAGGAATAGATTAGAAACACCAATGACTTCTCAAGACCTTAAGCTAATAACCAAACATAAACACTGGGTATTAATCCAAGAGAAGTGATGCGTAAACCTTAAGTATATTAAACTTAGAACCCAACATACACTATTTGAATCAATTCCCTGAGGATCATCTTGAATAAGTAGCATTAAGCTAGACTCGAATCACACCGGTTGATTGAAACCTAAGTTATCAATTAGGAATTTCCCCAAGCAATTTGATTGAAGAATTCCAAAGGAGAATTCTTTTTCAAAGACTAAAAGAGGGTTTCTTTTCTATGAAAAAGAAGTGTTTGTAATTTTCTATTCAATAATTGTATGTGCTAGACTCTTTGCTCGGTTTTATAAGGAGGACATATAACAATAAGATACAAAACCTAAGTTTCATAATCTAGCTTGCGTCCTTATCCTCTTACAGACAGAAAACAATTAACCAGTTATGCTAAATTACAAACCAAAACAAATACTACAACATGACAAAACAAAGCCGCAAATCCTCTTTCCTTTTTCGGTTCAATAAACAACATTTCTATTCTAGTACTTCAAATCCTTTTATCCCTCCATGGAAACATGAGTCACATTGATAAGTGTCGGTTCTCCTTCCATGTAATTTGATTCCTTAGCTTATAGGTCCATGACTAGTCCTTATAGGGCATCATTCATCCTCTTAGCTCTAGCTCGGGTCATTGAGCCTCCAATTTCTTGCAATGGACCTTGGGATTTCAGTTCTGTCCTCTTAGGTGCTGGATGATCCTCATCATTCCCTCCTTCCTCGAAAAGATTCATCCTTGAATCACCTGCATCATAAAGGGTAAGATCGGATACATTAAGGTGGTGCTTACATTACCATAGTGGCTTGGCAAGCCTATCTTGTAAGTATCGTCGTTTATTCGCTCCATGACTTGGAATGGTGCATCGCCCCTTGGATGCAATTTGGACTTCCACTATTCGGCAAATCGTTCCTTCCTCAAGTGCACCCAAACCTAATCTCCTGAATGGAACACGATTTTTATGCATCCCTTATTGGCTTGACAAGCATAGTGTTCATTCTTCTTCTCAATGTTAGCTTAGACTTAAGTATGTAAATCCTTAACAAATTCTACCTTTTTCGCTCCATTAAGATCAATAAACTCATTACTAGGTAAATAATAGGAATCAAAATCCGACAAAACCTACCATTAGGGTAAGAGCCAAAGGATTTCAAATCTTGGCGATAAGGGCCCATTTTGAGAAAATCGACCTAGGAATTATTTGTTCACTCACCTCTTTTATTTTATTTATGTATTGTATATTCCAACAGGCACACTTATCATGCTTTACAGGGCAATGGACAAACTCACTAAGAATTAGCTTGTGGGTTATCCATGGATAGACCTAAATCGACGATGAGCTGGGCCGACGAATCCTATGGAGGTGCCAACATGATGAAGGCTATTTTTATTTGTAATTATTTCTTTGGACTATTTATGTAGTAATCTTTCTTTTGGGACACTTTCATTTGCTTGTAATTATGTTTTTAGGACCGGCCACCCTAAAAGTGGCATAGTTGTATTTTTGTGAACTTTTTAATCCTAAAGGGAGCAAGTATAAATACTTGCTTAAGTAGGGTTTTTGGAGGCAAATTTTCAAAACAAACACTTTACTTTCAAGTGAGAGAACTTAGGGTTTCCTAGTTCAATTTCCTCTTATCAATTTCCATCCCAAGAGTTGAGATTGTGGCGAGTGCAATATTTGAAATTGTGAGTCATATCAATTTCAAATTATTGTGTTTTCTTTTCTTCTCAAGTGTGTAATATCTAGGGTTGAATTCGAAAATTTCTTGGTCAAATTTGAATGAGTTTTAATTCGAATTAGTGAGCTTGTTTGAAGTAGTTATCACACTTGTTATTCATCAACAATTGCTTATCATTGTTAACGTTAATTGCATCTTCTATAAAGGGAGATCACGATTGTGCTTTTGTTAAATATTCTTGAAGTTCACGTGATATTTCAATTTTGATTAGTATGTATTGAGGGATTTGATTCATTGTGGTGGATTAGTTCATTATTTATTGACTTTGGATCTCTTTGCACTCATTAGGAATCACACAAATTCCTAGCTTGTTGAACCAGAATTGTTTGATTGCATTTAGGGTTAGTTTTTGTTTCATTTGATTGTGCTTAATCCCCTTTTAGGAACATCATCTTTTTGGTACCAAAGCTTGAGGTTGTGAGAAGGGTTGTTTGATTTTGAATTTCAGAAATTTAGGGTTTATGCTCTTTCATCTTCAATTCCGAAATTGGGAGTAAATTGAAATTGTTGTTGTAATTGCTTGAAGTGGCGTGATTTATCTTAAGTAGAAGTTGAACTTGCTGCTTGTTGGAGTGAGTTTTAAGTACTTGTTGAAGCTTCTATGTTGTGGACTTCACTGTAAAGGAAGAGGAGAGTTAGTGTATTTTGAATATAAATTCGAAAGTGCAATTGTGTAGGAAGAAGAATTGTGATCCTTACATGTTTGTTTTTGGAAAAATGGAGGGTGTAATTGAGCATTTCCTGATTTGAGTTGTGTGGAAGATTTGGAAATTATTTTTTTTTCAAAAAAAAAAAAAATTAAGTTGAAGAAGTTAATGTATGGTTATTTGAATTTGAAAATTACTTTTTACCAAGTGTGGAAGGGTTGCGATTAGTGGAGTGGTTTGATTTTCAAATTTAAATTGTTGTTGTTTTGTGTATGAGTTACGATTTGCTTTGGTGAACTGTAGGGTGTGTGTGTTGTGTTTTAGGGTGTCAATTGTGATGTAAATAGGGAAAAAATTGAGTTGTTAGAGTTGTGTTGTGTGTGTTGAATTGAAGGGACATTAGCATTATGACTTGAAGGTGTATGTGTATAGAGTTGTGTTTGTAAAATTTTGTCAAGGTTGTGTGCATTTTGGTGTGAATTTGTGGAGTTGTGTGGAGTAAAGTGCTGCACGTTGAGTCTAAAGTGTGAGTGTGTAGTGCATGAATAGCAAACCGTAAAGGGGAAGAGTGGTGTTTCAATTGTGAAGTGGAATTGTGTAGTGTGTGTTTTTAGAAAAGGTGGAGAAATTACAATTATCATTTTTAGATTTTAATTCAAAATTGAAAGTGTACATTAAGGGGTCAATTTGAAATTTCAAATACACATTAAGTCATAGTTAATTGTGTATCATTTGAATTTGAAAAAGACTCTTACCATTTGTAGAGTTGTGCACTTATTAAACTTCTTTTGAATTTGAAAGTGGGTTGCCTTTTGTGTTGAAGTTGTGGTTTGATGTTTGTGTGAAAGTGAGGAAAGTGCACCCCAGCTTGAAGTAGTATGCATATAGTGTTGTACTTTTTTTTTTTTTTTGTAAATTTAGTAAAAGGTGTTAACATTTGGTATTGGTTGTTGTATGTGTTGTTAAGCTACTTGTTGTTGGTGATGTAAACATTGTTAAACCGTAAGCAAAGGGGAAGTTGTGTTGCAGTGAATTGTGTGTTGTGTATGTGTTTAATTTCTGCCAATTGTATATTTAAGTGGTGAGAAGCCAAGGTAAGAATAAGGAAAGTTGAGTAGTAGAATTAAAAATTTAAACAAGTCAATAAAGTGTGAAAGTAATTGAACTAGTTACTTAAACACTTGTGGTAGAATTTAATTCTATCTACTTGAAAGTAGTTGAGTGTACTTCACTTGTAGCTTGGTTGTGTACTTGAACCATGGAAGTGTGAAGATAATTATTGTGTTGTTGGGTTTGAACATAATCATGTCTAGTGAGATGTTTCATTATACTAATGTATTACACCGGACATTGACTACATTTACTACTAAGGATGATGAACAAAGGAAAAACTTGTTCCATACCTCTTGTAGGGTATAAGGAAATTTATGTGTCCTTATAGTTGATGGTGGTAGTTATACCAATGTGGTAGCAGCATCATTAGTATCGAAACTAAAACTTGCTACTACTCCACATCCTGAACCGTATAAATTACATTAGCTTAGTGATTAGGAGAGTTTGGATGTGACCCAAAGAGCTAGGGTACCTTTCAGTGTAAGGGATAAATACTTAACAAACCCCTATGATAGGAGAGTCTTACATGATGGCTTCAGAAATACTTATGTATTCTAGAAGGAGGGAAAACGTATTATTTTGAATTCGATGTCGCCTTCAAAGGTCCAAAAGGTTCAACAATAGATCCATAGACCATAAGAGATTCTTGAGAATCACAACCACAAGAACCAACCTTTAGAGGGCCTCATTGTGCAGAAGTAGACATGCCAACCTTTAGAGGTTCCTAAGGCTCCTAGTCACATGAGCCAACATACAGAGGATAACATTTGTCAGATACAAATGTACCAACCATCAGAGGATCCTGAGGGTGAGAGTGATATGAGCAGAACACTAGAGGGCTAGACTGTTCAGAGACATTTGTGTCCACCTTCAGAGGTTTCAGAGGGCTATGAGCGGTTGAGCCAACCATTAGAGGGCCATAAGGGTTAGTGGCATATAGATGAGTTAGAAAAGAAGGAAACAAAATCAATGGAACGGGTTGAGATAGGAGAGACCTCAGTGGTTAATGGGTCATTATTTGTGTTGTAGATGAGATACATCTTAGAAATAGAAGAGAAAAAACAATCATCCCTTGTGGTATTTCAGATATTGGGATTCTGTAGTGATACTTCTTCAGGTGGCTTGCTAGTAGGAAAAAGAGTCTCTACTGCATTTGATTTGTCAGATTTGAGGACAAATCTTTTTGAGGCCTGAGGAGATGATAGGAATCAAAATCCGACAAAACCTATCATTACGGCAAAAGCTAAAGGATTTCAAATCTTGGTGATGAGGGCCCATTTTGAGCAAATCGACCCAAGAATTACTTGTTCACTAACCTCTTTTCTTTTATTCATGTATTGTATATTTCAACAGGCACACTTATCATGCTTTACAAGGCGATGGACAAACTCACTAAGACTTAGCTTGTGGGTTATCTATGGACCGACCTAAACTGGCGATGAGTTGGGCTGATGAATCCTATGGAAGAACTTGCATGATGAAGACTATTTTTATTTGTAATTATTTCTTTGGACTATTTATTTTGTAATCTTTCTTTTGGGACACTTTCATTTGCTTGTAATTATGTTTTTAGGACCGACCACCCTAAAAGTGGCATAGTTGTAATTTGTAAACTTTTTAACCTTAAAGGGAGCAAGTATAAATACTTGCTTAAGTAGGGTTTTTGGAGGCCGATATTTAGAACAAACACTTTACTTTCAAGTGAGAGAACTTAGGGTTTACTAGTTCAATTTCCTCTTATCAATTTCAATCCCAAGAGTTGAGATTGTGGTGAGTGCAACACTTGAAATTGTGAATCATATTAATTTCAAATTATTGTGTTTTCTTTTCTTCTCTAGTGTGTAATATCTAGGATTGAATTGGAACATTTCTTAGTCAGATTTGAATGAGTTTTGATTTGAATTAGTGAGCTTGTTTGAAGTAGTTATCACACTTGTTATTCATCAACAATTGGTTATCATTGTTAACGTGAATTGCATTTTCTATAAAGGGGGATCATGGGTGTGCTTTTGCTAAATATTCTTGTAGTTCACGTGATATTTCAATTTTGATTAGTGTGTATTGAGGGATTTGATTCATTGTAGTGGATTAGTTCACTATTTATTGACTTTGGATCTCTTTGCACCCATTAGGTGACACGAATTTTTCTGCTCTGATACCAAATGATACGAATTCTTCTGATACCAAATGTTACGATCCTTCCACGCAAATCAAATCTTCAATAACAATGGCTTCGTTAATAATTTTAGGGTTTTCTATATTTGGTACTATCAATTAAAAACAAAGGATATGGATAAAATTACCAATCTATAGATGCCAAGATTGATAAAATTAAACTGGTTCGCAATCAAAACATAGAACGATAGAGACCACGTTCTATAAATTAATCACTAAAGTTAAAGAATTCCAAGAATTCAATAACAATGTTCGCCACAAATTCTATAGGGACCAAGAATCTGATAAGAACAATTAGAATAAAGGGAAATCAAATTCTCAATATTCAAAAACCCTCTAAAGAGGATTCGCACACTCAAAAGTGTTTTACTTTCAACCGAAATAACATTCTCCCTCGAAATACCCTAAAGAAAACTATTTATATCATGCCTAAAATTAACCTAAGGATATATTAATGAAAATTGTGCGAGGCCATTCAAGGCCGGCCAAAGGTTGGCGGCTTACATGTAAGCTAGCTCTAAGGCCAGCTGCCTTGAAGTTAATTTGGTCGGCCTTCATTCAAGGCTGGCTTAAGGCTGGTCGAGCTTTGCCTTGTGTCCTCCCGATGCTTATTGCCTCCCTTTTTGGACCCCGTACTACCACCTATAGCTCAGATTGACTTTGATTTTTTTGGTGGTCGTATCTTAGCTCTTGGAATCGTATCATTCCCTCTATGTTGAAAAAGATTCAACCTCGAATCTGTATCGGCCATCCTGCTAGACTGCATAAACAAACTCTTCTTTCGCTTGGGCTTCTTAAGGCAAATAAACCTTGTTTGTTGTACCTCAATTGGACTCATAGGAAGAAGCTTATATGCTTTGTCCTGTTGCTGAATGGTATACTCATTGGTGTATCCATCATACTTAGCTTTGAGATCGTATTGCCAAGGTCTTCCAAGAATCAAGTGTGTAGCTTCCATGGGAACTACATCACAAACAATCTCATCAGTATAATCACCAATAATTAATGGAACATGAACTTGTTTGTGTACATGAACAGCTCCCTATGGACTCAACCAATAAAGTGCATAAGGTCTTGGATGCTGCTTCACCTATAAACCCAACTTAGTAACCTAGCTTGCTGAAGCAACATTGGTGCAACTAACTGTGTCAACCACAATCAAACAAGTCTTCCCTTACACCATGCCTTGAACATGAAATAAATTGGCTCTCTGATTAGGAACAACCTCATCCTGCTTAACCATCAACAAGTCTTCCTGTACTGGATACGCTATAATGTCTTCATCTTTCTCTTCTGCCTCAGTACTCTTCTGTTCTTCTTCCTCACTCTTGACTTTGTCACCCTTTATGACCATAACCCTTTTATTAGGACATTGAGAAGTAATATGGCCAAGTTCTAAACACTTAAAACATTTATATATCCCTGCTCTTCTTTTGCTGTGTTTGGTCAACAGCCTCACCAGCGACTGCCTTTCCTTTTTCCCTCCTTTCTTTCTCCCTCTCACCATTATTTGACTTATGGTGGTGATATGATTTTTGAACCCACCTGCACTGATGCCGCTTAACCCGACTGGCTAAATTAATCACATCCTCTAGAGTTTGATAATGCTGGAGTTCCACTACATTGGCAATGTCCATCTTCAACCCATTGATGAAACGAGCTATGGATTCATCTGATGATTTCTTAATATTACACCTTGCCATTAATGTCTCAAACTCCTTTACATACTCTTCTATGCTTTTCTTACCCTGCCTCAAGGATTGCAACTCCATCAGCATCTCTGTTTATAGTAATCTGGCACAAATTTGCGTCTCATCAATCTTTTCATCAAAGCCCATGAATGCACTTTCTCCTCATCCGCCTTACATCTCTCAGTTTGTAGTTTATCCCACCACAAACTAGCATATTCAGAGAATGCTTGAGATGCCATCTTCACCTTCATGCACTCATCCCACTCATAATAGTCAAACACCTTCTCAACTCGTGGCACCCAGTCTAGGAATTCCTCTAGTTTACTATTACTAGTGAAAGGTGGAATTTTTAACTTATGTTTTCAATCCCCTTACGCCTGTCATCATTGTTTCCTCTCCTACTCCTTTCACTACGGGCATTAGACTCATCACTATAATGTCTCCTCCTAATTCCTGCACCACTATGGCTTCTTCTTTCCCTAACCTTTAATCTTTCCATAATCAATCTAATATTTTCTTGGAGTTGATTGAACTCTACCCTAGTCACAATCTCACCCCCATTATTAGCATTATTCCCATTGTTGTTGTTATTAGTGTTATTAACACTTCCATGCGACGACATCTCTACCATTAAAAAATTCAGCAATAGAAATTCACAAAAACCCCAATTCTCACCAATAGCCTAAAACACCAATTCAACACCCAACAATTGAATTCACAGCAATACTTATCAAAATAAATTCCCAAATTTTCTAAACAACGGCAGTATTGAATTAAAACTACAATTGAGTTGAGATTCAACAGCCTTACCGATTTAACTCGCGTTGATTCACAAATCCACCAACCTTCACTCTGATACCAAATGACACGAATTTTTCTACTCTAATACCAAATGACACGATTGCTTTGATACCAAATGATACGAATTGCTCTGATACCAAATGATATGATCCTTCCACGCAAATCAAATCTTCAATAACAATGGCTTTGTTAATAATTTTAAGGTTTTCTGCATTTGGTACTATCGAATAAAAACAAAGGATATGGATAAAATTACCAATCTATAGATGCCAATATTGATAAAATTAAACTGGTTCACAATCAAAACATAGAACGATAGAGACCACATTCTATAAATTAATTACTAAGGTTAAAGAATTCAAAGAATTCAATAACAATGTTCACCACAAATTCTATAGGGACCAGGAATCTGATAAGAACAATTAGAATAAAGGGAAACCAAATTCTCAATATTCAAGAACTCTCCAAAGAGGATTCACACACTTAAAAGTGTTTTGCTTTCAACCAAAATAACATTCTCCCTCGAAATACCCTAAAGAAGACTATTTATATTATGCCTGAAAGTAAACTAAGGACATATTAATGAAAATTGTGCGAGGCTATTTAAGGCCGGTGGCTTACATGTAAGCCGGCTCTAAGGCCAGTGGCCTTGAAGTTAATTTGGCCGGCCTTCATTCAAGGTCGGCTTAAGGCTGGCCGAACTTCGCCTTGTGTCCTCCCGACGCTTATTTCCTCCCTTTTTAGGCCCCGTGCTGCCACCTATAGCTCGATTGACTTTGATTTCTTTGGTGCTCATATCTTAGCTCTTGGAATCGTATTATTAGGAATCACGCAAATTCCTAGCTTGTTGAACCGAAATTGTTTGATTGCATTTAGGGTTGGTTTTTGTTCCATTTGATTGTGCTTAATCCCCTTTTAGGCACATCAGTAAAGGTAATATATCCAATGGAGTTAAGGGATTAAAACCATACACAACCTTAAATGGAGAATATAATGCAGTGGAATGTACTATCCTATTATATGCAAATTCTATATGAGGTAAACATGTTTCTCATTGTTTCAAATTTTTATCAAGCAAAGTACTCAACAATGTGGAGAGTGTCTTATTAACCACCTGTATTTGTCCATCAGTTTAAGGATGTGCCATAGTGGAAAATAGTAACTTTGTACCTAGCTTATTCTAGAGAGTACGCCAAAAATGGCTAAAAAATTTCACATCTCTACCACTCACAATAGAGTTAGGCAAACCGTGTAATCGTACAATCTCCCTAAAGAACAAATCAACGATATGTCGTACATCATTAGTCTTAGAGTAGGCAATAAAATGAGCCATTTTACTAAACCTATCAGTAACAACGAATATGCTATCTTTGCCACTGTGAGAGTGCGATAAACCTAATATGAAATCCGATGATATTTTAGTCCAAAGCCGACTAGGCATAGGTAATGGGAGATACTCCTTATGGGGCATTACTTTGGATTTAGCCTTTCTACATGCAATGCATTTATCGCACACAGTTTACACATCATGTCTCATCTTAGGCCAATAAAAGTGTTCATGCAAAATGTCCAAAGTGTTCTTAACACCAAAGTGTGCCATGAGATTGCCCCCATGCGTCTCCTTCACTAACAACTTACGTATGGAACTTTTAGGGACACATGATTTATCTTTCTTAAATAAATATGCCTCATGCCTATAAAAGTCCGCATACCCACTTTTAGAACAAGCAGCCTAAATCTAACCAAAGTCAGCATCGTGTTCATATAAGTCATTCATGTATTCAAAACTAAGCAACTTAGTATGTAAAGATGTTAATAGAGAATACCTTCTAGATAGTGCATCAACCACTACATTTTCCTTACCCTACTTATATTTGATGACATATGGAAAGGTCTCGATGAACTTCCAACCATTTAGCATGCTTTTTATTCAACTTTCCTTGCGTCTTTAGGTACTTCAAACTCTCATGATTAGAATGGATGATGAACTCCTTAGGCCATAGATAATGCTGCTTCGTTTACAATGTCTTCGCAAGTGCATACAACTCCTTGTTATACATAGGATAATTTAGAGCTGCACTGTTGAGTTTCTCACTAAAGTAGGCTATTGGTTTAGAATCCCACATTAACACACCACTATTACCCTTCTTGGAAGCATCACATTCGATCCAAATAACTTTCTAAAAATTAGATAATACTAACAAAGGAGCGTTAGTTAACTTACCTTTCAGAGTCTGGAATGCCTGCTCATGTATTTTCATCCATCTGAATTCGGCATTCTTCTTTAGAAGATCATTCAATGGAGTAGCAATGGAGCTTAAGTCTCTCATAAACCGTTTGTAAAAACTAGCTAGTCCATGGAAGCTCCTGACTTCATTGGCATTCTTTAGTGTTGGCCACTCCCGAATTACCTTCACCATCTCCTCGTTTATAGCTATTCCAACTGCACCTACAACAAAACCAAGAAAAACTACAGTTTCCATACAAAATGTGCACTTCTTTAAATTGGCATATAATTGGTTTTCTCTTAAAATAGTAAACACACTCTGCAGATGTTATACATGACCATCTAATGTTTTGCTATAAATCAAAATATCATCAAAATAGACGACAACAAATTTTCCTAAGAAATGACGCAGAACATGGTTCATCAATCTCATGAAAGTGCTAGGTGCATTTGTTAACCCAAAAGGCATTACCATCCATTCATATAGCCTATGTTTAGTTTTAAGTGCAGTTTTCCACTCATCCCTTTCTTTCATACAAATTTGATAGTAGTCATTCTTTAGGTCAATTTTAGAAAATAAATGTACACGATGTAATCATCAAGCATGTCATCTAATATAGGGATAGGATGTCTGTACTTAACTGTGATTTTGTTGATTGTCCTGTAGTCAACGCACATGCGCCACATTCCATCCTTCTTGGGGACTAGGATGATAGGAACTGAATAAGGGCTGAGACTTTCTTACACAAATCCTTTCTCCATTAATCTATCAACTTGCCTCTAAATTTCCTTAGCCTCCTCAAGATTAGTTCTATAGGCTAGCCGGTTAGGAATGGATGTACTTAGCATGAAATCAATTTGGTGCTCTATCCTTTGTAGTGGGGGTAGGCCTTTTGGCACCTCTTCAAGGAACAAGTCTTCGTATTCCTGCAATAAATACACAACCACACTAGGTAAAACAGGATTAAGGTTAGCATTAGTAAAATATAAATCTTTATACATAAGTACAAGTAATTGTTGCTTGGCTAGCATTGCACTCTTGACCTCACTCTTTCTCGCCATGCTCTCTGCTCTCTACTCTCTACTTTGATACCAAATGATGCATTAACCCTAGGTATATTAAACCTAGAACTCGATGTACGCTATTTGAATCAATTCCCTGAGGATCGTCTCGAATAAGTAGCACGAAACTAGACCCCAATCACACCTATTCATTGAAACCTAATTTATCAATTAGGAATTTCCCTAAGTAATTTGGTTGAAGAATTCCAAAGGAGAGTTCTTTTGCAAAGAATAAAAGAGGGTTTCTTTTCCACGAAAAAGAAGTGTTCGCAATTTTCTATTCAATAATTGTGTGTGTCGCCGCCTTTGCTCGGTCTTATAAGGGGGACATACAACAATAAGATACAAAACCTAAGTTTCCTAATCTAGCTTGCATCCTTATCCTCTTATGGACTGAAAATAATTAACTAGTTATGCTAAATTACAAACTAAAACAAATACTAAAACATGACAAAACAAAACCGTAAATCTTTTTTCCTTTCTCGGTTCAATAAACAACATTTCTATTTTAGGACTTTAAATCCTTGTATTCCTCTATGGAAATGTGAAACACATTGATAAGTGTTGGTTCTCCTTCCATGTAACTCGATTCCTTGGCTTCTAGGTCCATGATTAATCCTTGTAGGGCATCATTCATCCTCTTAGCTCTAGGTCGGGTCATTAAGCCTCTAATTCCTTGCAATGGGTCATGGGATTTCAATTCTGTCCTCTTAGGTGCTAGATGATCCTCATTAAAAAGACCCCTTAGATTTTAGGACAAATTTTTCAGAGGCTCAAGGAGATGATGGGAATCAACCCTATGGTTCCAACAGTGGGGAAACCAAATTAGATACATGATATGCCTCAATTTGACTAAAGCATATACATACAAACAATTGATACAACTTAATTGAAATCTGGACAACAACCCTCCAAATGGTGTAAACCTTAAACCCCTTTGGAATCCAATTAGTAAATTAATTAACCTTAACACCAAATAATGATGTACTCAATTAGATTAAGCACTCAATATAAGAACAAATGGAATTCTAATGATTAAGGCTACTAAAAGGTGTGAATCCCTTATGTAAAAAGCCTCTACGTAAATATACAATTCCACTAGCAATTGAAAACTTCACAATGACAATTTAATATAGGAGCTAATTCCACTAAATTGCAAGCAAAATATTGATAGAATTGACCCTACAAAAGACATGAAATCAAGAACCAAAGAACACAATCATAATCAAACTAGATATTACACATTAGCATGAAAAGAAAATCAACTAAGGAAATGATATGACTCACAGTTCCTTGAAGAAATCGATAAGAGTCTTATGAAAATTGGGTAAGAACCTTAACTCTCATGAAAATGGGCAAAAAATGTGTATACTCTCAATTTTTCTTCACAAACCCTACTTAAGCAAGTATTTATACTTGCTCTCTTTAGAGTTAAAATGACTAAACAATTACAACTATGCCACTAAAGGGTGACCGATCCTAAACCCACAATTACGACTAAATAAAATGTCCTAAAAGCTTAAAAAATAAATGGTTCAAAAATAAATTACAAGTATAAAAGAAATCTTCAATAAGCCAGCTCTTCAATAGAATTTGTCGGTTTAGCTCATCTTCAGTTTTAGGTCAATCTATGAATAACCCACAAGTTGAGTCTTAGTGAGTTTGTCCATCACCTTGTAGAACCTGACAAGTGTACCTACTGGAATACACAATACATAAGTAATAGAAAAGAGGTTAGTATAGAAATAATTCCGAGGTCGGTTTGTTTAAGGAGGACCCTCATCGTCAAGATTTGAAATCCTTTAGCTCTTGCCCTAATGATAGGTCTTGTAGGATTTTGATTCCTATCATCTCCTTGAGCCTAAAAAAGATTTGTCCTCAAATCTAACAAATCAAATACAGTAGAGACTTTGTATCCTATTAGCTAATTATCTAAAGAAGTATCATTGTAGAATCTCAGTATCTGAAATACCACATGGGGTGATTGTTTTCTCTCCTCCATTTCTAGGATATATCTCATCTGCAACACATATAATGGTCCATTATCTACTAAGGCCTCTCGTATCTCAACCCATTCCACTAATATCGTTGCCTCCTTTCCTAATTTACCCGTATGTCTTTGGCCTTCTAAGGGTTTGCTCAACTGCTCATGAACCTCTAAAACCACTGGAGGTGGACACAACTACCTCTAAATAGTTTAGTCCTCTAGTGGTTAGCTCATCTAACCATAACCCTTAGGAACCTTTGATGGTTGGCACATTTGTGTCTAACAAGTGTTGTCCTCTGTATGTTGGCTCATGTAACTAAGAACCTTAGGAACCTCTGAAGGTTGGCATGTTTGTTTCTGCATAGTTTGGTCCTCTGAAGGTTGGTTCATGTGGTTATGATTCTCAAGAATCTCTAATGGTCTACGAATTTGTTGTTGAACCTTTTGGACCTCTGAAGGTGACATTAGATTCAGAATGATACATTTACCCTCTTGCTAGAATATATATGTATTCTTGAAGCCATCATGTAAGACCCTCCTATCATATAACCATGGTCTACTAGGCAATATATGGGATGTACACATATGAAGAATATCACATTCAAGCTCATTACAATACTTATCCCCTATATTGTAGGGTACCCTAGCTCTTCCGGTCACATAAAGACTCTCCTGATCATTTAACCAATGTAATGTGTAGCGTTTAGGATGCAGGGTAGTTACAAGTTTCAATTTCAATACTAATGATGCAGCTACAACATTAGTACAACTACCACCATCAACAATAATGACACATAAGTTTCCTTGTACCCTTCAAGAAGTATGGAAAAAATTTTCTCTTTGTCCATCATCAATGGTTGGAGAAGAAGTCAATACTTGATGTACTAAATTAGTAGAAGTATACACATCATTTGACATGGTTGTTAACTAACTTCAACTAGTTAACAACACACTTCACTACACGCACCACAACAACACACCCTCACACACCTATAGTGTAACACACTACCAATACAATAAATATTTATTGTCACTTCAAGAAAAGTTAAGTAAAATAATTGAAGCACAAATAAATACTTCCAAGTAGTTAAGAAATTAAATTTAACTAACAAATGTTTAAGTAATGAGTTCAATTACTTTCACACTTTAAATGTTTGTTTTTGAATTCAAATTCTACTACTTTAACTTTCCTTTCTTTCCACAGTTTCATAACCACATTTAACCACAATGTGCAGCACCTTACATTACACATAAATGCACATTTCACACCGCCACTTACTCCTTTCACTCACGGTGTAAACACTCACTACCAATTCATACACCACATGCAATCCCCTTCACTCAACTCACATAAACACAATGCCACACACACACACCCTTTACTTAATACACAAATACAACACCACACACACACACTTCCATACGTTGCACTCCTCCACTTCAAACACAATTTCAAACTGCAACTTTACAAAGGTAGCTCAATTCAAATTCAAATGGTTTCACTTATTGCAACCTTTCCACAATTGGTAAGAAGAAACTTTCAAATTCAAATGAACACATAATAACTTCTACCACTTAATGTGATAGGAATCAAAATCTTATAAGACCTATCATTAAGGCAAGAGCCAAAGGATTTCAAATCTTTGTGATGAGGGTCTTTTTTGAACAAATCGACCCCGAAAATATTTATATACTAACCTCTTTCCTATTACTTATGTATTGTGTATTCTAGCAGGCAGACTTATCGGGTTTTATAGGGTGATGGACAAACTCAATAAGACTCTAAACTGAAGATGAGCTAGACCGATGAATTGATTTGGAGAACTGGCTTATGAAGACTATTTTTATATTTTTTTATTTTTCTTTGAACCATTTATTTTGTAAGCTTTTAGGACATTTTATTTGGTTATATTTTAAGGATTTAGGATCGACCACCCTTTAGTGGCATAGTTGTAATTGTTTAATCATTTTAACCTTAAAGGGAGCAAGTATAAATAATTGCTTGATGGGAAATTTTCCGGCACCATATATGCTTTCATAACTTTATTTGGATGATGATTCAAATAACTCATATTTTACTGCATGATACGAACCACGTCAACCCGTGACGAAACCCAATACCAATACGTTCGGAATTCGTTGCCTAAGACGCCCAAACACCTAAAGTGGAAACCGCGACCCGTTGTCTATAAGCGAGACAAGAACCTTGGTATAAAATGAAGATGCCACAATCGGGATGAAAGACCGATTGATAAGTCGGGATGAATGCCACAGAAATCAATCTGATAAGTTCAAATTAGTTCTTGAAGAACCAAGAGAGGAGCCTCTCAAAGATGTTTAATGTTCTAAGATGTATGTTGATGGGAAAATTTCTGACAATGTCAGAAACTTCAGAACCCAATTTGGATGATTATCCAAATTGCTCATATTTTACCTTTTGTCTTTATTTCTAATTAAATTTGAGAATAATCTTACAGGTACAATTATGATTCTCCATGGGATGCCAAAATGTCCTACAATTTCAGTTGGACACTGAACATTTTTCAGGATAACAATCAAAGACCCGCTGCGATTGTTTGCTATTCTGAGGCATAGGATCATGAAGACTTATGTTATTTTGTATCTTATAAATGTTTATTGAACTATTTTGGTTGTAATTTGGTTTTGGGACACTTTTATTTCCTTGTAATTTTCATTTAGGGTTAGCCACCTTAAAAGTGGTAAACTTGTAATTTTGAGCACTTTTTAACCCTAGGAGTAGCAAGTATAAATACTTGCTTAAGAGAGGGTTTGAGGAGGCTATTTTTGTAGAACAAACACTTCACATTTCATGAGAGGGCTTAGGGTTTTCCTAATTCCAAATTCTCTTATCAATTTCAATCCCAAGAAGTTGAAATTGTGGCGAGTGCTACAAGGAGAAATCGTAAGTAATATCGATTCATCTTTGTTGTTGTTCATTTCTTCTCTAGTGAGTCATATCTAGGGTTGATTTGAATCTTTCTTGGACTTATTAGTGATTGTAATTCGTGGATAATCATCTTGTAAAGGTTGATTGTTCATTGAGATTGAATGCTTCTTAGTGATTGGCGTAAATTGGAATTATTGGAATGATTTGAGATCACGGTTTTGTGCTTGTCTTTATTGCTTCCTTTGATCTGATTTTTACGTGAACTTCATCTTCTCTTGTGGTTATTTGGTTATTATTATCATTAGAGATTATAATTGAATCATTTGGACAACATATTCCATCAAAATCTTCAAAGGTGTTACGAGAATTGCTTACTAGGTGGATCGGTTTTGTGATTGATTTGAGATTGTTTTCTTGAATCTTTTGATTATGCTTAAGCTTGGAATTAGGCACATCATATTTTGGTATCAGAGCTTAAAGGTTTATGAGAAGGGGTTTGTCGATTGAAGTTTGGGAATTGAAAGTTTTTGTCTTACCATTGTGAACCGAATTGTAGAAGAGTGGAAATTCGGAACAATTGAAATTTTTTGTGTGTCACCATGATCTTTACGTGATTGATCTTTGTTGAAGAGGATAAATGAAGCTTCTGATTTGAAAGAAAAGTTTGGTTATTGTCTTCATCCTTGCCGTGTGTTGTTTACGTGAGGAAGGAGAGGAATTTCTTGTTGTAGCATTGTTAATTAAGTGTATGTTGTTTCTTCATTATTGCGGAATTGGAAGAGTCATTTCATTAGCAGATTTCTTCAAGTGGCGTGGAGGATTAGGAAACTGATTTGAATTTAAATTAACCATTAAACTATAGAGTTATTGTGTATTAATCACCTTGATTGCACATTAACTTGTTGGAATTAATTGCTTGCCATTTAGAGGAGTATCTTTAGTTAGTTGTGTTTGTTGCTACCGTGGAAGTGAAGGATTGCAACATATTATTGTTGCATGGATTTAGTGTGTTGTGTGTGTAGTGTGCAAGTGGCGGAGTGAATTAGTTTTGGCATGAAGTTGTTTTGTGAAGTGAGTCTGCTACAATTATTAGATATTACACTAGTACTTCAAATAGATTGCATCTACAAACATGTCGAATAATAGCGTGAATGGAGGAATGAGTGATGAAGCCAATAGTCGAGTTGGTGGAGGTCAGGGTCCTAATGTTGCAGGTAGGAGGACCTTAGAGGAACAGCTACAGGATCTTATTACTATAGTTGCTACTTTAGCAACTAGGATTGATAGGATGACATTACCACAACCACCAGTGGTAAACCATCTGGCACCACCTCGAGTAGCTCCACAAAACCCTCATCGAAACAGAGTAGTGGGAGATGGGAATTTAAAATGAAGGATGGGTGAGGAGCATCTTCCAAACATGGAAGAAAGGGATGACAATTTTGGGGTAAACCTAAATCAGAATAGGGATTTCAAGCCAACTCGGGGTTTGGAGTATGTGAAACTACAGATGCCATCCTATGATGGTAAGGGATCAGCAGATGAATACTTAGATTGGGAGGATAAAGTCGAAGTTCTCTTCAAATGTTATGAGATCGACGACAGTATCGGGGTCAGATTGGCTGCTGTTGAATTTGTGGGGTATGCTGCACTTTGGTGGAAGAATCTGATCATCAACAGGCGTCGGGATGGAGAGGCAGAGGTTCAGACCTGGAGGGACATGAAGAGGTTGCTAAGGAAAAGGTTCATTCCTGAGCACTACAAACAAGTGCTATTTATGCGACTGTAAACCTTGAGGCAGGGGGGCAAAACAGTGGATGATTATGTGCAGGAATTTGAGACCTTTATGATTAGGTGTGGGTCTGTTGAGCCTCAAGAACAAACTATAGCGCGATTTGTCCCAGGTCTAAAGTATGAGATAGCGTGTATTGTTGAGCTGCAGCGTTATACTACACTTGATGAGGCTATTCAATTGGCTTTAAAAGTAGAGAGACAGAGGAGGTCCAACTTCTTTAGGGCTCCAAGCAATAGGCCCAACATTGTTAATAGACCCATCTCAGCCGACAGTCGATCAGGAGGAACAAAGGAGGTAGGTGAGGGAGTCAAAGCAGTGGACACTACTACCCCAACCATTATAAGAGAAAACTTACCCACTGGGAAGGGTAAAGAGGTCATGGCACCAGAAACGAGGCAAACTGTTCCCGAATCTACTAGTGGGAAAGCGCGCCAGATAAAATGTTTTAAATGCATGGGATTTGGGCATATGGTTGCACAAAGTCCAAATGAGAGGGTGATGACTGTTATGGAAGACACTGGAGAGGATACTGAGGATGATCATGGTCAGATTGAGCCTACAGACCTACCTACAGCAGTGCAGGAATATTATGATGATCAGAATGCAAATGCGCCTGAGGAGCATACTGAGAGGAAATATCTACCCCTTAATGTGTTATGCAGGATTTTGTCCACATCTCCTGATACCAGTGATATTCAGAGGGAGAACATATTTCATACCTTTTGCAGAATCAGAGGTAACCTTTGTGTACTCATCATCGATAGTGGTAGTTGCACGAATGTTATATCTGCTAAACTGGTAGACAAATTACAACAGTCTACTATACCACATCCTAGTCCTTATCAGTTGCATTGGCTGGATAATAGAGGTAGTATGCATGTTACCTTTAGGGAAAAGGTTCCTGTGAGTGTCGGGCAGAACTATCATGATGAGATCCTTTGTGATATAGTTCCTATGCATGCATTCCATTTGCTGTTGGGTCGGCCTTGGTTGTATGATCGACGGGTGATACATGATGGGTTTGAAAATACCTACATGTTCAACATGGGCGAGTCACGCATAGTTCTATTACCGATGACTCCATTTGAGGTCCAAGGTTTTCAAAGACAGATCAGGAATCCATCTACTACCATGGTTAGCCGGAAGAGCAGGACAAGAGAGATACTAGGGTTCAGTTCCACAACTGATCCTCTAGATTTGAGGGCAAATCTTTCAGAAGCCCGAGGAGATGATGGGACAATTTCTGACAATGTCAGAAACTTCAGAACCCAATTTAGATGATTATCCAAATTGCTCATATTTTACCTTTTTTCTTTTTTTTTTTCTAATTAAATTTGAGAATAATCTTACAGGTACAATTATGATTCTCCATGGGATGTCAAAATGTCCTACAATTTTAGTTGGACACCGAACATTTTTCAGGATAACAATCAAAGACCCGCTGCGATTGTTCGCTATTCTGAGGCATTGGATCATGAAGACTTATGTTATTTTGTATCTTATAAATGTTTATTGAACTATTTTTGTTGTAATTTGGTTTTGGGAAACTTTTATTTCCTTGTAATTTTCATTTAGGGTTAGCCACCTTAAAAGTGGCAAACTTGTAATTTTGAGCACTTTTTAACCCTAGGAGTAGCAAGTATAAATACTTGCTTAAGAGAGGGTTTAAGGAGGCTATTTTTGCAAAAAAAACACTTCACATTTCGTGAGTGGGCTTAGGGTTTTCCGAATTCCAAATTCTCTTATCAATTTCAATCCCAAGAAGTTGAAATTGTGGCGAGTGCAACAAGGAGAAATCGTGAGTAATATCGATTCATCTTTGTTGTTGTTCATTTCTTCTCTAGTGAGTCATATCTAGGGTTGATTTGAATCTTTCTTGGACTTATTAGTGATTGTAATTCGTGGATAATCATCTTGTAAAGGTTGATTGTTCATTGAGATTGAATGCTTCTTAGTGATTGGCGTAAATTGGCATTATTGGAATGATTTGAGATCACGGTTTTGTGCTTGTCTTTATTGCTTCCTTTGATATGATTTTTACGTGAACTTCATCTTCTCTTGTGGTTATTTGGTTATTATTATCATTAGAGATTACAATTGAATCATTTGGACAACATATTCCATCAAAACCTTCAAAGGTGTTACGAGAATTGCTTACTAGGTGGACCGGTTTTGTGATTGATTTGAGATTGTTTTCTTGAATCTTTTGATTGTGCTTAAGCTTGGAATTAGGCACATCATATGTTCTATGTTGTTCTAAACCCTAGGAGCTTTTATACTAAGGTTACAATTCATGAAAATACAAGCCCAAAACGACGTCACTTCAATAAGTGCGTAAAAATAACAAAACAAAACATGTTGGCCGGTAGGGGATACATGGCCGTGTACTTTGGCCATGTACTTTAGCCGTGTATGATTCTGTGCTAATTCTTGTCTCCTGACATGGCCGTGCCTTTTAGCCGTGTGTCTGGCCATGTATGATTCTGTGCAATCTTGAGATTCCTACACGGCCGTGCCTTGAAAATACATGCCCTATTCAACCCGTGTCCAGTGTGACTTGTATAAGAGCAAGCCAATCCGTTCCAACTTCATGATTGTTCCAATCCTTTCCGGCTTCATGGACATCCTTTATCAACCCGTTAAGTGCTTCCTTGAATTGTTTCACTCGATTTCTTGAGATCGGTCCAGGCGGCACTTCAAGAGGATCCACATTCCTTCTTCCGGCTTGACTCTCATCATGGATCTCATCATTCCCCTCCTCTTGAAAAGGATTTGTCCTCAAATCATTACCTACATCAAAAGGACTCAAATCAGTAACATTAAATGTGGCACTTACTTTATACTCACCAGGCAAATCTATCTTGTATGCATTATCGTTGATGCGCTCAAGGATTTGAAATGGTCTATCGCCTCTAGGAAGTAGTTTAGATCGACGCTGCACGGGAAACCGCTCTTTGCGCATGTGAACCCAAACCCAATCTCCAGGTTCAAAAACAGCTTGTCGACGCCCCTTGTTGGCTTGTTTCACATACTACTCTGTTCGTTGCTCAATGTTTAGCCTTGCCTTCTCATGGATCTATTTAACAAATTCGGCTTTCTTCTTGCCATCTAGATTAACATACTCAAAAATAGGCAAAGGTGATAAATCCAAAGGAGTTAGTGGATTAAAACCATAAACAATCTCAAAAGGAGTAAATTTAGCAGCAGAATTCACTGTACGGTTATAAGCAAATTCAACATGCGGCAAACAATCCTCCCAACTTTTAATATTCTTTTTAATGACAGCCCTCAACAAAGTAGATAAAGTCCAATTCACTACCTCAGTTTGACCGTCTGTTTGTGGATGACAAGTAGTAGAAAACAATAACTTAGTTCCTAACTTAGCCCACAAAGTCTTCCAAAAGTAGCTTAAGAACTTAGCATCCCTATCTGATACAATTGTTCTAGGCATACCATGCAATTGCACAACTTCCCTAAAGAATAAATTAGCAATATTACAAGCATCATCCGTTTTGTGACAAGGAATGAAATGTGCCATTTTAGTGAATCTATCAACAATTACAAAAATAGAATCTCGACCATGTCTAGACCTGGGTAATCCTAACACAAAATCCATAGAAATATCTACCCAAGGCTCATGAGGAATGGGAAGTGGGGTGTAAAGCCCTTGAGATTAGACATTAGATTTCGCTTGCTTACATGTGACACATCGCTCACAAATCCTCTCAATATCTCGTTTCATATGAGGCCAATAGAAGTGTTCCTGCAATACCCCTAAGGTTTTAGCTACTCCAAAGTGTCCCATTAAACCTCCTCCATGAGACTCCCTCACAAGTAATTCTCTTAAAGAACAAAGTGGAATACATAGTTTACTCTCCCTAAACAAGAATCCTTCATGTTGATAAAATTTTCCATGCCCACTCTTCTCACATTGCACATACTCCTCACAAAAATCTCGATTAGCAGCATATAACTCCTTAATGTGCTCAAAACCAAGAAGTCTAGAACTAAGAGTAGAGATAAGAGTATACCTTCTAGAAAGTGCATCAACAACGACATTCTCTTTACCTTGCTTGTAGTGGATAACATATGGAAATGTTTCGATGAACTCCACCCAATGAGCATGCCTTTTGTTCAGCTTGTGTTGCCCCTTCAAGTACTTCAAGGATTCATGATCAGTGTGGATCACAAACTCTTTTGGCCAAAGGTAGTTTTACCACGTCTCTAGGGCTCGAACCAATGCATATAACTCCTTGTCGTAAGTAGGGTAGTTCAAGGTGGCCCCACTTAGCTTCTCGCTAAAGAATGCAATCGGTCTTCGCTCCTACATAAGCACTGCTCCAATACCTAATCCTGAGGCATCACACTCAATTTCAAACGTTTTTGTAAAGTTAGGTAAAGCAAGTAATGGTGCCTGAGTCAGCTTATTTTTAAGTGTTTGAAAGGCCTTCTCTTGTTGCTCTTCCCATCTGAACCCCACGTTCTTCTTAATTACTTCAGTAAGTGGTGCTGCAATGGTGCTGAAATCCTTCACAAATCTCCTATAAAAACTCGCTAGTCCATGGAAACTCCGCACATTACTTACATTGGTTGGACTAGGCCATTCTTAGATCACACGAACCTTTTCCTCATCAACCTGTATTCCCTGCACACTAACAACAAAACCAAGAAACACAAGTTTGTCTGTGCAAAAAGTGCACTTCTTGAGGTTAGCATATAATTGTTCCTTTCGAAGCACTTCTAAAACATCCCTCAAGTGAGACATATGATCTTCCAAACTCTTGCTGTAAATAAGAATATCATCAAAATAGATAACCACAAATTTTCCAATAAAATTCCTCAAAACATGGTTCATAAGTCTCATAAAAGTACTAAGTGCATTAGTTAAACCGAAAGGCATTACTAACCACTCACACAATCCATATTTTGTTTTGAATGCGGTTTTCCATTCATCACCTTCTTTCATTCTAATTTGGTGATATCCACTTTTCAGATCAATTTTAGAAAAGACACTAGACCCATGTAACTCATCTAACATGTCATCTAAGCGAGAAATGGGATGACGATACTTTACCATAATGTTGTTGATGGCGCGGCAGTCAACACACATTCTCCATGTCCCATCCTTCTTAGGCACCAAAATCACAGGCACTACACATGGACTCATGCTCTCTCTCATGTACCCCTTCTCCATTAATTCATCGACCTGCCTTTGGAGTTCCTTTGTCTCCTCTGGATTGCTCCTATAAGCTGGCATGTTTGGAATCGATGCTCCGGGTACAAGGTCAATCTGGTGCTCAATACCACGAATAGGTGGTAATCCCTTTGGAATCTCCTCAGGAAAGACATCTTCAAAGTCCTGCACAAGAGACACAACCACACTAGGCAAAGAGTTAGATAAGTCGTTAGTAGTCAAACATGTTTCCTTAAAAACCAGCAACAACATAGGTTGCCTCATTACTAACGCTCTCCTTACTACACTCGCTCTTGCCACATAACTCTCCTTTTGCAAGGTTGCCCTCTCCTTTTCACTCACTACCAAAGTTGATCCCCCTTCAACTTGGCCTCTCACACTCTTTCCAACCTTCCTCTCTTTTTCCTTTTGATCTTGACTTTATATATCCTTTTCTTTCTCATTGCCTTTTGCTCTCTCACTCTCCCTCTACTTTTCACTCACCTTATGTTTTGCAAATGACTGTTGTAGCTGCAATTGGTCCTCATACACCTGCTTAGGTGTTAACGGTTTAAGATTAAAGCTCTTCCCTTGGTAAACAAGCGTATACTTGTTAGAAAAGCCATCATGAACAACCTTCCTATCAAATTGCCATGGCCTCCCCAACAATACATGACATGCTTGCATTGGCACTACTTCACATAACACCTCATCCTCATACCTACCAATGCGAAAACCAATCAAGGCTTGCTTACTCACCTTAGTCTCACCACTATCGTTCAACCACTACAATTTATATGGACTAGGGTGTCTAACAGTTTTTAGCCCCAACCTCTCAACAATAAAATTACTCACTACATTGGTGCAACTCCCTCCATCAATGATCAAACTACAAATGTAATCTCCTAGATAACATCTAGTATGAAATATATTCTCTCTTTGCACCTCCTCTTCTTCCTTCACCTACACATTCAAAGATCGCTTAACTACTGCCACTAGCCTTCCCATTGCAGGCTCCTCATCATCACTAGCATCCTCTAATGGAGGCATATCATCTTCTTCACTATCCCCCTCAGTCTCATACTCCCCATCATCACGCAAAATCATCACACGCCTATTTGGACATTGACTAGCAATATGGCCTCTACCGTGACATTTAAAGCATCTAATGTCACGATTTCTAGAAGTAGAAGAATCAGGGTTACCTTGGTTACCAGGAGTAGAACTCGCTTGCCTCAGCTCCCCTTTTGGTTTGGTGGGTAAAGGCTTTTCTTCTTTCTTCCATTGATTAGTCTTCCAAGTAGATGAACCATTACCCTGTTGAAACCATGCACTACTACTTTTCCACTTGTGTTGGTTCTCAACCTTTATAGCCATGTGAACCATATCCTCCAATTCTACATAATGCTGCAATTCAACCACATTTTGGATTTCTCTATTCAACCCAACAAGAAACCTAGCCATTGTAGCCTCTCTATCCTCCTTTACATTCACCCTAATCATAGTGACTTCCATCTCCTTGAAATACTCATCCACACTTCGGCTTCCTTGCCTCAGAGTTTGCAACTTGTTGTGCAATTCACGATAGTAATACGTAGGCACAAACCGCTTCTTCATCACCCTTTTCATCTCTTCCCAAGACTCAATAGGTGGCTCACCACTCCTTCTTCTGTTCAACATTAATTGATCCCACCACACTATAGCATAATCCAAAAATTCAATGGCAGCAAGTTTTACTTTCTTTCTCCCACTATAGTTGTGACAATCAAACACCATCTCCACCTTTTTCTCCCACTCTAAGTACGCCTTAGGATCATTCTTCCCTTGGAAAGGAGGAATCTTCATCTTTATGCTACTCAATTGATCATCCTCTCTATTCCTATCTCCTCTATCTTCCCAATCCCTAGTTTCTCTATTCCGACCACTATATCCTCTATAACTCCCGACAGAAGGCTCATCAAAGTCATCATCCGACATTTCATCTCCACCCCTCGGTACTCTCCTAGAACAACTCTCCCTCTTACGCCCTTCGAATATGTTTGTGGATTGCTCTAGTCTTTGCTCTACCGTCTCATGAATTTGTTCCATTCCCTCCTGGAACATTCTCTTCATTTCACCCCTCAACGCCTCAATTACTAACGTAGCGTCAAACCTTCCCCTCTCACCTTCCGAAGAATGTTACCTCAACATAGTTCCTGCAGAAAAGATTAGTACTAACACAAATATATATATATAATTAAACCTCACGATACACTCCCTTACGTGTTTCACTCAAATGATGATATCACACAGTCACTCGTGTATTCTCACAAACAACGATGATATCAACTCGCCAACTTCCTCTTCTCAATTCTCTTGGAACTAACTTGAACTACACCAATCCCCTTCCGTAGAATTCAAAACAACTCTAGGGTTCGTAAATTTTCCTCTATTTTTCTATCCGAATTTTTTTTTGTCTCTGTTTTTTCTTTTGATCACCTTTCTCTTGTCTTTCTTTTCTTTTCTCTTCTTTTTTTTTGTCGTGATTTTTACTCTTTTTATTTTTTTGTAACAATTGACTAGTGACTAGTAAATACTACACTATCAATAGACAATGAATACTACAAAATTGAATGCTAATAATGGATATGAACGATTGGAGTTAGGGTTTTGATGTTACCTTCCTCAACCGAACTTGCTGTTTTGACAAACCTAAGCTCTGATACTAAACCGATACGAACCACATCAACTCGTGATGAAACCCAATACCAATACATTCGAAATTCGTTGCCTAAGATGCCTAAACACCTAAAGTGGAAACCGCGACCTGTTGTCTATAAGCGAGACAATAACCTTGGTATAAAATGAAGGCGCCACAATCGAGATGAAAGACCGATTGATAAGTCGGGATGAACGCCACGAAAATCAATCCGATAAGTTCAAATTAGTTCTTGAAGAAGCAAGAGAGGAGCCTCTCAAAGATGTTTAATGTTCTAAGATGTTTGTTCTATGTTGTTCTAAACCCTAGGAGCTTTTATACTAGGGTTACAATTCGTGAAAATACAAGCCCAAAACGATGTCACTTCAATAAGTGCGTAAAAATAACAAAACAAAATATGTTGGCCGGCAGGGGATACACGGCCGTGTATGATTCTGTGCCAATTCTTGTCTCCTTACACTGCCGTGCCTTTTAGCCGTGTGTCTGGCCGTGTATGATTCTGTGCAATCTTGAGATTCCTACACGGCCGTGCCTTGAAAATACACGCCCTCTTCAACCCGTGTCTGGTGTGACTTGTATAAGAGCAAAGGTCTTCCCATGGTTGTTCCAATCTGTTCCAACTTCATGATTGCTCCAATCCTTTCCGGCTTCATGGACATCCTTTATCAACTCGTTAAGTGCTTTCTTGAATCGTTTCGCTCGATTTCTTGTGATCGGTCCAGGCGGCACTTCAAGAGGATCCACATTCCTTCTTCCGACTTGACTCTCATCATGGATCTCATCACTTCATTTCTTTTTATCTAATAAGTATTTGATAAATAATCTTATAAGTGCAATAATATTTCTCCATGGGATGCTAACATGTCCTACATTAGTTGATGGCCATAAGACATCAACAAATTTGCATTTAAAGGCTCGCTGCAATTGTTTCCACTTTGAAGCATTGGCTCATGAAGATGTATAATATTTTGTGCTTTGTAATTGTTCTATAGACAATTTTATGTTGTATTTTCTTTTGGGACACTTTCAGTTTGTTTGTAATTTTCATTTAGGACCGACCACCCTAAAAGTGGCATAATTGTAATTTTGTATATTTTCTAACCTTAAAGGGAGCAAATATAAATACTTGCTTAAGTAGGGTTTTTGGAGGCCAATTTTTCAGAACAAACACTCATTTTCACGTGAGAGAATTCGGTTTTCCTAGTTCAAATTTCCTCTTATCAATTTCAATCCTAAGAGTTGAGATTGTAGCGAGTGCAACACTTGAAATTGTGAGTTATATCAATTTCAATTTGTTGTGATTTCTTTTCTTCTCTAGTGTGTAATATCTAGGGTTGAATTGGAATATTTCTTGGTCAAATTTGATTCATAATTATTCAAATTATTGTGCTAATTTGAGTTCTTGTTATACTTGATAGATATTCCTCATTTTTACACATTGTTGAACCATGAAAGTATTTATTGTGGAAAGGGGATCATGGTTATTTTCTTGTGGATTTTGAGTAGTAATCATGTGGGTTTTGAAGTATAATTTGTGATCATCATTGAGGAATATACTATTGTGTTGATTGATTTCATGCAATACATCATTCGGACCATATATTGCAATTTGGGTCACGCTACAATTGCTTCACCTTGAACCAAATTGTCCTACTCATTTAGGGATTGTTATTTAGTTTAATTTGCATGTGCTTAATCTCCTTTTAGGCACATCATAATTTGGTACCAGAGCTTGAGGTTGTGAGAAGGGTTATTTGATTTTGAATTTCAGAAATTTAGGGTTCATGTTCTTACATCTTCAATTCCGAAATTAGGAGTAAATTGAAATTGTTGTTGTAGTTGTTTGAAGTGGCGTGAATTGTCTTAAGTAGAAGTTGAATTTGCTGCATGTTGGAGTGGGTTTTGATTACTTGTTGAAGCTTCTATGCTGTGGACTTCACCGTGGAGGAAGAGGAAAGTAGTGCATTTTGAATGCAATTTCGGAAGTGCAATTGTGTAGGGAGAAAAATTGTGATTCTTACATTGTTTATTTCGGAAAATTAGAGGAGTGATTGAGCATTTCCAGATTTGAGTAATGTGGAAGAATTGGAAATTATTTGATTTTCTTAATAAACATTAAGATTGAAGAAGTTAATGTATGGTTATTTGAATTTGAAAATTATTTCTTACCAATTGTGGAAGGGTTGCAATTGTGAAGTGGAATTGTGTAGTGTGTGCATTTTTGGAAATTGGAGGAATCACAGTTGTCATTTTCAAATTTGAAATTAGAATTGAAGTGTACATTAAGAAATTAATTTGACATTTCAAAACACACATTAAGTCATAGTTAATTATGTGTCATTTGAATTTTAAATAGCTTCTTATCATTTGTGGAATCTTGCACTTATTGAGCTCATTCTAAATTTGAAATTTGAGCTGACTTTGTTGTTGAAGTTACGGTTTACGATTTGAATAGAAGTGGAGAAGTTGAAGTGTAGAAGAGTGTGTATGTGTGTGCTGCAACATGTGTAAAAGGAGTGTGCATGAGGTGTTGTGTTTTGTAAAATTTAGTGAAAAGTATGTGCATTTGGCATAGGTTTTGGTGTGTGTAATATAGTGAATTGTTGTTGGTGGCATGAATTGGTGGAACCGTGAGTAAGAATAGTAGGGTAGCGGCGGATTTTGATTATTTTTTATTTGTTGAGGTGCTGCACATTGTGGTTATTTGTAATGTGGAATCAAGGTAAGAAAAGGAAGGTTTGAGTAGTAGAATTCGAATTCAAACAAGTCATTAAAGTGTGAAAGTAATTGATTAGCAACTTAAGCGCTTGTAGTTGAATTTAATTCTAACTACTTAAAAGTAGTTGTGTATATACTTCATTTATTGAACTTTACTTGGAGTACTAAATTATTTCCTTATGCCTATAATTCTTTTTGAAACGTGAGCTATTGCATTATTGTGGTTGTTAAATGTGTAGGTTGGTATTATTGAAGGAGTGTTACGAAATTTGTGGGATTGGTTCTTAAATCACAACATGTCCAACAAAAGTGTGAATGTGGGAATTGGTAATGAAGCCAATAGCTAAGTTGGTGGAGGTCAGGGTCATAATATTGTAGGTAGGAGGACTTTGGAATAATAGCTTTAGGATCTTACTACCATAGTTGCTACTTTGGCCACTAGGATTGATAAGATGACATTACCACAACCACCAGTGGTGAACCTTCAAGCACCACCCCGAGTAGTGGGAGATGGAAATCTGAATAGAAGGATGGATGGGGATCATCATCCTTACAGGAAAGAAAGGGATGACAACTTTGGGGCTAATCCATATCAGAATAGGGATTTCAAGCCACCTTGAGGACTGGAGTATGTGAAACTGCAGATGCCTTCTTATGACGACAAAGGATTAGCTGATGATTATTTGGATTGAGAGGACAAGGTTGAGGGTCTCTTTGAATGTTATGAGATTAATGATAATACTAGAGTCCAATTGGCTGATGTCGAGTTTATAGGATACGCTGCACTATGGTGGAAGAATTTGATTATTAGCAAGCATAGGGATGGGGAGGCTGAGATTCAAACATGGAGGGATATGAAAAGGGTGTTAAGAAATAGATTTATTCCTGGGCACTATAAACAGGAACTATTTATGCGACTGCAAACTTTGAGGTAGGGAGGCAAAACAGTGGATGATTATGTGTAGGAATTTGAAACCTTCATGATTAGAATTGGGTCAATCAACAAACCCTAGCACGCTTCGTCTCAGGTCTGAAATATGAGATAGCGTGTGTTGTTGAGCTATAGCGCTATAGTACACTTGATGATGCTATTCAGTTGGCCTTGAAAGTGGAGAGGCAAAGGAGGTCCAATTTGTTTATGGCTCCGAACAGTAGGCCCAATACTACTACCAGACCGATAGCAACTAACGGTTGATCAGGAGGGACAAAGGCGGTAGGTGAGATAGTGAGAGCAGTGGATAAAACTACTCCTAACACTACCAAAGAGAATATACCCATTGGGAAGGGTAAAGAGGTAATAGCACCAGATATGAGGCAGACTGTTCCCGGATCTACTAGTGGAAAAGCACGCTAGATCAAATGCTTTAAATGCATGGGATTTGGGCATATGGTAGCATAGTGTCCAAATAAGAGGGTGATGACTGTTATGGAGGGCGCTGGGGAAGATTTTGAGGTTGAGGAGGAGCAGGCTAAGCCTACAGATTTACCTATAGCATTGCAGGAGTATTATGATGACTAGATTGCAGAAACACATGAGGAGCGTACAAGTGAACAATATCTACTTATTAATGTGTTACGTAGGACTCTAACCATATCTCCTGATGCTAGAGACATTTAGAGGGAGAACATATTTCACACCTCTTGCATTATCAGAGGTAACCTTTGTGTACTCATCATTGATAGTGGTAGTTGCACGAATCTTATATCTGCTACACTAGTAGACAAATTACATTTGTCTACTAGCCCACATCCTAGCCCTTATAACTTGCATTGGTTGGATAATCGGGGCAGTATCTATGTTATGCTAAGGGCGAAGGTGCCTGTGAGTGTTGGGCAGAAATATCACAATGAGATCTTATATGATGCGATTCCTATGCATGCATTTCATTTGCTATTGGGTAGACTCTAGTTGTTTGATCAACAAGAGTTACATGATGGATTTAGGAACACCTATATGTTTAGTATGGGTGGGTCTTGCATAGTACTATCACTTATGACTCCATCTGAGGTGCTTCGGTTTCAGGAACAAATTAGAACTACTTCCACTACATTTGATAGCTAGGAGAGTAGGCCAACAATGACATCAAGGTTCAATTACAGAAATGACCCTCTAGATTTGAGGGTAAATCTTTTAGAAGCTCCAGGAGATGATGGGAAATTTGCTAGCACCATATATGCTTTTAAAACTCAATTTGGATGATGATCCAAATCGCTCATATTTTACTTCATTTCTTTTTATCTAGTAAGTATTTGAGAAATAATCTTACAAGAACCATAATATTTCTCCATGGGATGCCTACATGTCTTACATTAGTTGATGGCCACGAGACATCATCAGATTTGCATTCAAAGGCCTACTGCAATTGTTTCTACTTCGAAGCATTGGCTTATGAAGATTTATAATATTTTATACTTTGTAATTGTTCTATGGACTATTTTGTGTTGTATTTTCTTTTGGGACATTTTCATTTTTTTCGTAATTCTCATTTAGGATTGACCACCCTAAAAGTGACATAATTGTAATTTTATGTACTTTCTAACCCTAAAGGGAGCAAGTATAAATACTTGCTTAAGTAGGGTTTTTGGAGGCTAATTTTTCAAAACAAACACTCATTTTCACATGAGAGAATTAGGGTTTCCTAGTTCAAATTTCCTCTTATCAATTTCAATCCCAAGATTTGAGATTGTGGCGAGTGCAACACTTAAAATTATGAGTTATATCAATTTCAATTTATTGTGATTTCTTTTCTTCTCTAGTGTGTAATATCTAGGGTTGAATTGGAATATTTCTTGGTCAGATTTGATTCATAATTATTTGAATTATTGTGCTAATTTGAGTTCTTGTTATACTTGATTGATATTCCTCATTTTTACACATTGTTGAATCGTGAAAGTATTTATTGTGGAAAGGGGATCACGATTATTTTCTTGTGGATTTTTAGTAGTAATCACGTGGGTTTTGAAGTACAATTTGTGATCATCATTGAGGAATATACTATTATGTTGATCCATTTCATGCAATACATAATTCGGACCATATATTGCAATTAGGGTCACGCTATAATTGCTTCACCTTAAACTGAATTGTCCTAGTCATTTAGGGATTGTTATTTGGTTTAATTTGCATGTGCTTAATCCCCTTTTAGGCACATCATTGCTTAAGTAGGGTTTAGGGAGTATGTTGAGAGTATACACATTTTGCTGCCATTTTCGTGTGAGTTAGGGTTTTTCCCCAATTTTTATAAGAGTCTTATCAATTCTTCAAGGAATTGTGGCGAGTAACAATTAAAGGATTTGTGAGTCATATCATTTCCTTAGTTGATTCCTTTTCATGCTAGTGTGTAATATCTAGTTTTGATTAGGATTTGTTCTTTTGGTTCTTGATTTTCATGTGAATTGTAGGGTCAATTTCTATCATTATGTTGTTTACAATTTAGTGGAATTGTATCATATTTTGCCTTGTTGATTACCATTATCCAATTGCTAGTTTGCATGGAAGTCTTTTATAGAAGTGATTCACGCCATTTAGTAGTCTTGGTAATTGGAATTACATTTGATATTATGTTGTGTGCTTAATCCCATTGAGTGCATCATCATTTGGTGTTAAGGTTTCTTGATTTATACGTTTGATTACAAAGAGTTAAGGGTTCATGCCATATGTGTAAAAGTTTTGAACTGGATTTGAATTGAGGTTTATTCAATTTTTTATATGTCAATTTAAGGCATATCATCTTTTGGTATTAGAGCTCAAGTTTAGAGAAGGGAGTAGTGTTGGTTGATTTCTTAATCTTTATGTTCAATTAGGGTTCTTCAATTTGTGATATGAAATTGTGTGTTGCAAAATTGAGGTTGCGTAATTGTCTTGATTGAGAAGTGAATTTGTTGCTTATTGAAGTTGAATTGAAAGACTTGTTGTAGCTCCTTGTGGTTGATAATTTTCATGAAAGGGAAGAGGAGTAGAAGTTTAATGTTGATTCAAATTTCAAAACTTGGAAATTACCTTATTTGTGAAGAAAGTGGAGGTGTATTCTTTGCTTGTGTTGTTTCGGACATAAGGAGTTTAGTTGTGCATTTTCAGAATTGAGTGTGTGGATATATGGAAGCTATTTGATTTTCAAAACACACATTAAGTGATAGAAGTTATTGTGTGTTCATTTGAATTTGAAAGTGGCTCCTTGCCAACTGTGGAAAGGTTGTAATAATTGAAATCATTTGAATTTTGAATTGAGCTACCTTGTAAGTTGTGGTTTAAAAGTGTGTTGAAGTGAAGGAGTGCAACGTGTTGAAGTGTGTGTGTGTATGTGTGTGGTGTTGTGTTTTGTGTATTTAATGAAGGGTGTGTGCGTGGTGTTGTGTTATGTGTGTTGATTAAAGGGGGTTGCAAATAGTGTAAGTAGTGGTGGTGAATGTTTGCACCGTGAGTAAGGGAAGTGTGTTATGGTGTGGAATTGTATATTTATGTGTGGTGAGGTGTTGCACATTGTAATTTATAGTAGTGTGAAACGGTGGCAAGAAAAGGAAGGTTTGAGTAGTAGAATTTGAATTCAAAAACAAACATTTAAAGTGTGAAAGTAATTGAACTCATTACTAAAACACTTGTGGTTGAATTTAATTTCTTAACTACTTGGAAGTATTTATTTGTGCTTCAATTGTTTTACTTGACTTTACTTGAAGTGACAATAAGTAATTCTTGTATTGGTTGTGTGTGCACCGTAGGTGTATAAGGGTATGTTGTTGTGGTATGCGTAGTAAAGTGTGTTGTTAACTTGTTGAAGTTAGTTAATAAACATGTCAAATGATGTGTATACTTCTACTACTTTGGTACATCAAGTATTGACTTCTTCTCCAACCATTGATGATGGACAAAGAGAAAATTTGTTCCATACTTCTTGTAAGGTACAAGGAAACTTGTGCGTAATTATTGTTGATGGTGGTAGTTGTACTAATGTTATAGTTGCATCATTAGTATTGAAGTTGAAACTTGTAACTACCTCGCATCCTAAACCTTATACATTACATTGGTTAAATGATCAGGATAGTCTTTGTGTGACCAAAATGGCTAGGGTACCCTTTAGTATAGGGGATAAGTATTATGATGAGCTTGAATGTGATATTCTTCCTATGTGTACATCCCATATATTGCTTGGCAGGCTATGGTTGTATGACAGGATGGTATTACATGATGGGTATATAAATACTTATATGTTCTAACAGGATGGTAAACGTATAGTATTAAACCTTATGTCGCCATCAAAGGTTTAGAAGATGTAAAGATAGATAAGTCAATCATCAAAGATTCCTGAGGATCATAACCACATGATTAAACCTTTAGAGGACTAAACTGTGAAGAAGTAGATACGCCAACCTTCAAAGGTTCCTAGTTACACGAGCCAACCTATAGGGCACAAAACTTGTTAGACACAGATGTGCCAACCACCAGAGGACTAAACTATTTAGAGACAGCTGTGTCCACCTTCAAAGGTTTCAGAGGGCCATGAGCAATTGAGCAAACCATTAAAGGTCCACATGGGTAAAAAACATCAAGGTAAATTAGGAAAGAGGGTAACAATATCAGTAGAATGGGTTGAGATAAGAGAGCCTTTGGTGGATAATGGACCATTATATGTGTTGCAGATGAGATATTCTTAGAAATGGAGGAGAGAAAGCAATCAACCCCTGTGGTATTTTAGATATTAGGATTCTGTAATGATACTTCTTCAGATGGCTTACTATGAGGATACAGAGTCTACTACATTTGGTCTATCAAATTTCAGGACAAATCTTTTTGAGGCTCGGGGAGATGATAGGAATTAAAATCCCATAAGACTTATCATTAGGGCAAGAGCTAAAGGATTTCAAATCTTGGCGATGAGGGTCTTTTTTGAACAAATTAACCTTGGAATTATTTATATACTAACCTCTTTTCTATTACTTATGTATTATGTATCCCAGCAGGTACACTTATTGGGTTTTACAAGGTGATGGACAAACTCACTAAGACTCAGCTTGTGGGTTATCTGTGGATCGATCTAAACCAAAGATGAGCTAGACCGATAAATTGATTTGGAGAACTGACTTGTGAAGACTATTTTTGTATTTTTTTATTTTTCTTTGAACCATTTATTTTGTAATCATTTGGGACATTTTATTTGGTTGTATTTGGAGGATTTAGGACCGACCACCCTTTAGTGGCATAGCTGTAATTGTTTAGTCATTTTAACCATAAAGGGAGCAAGTATAAATACTTGCTTAAGTAGGGTTTAGGGAGTAAGTTGAGAGTATACACTTTTTTTTGCCATTTTCGTGAGAGTTAGGGTTCTTCCCCAATTTTCATAAGACACTTATCAATTCTTCAAGGAATTGTGGCAAGTAGTAACTAAAGGATTTATGAGTCATATCATTTCCTTAGTTGATTCCTTTTCATGCTAGTGTGTAATATCTAGTTTTGATTAAGAATGGTTCTTTTGGTTCTTGATTTTCACGTGAATTGTAAGGTCAATTTTCATCATTATATTGTTTACAATTTAGTGGAATTGTATCCTATATTGTCTTGTTGATTGCCATTATCCAATTGCTAGTGGAATTTGCTAGTTTACATGGAAGTCTTTTGTAGATGGGATTCACGCCATTTAGTAGTCTTAGTAATTGGGGTTACATTTAATATTGTGTTGTGTGCTTAATCCCATTAAGCGCATCATCATTTGCTGTTAAGGTTGCTTGATTTATAAATTGGATTACAAAGAGTTAAGGGTTCATGCCATATGTGTAGAGGTTTTGAACCGGATTTGAATTGAGGTTTATTCAATTGTTTATATATATATGCTTTAGTCAATTTAAGGCATATCATAATGTGTGTTTTGAAAATCAAATAGCTTCCATATACCCCACTCAATTCAACTCTAAAAATGCACAAGTATACTCCCTATTTTCGAAAACACACAAGCATGTAATACACTTCCACTTTCTTCACAAATTATCTAATTTCTAAGTTCTGAATTTTGAATCAAGAATACACTTCTACTCCTTTTCCTACATGAAAATCCTCAACAACAAGACCTCAAATTCTACTTCAACAAGCAGCAAATTTAACTTCTCAACAAGACAATTATGCAACTTAATCCTCAACAAATATAATTTCGGATAAAAAATTGAAGAACCCTAATTGATGATGAAGATCATGAAATGAACCAACACTAATCCTTTCTCTTAACTTATACCCTGATACCAAAAGATGATATGCCTTAATTTGACTAAAGCATATACATATAAACAATTGATACAACTTAATTCAAAAGCAAACAATAACCCTCCAAATGGTGTAAACCCTAAACCCTTTTGGAATCTAATTAGTAAATCAATTAACCTTAACACCAAATAATGATGTACTCAATTGGATTAAGCACTCAATACAAGAATAAATGGAATTCCAATGATCAAGGCTACTAAAAGGCATGAATCCCTTATAAAAAGCCTCCACGCAAATATACAATTCCACTAGCAATTGAAAACTACACAATGACAATTCAATATAGGAACCAATTCCATTAAATTGCAAGCAAAATATTGATGGAATTGACCCTACAAAAGACGTGAAATCAAGAACTAAAGAACACAATCCTAATGAAACTAGATATTACACACTAGCATGAAAAGGGAATCAACCAAGGAAATGATATGACTCATAATTCCTTTTATTGCTACTCGCTACAATTCCTTAAAGAAATTGATAAGTGTTATGAAAATTGGGTAAGAACCCTAACTCTCATGAAAATGGGCAGCAAAATGTGTATACTCTTAACTTTTCTTCACAAACCTTACTTAAGCAAGTATTTATACTTGCTCTCTTTAGGGTTAAAATGACTAAACAATTACAACTATGCCACTAAAGGGTGGTCGGTCCTAAACCTACAATTACAACCAAATAAAATGTCTTAAAATTTTACAAAATAAATAGTTCAAAAATAAATTAATAGTACAAAAAATAATCTTCAACAAGCCAACTCTTCAATCGAATTTGTTGGTTCAACTCATCTTCAATTTTAGGTCAGTCCATGAATAACTCACAAGCTGAGTTTTAGTGAGTTTGTCCATCACCCTATAAAACCCGACAAGTATACCTGTTGGAATATACAATGCATAAGTAATAGAGAAGAGGTTAGTATACAAATAATTTTAGGGTTGGTTTGTTCAAAGAGGACCCTCATCATCAAGATTTGAAATCCATTAGCTCTTGCCCTAATGATAGTTCTTATAGGATTTTGATTCCTATCAATACATGAGCTCAGATATCCACTTGTTGTCTTATTTATCTAATAACAATTTATCTTTGCATTGTAACAGGTAAATTTTTCAGTTTTTGTAGGATGGCAAATAAAATGCACTAAGGATCAATTGTGGGTCATTTTTGGACTTACATCCACCAATCCACAAGTGTTCTATTGAAGTAAAGAACCGACCATTTTGAGGACTTACTGTAATTGTATTTTGTATTTGAGAACCAACCGTTTGTTGGTTTTGTTTTTTTTTTACCTTAATTGGAGCAAGTATAAATACTTGATATGTAGGTTTTAGAAGGGACTTTTTGGACTTGAGAAAAATCTACCCATCTTACCATGAGGAGAGTTCCTTTTCACGCAAACACACTCTTATCAATTTCAATTGAAATTGTGGTGAATTGGCTTAAGGAGTATTTTGAGTCATATAAATCCTTCTTAAGTTGCTTCCAATTATTTTCTAGTGCAACATATCTAGTTGTAATAGGTTATGTTACTTTGTTCATATTCATGTGAATTAGGGTTCCAATTTTTAGATTTAATTCAATTCCAATTTGAGTGAAATTCGGTTCATTTTATCATTGTCCTTTACATATTATACAATTGCAATTGATCCACATCACAATTTGGCTTTAGATCAATTTCATTCATGCAATTTAGGGTTTAAGTGTTTATTGGTGTTATGCCACTTTGTGGGTTTGGTTTGGTGTTTACACAATTGTCTTGGTGTTCTAGCAATTGGAATTATAGGCACATCACATAATAAGGCAAATACATGTCCAAAGCATATGTCGGGCACAAGTCCATGAATATATGTCCATAAAATGTTGAAAATATGTCAAGAATGTGCTCATGGATGTCCAATAGATTATAGACATTCATAGGTCCTCATTATTTAAAGATAAGGCTTTAATACCTTTTCTTTGCACTTTTATGTTTATTAGGAGTTTGAAATATGTCTAATTATTAGAGAAATATTCAAAATAAATAAGATATTCTTACAAAGATGAAGTTTGTTTTATGTGGAATTGTGATTAGAACCTATAACTCTTACATATAAGTAGTATTAGTGTAAGTGTGATGAATATGCTATGGACAAATCATTTAGGTAAATTGGGATTACCTTACTTTGATGAAATTTCTAAAGTAGAGCACCTAAAGCATACAAAATAAGTTAGGTTAGTAACTTCCTTAAGGGGGTCTAAAGATAGCTAAACCTCTTGGATGTTACTTACCTTATATTTTGAAATTGGTGGTCCAAAACCATGAGTGTCTTTAGGGGTGCAAGTGGGGTTATTTTTTGGTGAATTTTTTTGATGTCTTTGGGTAATATGAGGTGCATTTGGTGGAAAATTTTAGAGGAAAGAGGGCAGCAATTGGCATTTGAAAGGTGGGGTTGTTTGTTAGGGGTAAATTTGCTTTTTACCCCCTTTTTATACTAGTTAAGTCTTGTTATTTTGTAATTCAATTTGGGTTCTGATTTGGCACACCTAAGGGGACAAGATTGGGCAGGTTTTAGAGTCATAATTTGCCTAAGGTCTCATAGGATAAGCTGGGGTAGTGATTGCATAAGATAAGATAAGGTTGAGGTGGTGAAATCATATGGAATTGATGGAATCAGAAGGGGGTGGACGATTTTGGTACCTTCTAGGAGGTTTCTTGGGCTGCTTTTTTTTTTTTTTGGTTTTATTTAATCTCCTTAGCTTGGTCCTAAAAAAATTTGGGCTAATTTTGATTAGGTTAGCATTAGGTAAGATGATTCCAAATATGGGGTGAAACAAGGTTAAGTAACAAGGTGTTTTTAGGAAATGAGATTTATGTAAAATTTTACATTTATTTAGAAGACCTTAAAAATAAAAAATTTCCATGATATTTCCAAGTTATTTATCCATTTTAATCAAGTTAATTTAAGATATTTTAGATTGAATTAAATTAACATAGCAAAAGAGTGAATTGGATGATGTTAAGCTAGATTGCTTCACGTGAAAAAGGGCTTTTAGTTATTTATTTTGAGGGCTCATCTCTTCGAATTTTACCAAGCCATTTAACTGCATAGTCAAGGTACATCCAAGGTATAATAGGGTAAAATTTGGGTAAGATTTATTAACTTTAGGATAAAATAGATTAAGATAAGTAAGCCTTGGTAAAAACTGGAAAAATCATGTTTTAGTATATTTTATTGGGATCCGATTTTGATATGTCCTCTTTTAAATTATTTTACGTCTTTTTATTAGGTTAGAATAGATAAAATAGCGTAGGATTGAGCTAATATCAGGCATAATAAATGGGGATCTTGATAAGTGATGGGTGTCGAATCCAACAAAAATAAAACCTACTCCTAGACAATTATATGATTTGCATATAGTGGTGAGTAGGGTCGAATCCACATGGATTGGTTAAAGATATTTCTATTGAAAGGGCATAAAGAGGAAAAGAAAACGAGGGGGGGTTTTGTTTGTGAATCAAAATAAAGTCGAAACAAGATAACAAAATCGTATATTGATAAAAGCCTAGCTAAAGAAATCAAGATCATTTATTTCTAGGCATTGGCCATCGATGCAAATGTTTTCTATTCTTATTTCTAGATAAACTGGTTATGGTTATTAACAAGCTCTAACAACCTATCTCTCCGTACTTCCTTGATAATCAAGAGAAGCTCTTTGATTATTTCTCTTATCGATTAGACAACCCTAAACAAGCGCTTAGGATTTAATCTATCAATAGCATTAAAAACTAGAGAGACCACCAATTCATGCCAGTAGATTATAAGATAACCTATGTAAACATGATCATACACCTCCATAACATGAATTCGATCATCTCTTTTATAACCAAACATGTTATTGTGTCACTAAGACTAGAACAATCAAACAATTACGGATTTGACGTGCTAGTTGACAATATATTAACTTGCTAATTGAGTAGAAGAGCTCTGTTCATACCAATCAATAAAGATAATAATGACAAGACGTTCAGAAGATATATGAATATCTGAAAACAACGAATAGATTAAATACAAGTCAATTAGACCTCACAATTCGTGGAGAATTAAACATCTATGACCCTTTGGCTAGAAAAGTAGCTTAGCTACTCATGTTCATCAACAAAACGAAAATAAAAAGTAGAAACTTGATGAACCCGGTTACCTGCTCTGCCTCCAAGATGATCCAAGGTTCTTCAAGATCCAAAGATTCCAGATTAAAGATTAAAAGTTGCCCTCACCCTCTAGGGTTGGTTCTATTTATATTGTTAGAGGGATGGCATGTGATCTTTTGCTAGCTAGATACGAAAATATCTTTCCTTTTCCAAGTAGATTTCGAGAAGTGAATATTCGTCCGCTTGGCACGGCCTACACCACGGCTAGATTTCCAACCGTGCCTTCCTCTATGCATAATCAACAAGTCTTCATCCTTGTCCAGTGTGTACCGCGGTCTACACCACGGCTAGATCCTAGGCCGTGCCTTCCTCTGTCAAAGTTCCACAATTTCTTCTCCTTGGCACATCTAGCTTCCACCACGGCTCCAAGCACGGTTGCTCCCACGGCTTCCACCACGGCCGTGCCCTAAGCCGTGTCTCTCTTTCTCCTGTAGTGTGTAGTACGGTTTACAACATGGCTAGATCTCAAATCGTGCCTCCTTCTAGACAGATACATGCTCATGTGCTTTCCTCCGGTGGTGTAATTCCTTGTCTTGATCCAAGTTGTAGATGACTTCTCTAATTTACTTGAATTAGCATCCTTGACTCCATTTAACCTGATTTATCACCATAATAGAATTAAATACCATTTCCTTATGATTTCTATAAAATCAATAATAATTTAACACCATTTATTTTATAAAGATTGAGTATAAAATGGCTCTATCAAATTCCCCCACACTTAGACTCTTGCTTGTCCTCAAGCAATTGGATCAAATCAGTTGAGAAATCCGTCATAGATTATACAAACTTTCTTTTCATCATTCCAAGCATCTATTCATTTGTAATTCATGACTTGAAATTTTAATGTCTACTACTTCAACCAAACTGGTTTCCTATGATCAAATTACTATGGACAAAATTTAATAGCTAATCTAAACAAAACAAACTTTAATCCTCATGTTTAGCAAAAGAATTTTTATTCCAAAGGTAAATACTTAATCCACTAAGGAAAAAACACCCAATTAAACTTCATTGGACATTAGCAAACACATAATCCTTGCAGCATAAAGTAAAAGTATATAGTATAAGCTCTTTGCTAGATATTCTCCCTTTTTATTATAAGTCTTGTTTTATTCAATGAATGTTTACATTCATGTTCTTTTGATTTATTCAAGCATCTATTTTGACGGGTTTTTGCCCGCTTCTTTTCATGAACTTTCGCCTTTTTCGCCCTTATCGTTATAGTGAGTTCATTGAGTCGGCACATCCCAAGCTCGTCACTCAAGTGACCGGGTTTTGAGATACCCCTACGGACTCTTCCTCACTCTAACATTCAAGTTTGAATACTCTTAACTCAATTACTTAAATCATTGGAGTAATGGCTATGCTTGATTTTTATTTATTTATTTTTTAAAGAGTATATAGTAGCTAATATAACCTAGAAGTAAACTTGTTTATTTTTCACTTAAGGACTCGACCTACTCTTAGACTTCCAATTCTAAAGCTAAATACAAGGTAAATTTGTTTCTTAAAGATTTCACTACTTAATTTTAACCAAGTATTCTAATCACAGCAGTGGGTGAGTAAAGCATTTGAACAAGTCAATTTCACATTTTGTAGATGCTTATTATAACATTTAGTACAATCTCTAGATTTCATGATAATTTTGAAAAAATTTAGCTTAAAATTGCTTAAGGACAAACATTCAAAGTATGGGTCAATTCTCTATTCTCTATATTTTATTATCCTCTCCCCCACACTTAGCTTGAACAATGTCCTCACTGTTCCTAATTCAGCACAATTAAAGAGGAATTAACAACTCAATGAACATTAGAGAATAAGAGAAAGGAAATACTGATACTTCCTTGGTGTTGGAGTTCTCCCCTTAAGCTCTGGAAAGTGTCATCTGATTATGTGTATCCTTGCTGCAGCTGATCTAAAGAGTTCAAAACTACACTAAAATCAAAACAAAGCTAAATTAAAACAAAACAAAACTAAAGCAAAACAAAACTAAAAGAATTTTTTTTTTTGACATGGGTTGCCTCCCATGAAGCGCCTTTCTTTAACGTCTTTGGCTAGACATTCCTGGCTAGATGTTCAGATAAGGATTTTGATTCCAGCTTGGGTGCCTATGGTGATGGGTTAATAACATCCGCAACAAAAACAGTGGAGATATCGCTAGGATGTTTCATGGCATCATAAATGTTAAATTTAATCACTTCACCATCAAATTCCATAGTGAGGGTGCCATCATTTACATCAATTTTCGTTTTAGAAGTCTTAAGGAATGGTCACCCTAATAATATCAGTGATGAAGAATGAGAATCACTATCGTCCATGTCAAGCAGATAAAAATCAGCAGGAAAAACCAATCCATTGACTTGAACTAAAACATCCTTTAGAACTCCCTTAGGATAAACATTGGACCTATCAGCAGGTTGAACAATAACACCCGTTTCCTTCAAAGGACCAACATTTAAACGTTGATAAATAGACAAAGGCATGACATTGATAGAAGCTCCTAGATCACACATGGCTTTAGCGATTCCAAGATTACCTATTTTGCAAGGAATGGTAAACATACCTGGATCCATACATTTAGGAGGAAGCTTCTTCTGAATAATAGCTGAAACATTTTCACTCACACTAATCTTTTCATTGCCTTTCAGCTTCCTTTTGTTAGTGCACAAGTCTTTGAGAAATCTAGCATAGTGCGGTATTTGCTTAATTGCATCAAGCAAAGGAATATTTACCTCGACTTTGCGAAAAGTTTCCGGAATCTCTTTTTCTTCCGCTTCATTCTTGGATTTCGCCAATCTGGAGGGGAAAGGAGGTGGTATCAATGTGACCTTTGATGGCTCAACTAGAGACTTGCTAATCTGGTTGCCCTGCTGGCTTGGAGTCGAAATCTCTTTCTTGGTCTCTTCCTCAAGATTAGATGGATGTCCTTTCTTATTTGATCCCTGCAATTCTGTTCCACTTCTCAAGGTAATTGCATTAACGCTTTGCTTCGGGTTTGTAATAGTTTGAGAAGGTAACTTACCTTGAGTTTCTAACCTATTGACAGCAGAAACAACTTGGCTTACCTGATTCTCCAAGTTTTGAATGCTCTGCTTTGTTTCCTCCTGAAATTGTTTTGTATTAACAACAAGAGACTTAACAATGTCCTCAAGAGACATACCTGAGGTAGAAGGAGCTTGGGGTACTTGGTGTGATGGCTTAGGCTGGAATTGTTGGAAATGTTGAGGGTTATTGCCATATCGGAAGTTAAGATGATCCCTCCATCTAGGGTTGTAAGTATTCGAGTAGGGGTCATACTTCCTTTGTGGTTGTCCTGGGAATCCGCCTACAACATTAGCGTGTTCATGGTTGTCATCTTGCAATGTGGGACACATGTCGGTGGGATGATTAGGAGCAGCACAAATTCCACAAGCCTTCACTTGCTGTGTTTTTCCAAGAGCTAGCTGCTGCACAAGGGAGGTTAGGTTAGAAATTTGATGTTCAAGGTTAGACACACTTACCTCATTTACCTTCCTTGAAGATGTATCATGCTTATACCCAAATTGTTGCGAATTGGCAGCCATAATGGAGATCAATTCCTTAGCTTGACCAGGGGTTTTGTTTACTATGGCGCCTCCACTTGCAGCATCCATCATCTTTCTTTCCATCGGAAGTAGGCCTTCGTAGAAGTATTGGATGAGAAGTTGTTCAAATATCCCATGTTGGGGACAACTTGCACACAGTTGCTTGAACCTCTCCCAATACTCATGAAGAGTCTCGGTGTCCCTCTATTTTATACCACAAATTTCTCTTCTTATACCAGCGGCTCTGGATGCGGGGAAGAATTTGTCCAAGAAGAGTCTCACCATATCTGTCCAAGTGGTGATAGAATCTGGAGGCAAATAAAACAACCAATCTTTAGCTTTAGTACTTAAAGAAAACGGAAAAGCACGTAGCTTGATTTGATCGTCGGTTATTCCTTGCGGCCTCATACTAGAACACACTATATGGAACTCTTTCAAATGCTTATGAGGATCTTCATTCTCAAGACCATGAAAGGTGGGTAGCAGATGTATCAACCCAGATTTTAACTCGAATTCCACACCTAGTTCGGGGTAGTGAATACAAAGTGGTTGTTGATTCACATCCGGTGCAGCCAATTCCCTTAATGTTCTCTCGGGATTTGCCATATTGTCTTTTTTTTTTCAGAATCAAGGGATGAATCAGACAAATCCGATGCTAAGTTCAGTCTAGGGGATGATCTAGCTTTTTGTCGCAGCCTCTTTAGAGTCTTCTCAATCTCCGGATTATAAGTTAGTTCACTTGTTTGAGAAGAACGAGTCATACAAGAATAGAAATAAATTTGACACCAATCCCCGGCAACGGCGCCAAAATTTGATGGGTGTCGAATCCAACCAAAATAAAACCTATTCCTAGACAATTATATGATTTGCATATAGTGGTAAGTAGGGTCGAATCCACAGGGATTGGTTAAAGATATTTCTATTCAAAGGGCATAAAGAGGAAAAGAAAACGAGGGGGGGGGGGGGGGGGGTTTGTGAATCAAAATAAAGTCGAAACAAGATAACAGAATTGTATATTGATAAAAGCCTAGCCAAAGGAATCAAGATAATTTATTTCTAGGAATTGATCATCGATGCAAATGTTTTCTATTCTTATTTCTAGATAAACTGGTTATGGTTATTAACAAGCTCTAACAACCTATCTCTCCATACTTCCTTGATAATCAAGAGAAGCTCTTTGATTATTTCTCTTATCGATTAGATAACCCTAGACAAGTGCTTAGGATTTAATCTACGAATAGCATTATAAACTAGAGAGACCACCAATTCATGCCAGTAGATTATAAGATAACCTATTTAAACATGATCATACACCTCCATAACATGAATTCGATCATCTCTTTTATAACCAAACATGTTATTGTGTCACTAAGACTAGAACAATCAAACAATTACAGATTTGACGTGCTAGTTGACAATATATTCACTTGCTAATTGAGTAGAAGAGCTCTGTTCATACCAATCAACAAAGATAATAATGACAAGACGTTCAGAAGATATATGAATATCCGAAAACAACGAATAGATTAAATACAAGTCAATTAGACCTCACAATTCGTGGAGAATTAAACATCTATGACCCTTTGGCTAGAAAAGTAGCTTAGCTACTCATGTTCATCAACAAAACGAAAATAAAAAGTAGAAACTTGATGAACCCGGTTGCCTGCTCTGCCTCCAAGATGATCCAAGGTTCTTCAAGATCCAAAGATTCCAGATTAAAGATTAAAAGTTGCCCTCACCTTCTAGGGTTGGTTCTATTTATATTGTTAGAAGGATGGCATGTGATCTTTTGCTAGCAAGATACGAAAATATCTTTCCTTTTCCAATTAGATTTCGAGAAGTGAATATTCGTCCGCTTGGCACGGCCTACACTACGGCTAGATTTCCAACCGTGCCTTCCTCTGTGCATAATCAACAAGTCTTCATCCTTGTTCAGTGTGTACCACGGTCTACACCACGGCTAGATCCTAGGCTGTGCCTTCCTCTATCAAAGTTCCACAATTTCTTCTCCTTGGCACGTCTAGCTTCTAGCATGGCTCCAAGCAAGGTTGCTCCCACGGCTTCCACCACGGCCGTGCCCTAAGCCGTGTCTCTCTTTCTCCTGCAGTGTGTAGCACAGTTTACAACATGGCCAGATCTCAAGCTGTGCCTCCTTCTAGACAGATACATGCTCATGTGCTTTCCTCCGGTGGTGTAATTCCTTGTCTTGATCCAAGTTGTAGATGACTTCTCTAATTTACTTGAATTAGCATCCTTGACTCCATTTAACCTGATTTATCACCATAATAGAATTAAATACCATTTCCTTATGATTTCTATAAAATCAATAATAATTTAACACCATTTATGCTATAAAGATTGAGTATAAAATGGCTCTATCAATAAGATAAGATAAGGTAAGAGGAGAAGTTTGACTTCTCCTTTATGGCGTCTTGGAGAAGGGGGTGGTTGACCGAGTTTTGTCTAGATTTTTTGATATTTTGTGGATTATTGAGTAATTAAAGGTGTAATATTGATTTATGAAAATTTTGGTTGAATTAGATTAAGATTTGGGGGTGGTTTCGAGCTTAACTGCTTAGAAGGCTTTTAGGGCAAGGTTTATGAGACTTTTGATTTTGATTTGGTTTGTCATTAATTTGTATTTGTTTTTTTTATTCATGTTTTAGGCTATTAGTCATCATAATTGAGATTAGATATGATAGATTTAGGAAGGATTAGACTCAAGTCAATATAAGTCTTCTTGAGTCATCTAAGTATTTGTCAGAAGTTGACTTTTGTTGACCTTTGCTTTAATTAAATTGACTTAGGTTAACTTATGATATATTGGGTTTTCTCTAATTTCTAGCCTAATCTTAGGTTCATTTAGAGTTGTAGCTTAAATTTATTTTCTTGTCATAGCCTATTCAATAAATTTTCAATTGAATGAAATTTTAAGAAGTTATCCATGGATGTTAGGGAGCATGAGTAAAATTTTTTATTTGAATGGTTAATGAGAAAATTAGTATTTATTTTAAAATGTACATTTACACAATTGAAGCTGGGGTGTCATATACATAGCATTTCCTAGTCTTCTACTACATATTTCCCTTATGGTTATCTCTATTATTTCTTAAGCATCTCCCCTTTGGTTGAGCAGTAAAGGGTAGTAACTACATGTGGTAGATAAAAAGTAGCAAGGCTTGTATTCTTCTAGGATACTCCTTACTCTCCATGAGTTTTGACCCTAAATGCACTAGCTAATTATAAGTCAAGTGCATTTCTATTAAGGCACACCCTCATAGGTCTCCATTATTTTCCATTTTATTTATATAAACAAAATATATTTGCAATATTAACTGTTAATAACACTCTAGAACCTTTAATAAAAAACTATATCACCTTATGTCCAAATCTATTTACATTTAGCTATTGTAAATAAATTAAAGGGAAGCATCTAACCAAAAGGTGTTAAAGAGTATTTCCAAGCATCTTCCTTAGACTAAAATTCCAACATGCACTAAAGCTATGTAGTTCATATCCCTTAAGTTTCTAAAAATGGTTAGGCCTCATCTTAATTTAGAATAATTGGAGTTGCAAAAATGGTAATCAAAATCACATTAGTAACTACAAGTAGTAACATATTGCAATGGTTTTTTTTTTTTTATCTCTATGGGTAAAAATTATTTCTTCTTAATTTCATCTTCAAGCATTGGTTTGAATATATCACACATTTGAATATATAAGTCTAGTGTGCCTCACTAATTGGATAGCAAACACATCAATCAAGTGGTGTGAACAACAAATTCCAACAACAAATGGTGTGATCACTAGCTTCATAATTGAACCCCAATTCACGAGATTGATGATAAATTGATAATAAGAACGACCAATTGTATAAATAACAATGGAAAACAATTGAAATGAACTAGAATTCCACATGATTTGAAAAGATTCAAATATGAAAATAAAGAACCCTAATTCATGTGGACATGGACAAGTTACCAACAAATTATACTTAGATATTACTCAGTAAACACAATTCATAAAAACAACAAGAGTAAGATTGATATTACTCACAATCCACTCTAGTTGGTCACGCTACAATTTCACTTAGAAATTGATAAGAGATCTATTGCATGCAAGGGCAACCCTCATGGCAATGAAGTGTTTGATTTCAAAAACGTCAAAAAGCTCTTAAAAAACCATAGTTAGCAAGTATTTATACTTGCTCCAATTAGGGTAAAAATAACACAAAAATTACAAGGATGCCACTTAAGTGGCCGGTTTTCTAAAACACAAATTACAATTACAAAAATGGTCTTTAAGTAGCTGGTTCTTCAATTTAAGTAAACACATTATGGACCATTGGATGTGAGTCCAAGAATGTCCTTAATTTGATCCTTAGTGTGTTTTATTTGCTGTCTTGTAAAATAGATAAATGTATCTACTGGAATGCACAATAAATATACAATATAAAAGTAGATACTAAATAAACATCCTCAAGGTTTCGTTGTTCATGTAGGACCCTTATAGCTAGATTTTGTAAACGTTTAGCTCATGCTCTAGTGATTGATCATATAGGAATTTGATTCCTATAATCTCCTCGAGCCTGAGGAAGATTTTCCCTCAAATCTAATAGGTCTTCACGAATGTCATCTGGCAAATATGGTGACAGATTTGCAACATTAAAGGTAGTTAAGACACCATATTCTCCTGGTAACTCTATTCTGTATACGTTGTTGCTGATGCATCTAACAACTTTGAAAGGTCCATCTGATCTTGGGGATAGCTTCTGTGACTTCTTATGAGGAAACCTGTCTTTATTAAGATTAAGCTAGACTATGTCACCTAGATTATAAATTCCGGTTTTCCTGTTCTTGTTTCTCTAACGTTTCTATTGCTCTTGTGTTTTTTGAAGGTGTTCAACTATCTTCTCATGAAGTTTCTTAATCTCTTTGGCTCACTAAACTCCACTTACTCTGTCTGCTATTGCTGCTGGTATTACTATAAGATCTAATGGAAGAGTAGGATTATAGCCATACATAACTTCAAAGAGAGACTTATTAGTTGAATTCTGAGTAGACCTATTGTAAGAAAACTCAATAATAGTAAGACACAAGTCCCAATCAGTAAGATTCTTGCCAATTGTTGCTCTTAGTAATGTCCCAAGAGTATGATTAACAACTTTAGTTTGGCCGTCAGTCTAGGGATGGTAAGAGGAACTATACTATACATAAGTTTAGTACCAAGTCTTCTCCATAGTGTCTTCTAGAAGAAGCTAAGAAACTTAGTGTCTCTATCAGACACTATACTATGTGGAACATCATGCAATTTAACAATCTCTTGCACAAAAAGCTTAACTATGAAAAGTGCATCATCTATTTTGTGACAAGGCACAAAATAAGACATTTTGCTAAATCTATCAACAACCATCATAATAAAATCCTTTCCCCTTTGATTCCTGGGTAGACCCAAAAGAAATCCATGGTGATATTAGTCTAGGGCTTAGTAGGTATAGGCAAAGGCATATATTCACCCTGAATGCCTTCATTCCCTTTTGCTCTTATGCAAACTCCACACCTTTCTAGCACCCTATGAACATCTCTTATCATACCCTTCCAATAAAAATTTTCTTTTAACATAGCTAAGGTTTTCTTCTCACTAAAATGACTAGACAATCCTCCTGCATGTGCTTCCTTCACTAACAATTCCCTTACAGACCTACAAGGTATACACAACTTTTCAACTTTATACAAAAATCCATCAATCATGTAATACCCCTCAAACATCTTTCCTTCAGGACATTTCTCAATAACTTTTTTCAAATAATCATCATGCATATATTATTCCTTCAGCAATTCAAAACCAAGAAGTTTCAATTGAAGAGAAGTGATAAGTACATACCTGCGTGACAAAGCGTCAGCTACCATATTCTGGTTACCTTTTTTTGTACTTAATCACATATGTAAAACTCTCCAGAAACTAATAGGAATCACATACTTATTTGTTCATAGTTCCGTTTGGTATTTGGCTTAATTAGAATCAAGTTCATCATGCCATTTTGAGTCTTAATTTGTGTAATTGATTCCTCATTTGTATTATGTGCTTATGATTTGGATTCAAGGCACATCATATATTTTGGTATCAGAGCATAGTTTTGAGAAGGGCAATTGCATGAACTTCATTTGACAATTAGGGTTCTTGAAGTTGATTTCTTGATCTGAAATAATTGAAGTGAAATTGTAGTTGATTCTAGTTTATGTTGCATTCTAATTGTTGTTGTTGAAGTGGATGTGGAGTGCTTATAGTAGCATTTGTTTTCTTGAACTTGTTGTGAAGGAAGGAGGAGTGTTCCTCTGTGCTTGTTTGAAATTGAAGCTACATCCATTGAGATAAAGAAGAGTGAATCACTTGTTATGTTTTTGGAAATTTGAGGATTGTCATTTGCAATTTCTAGATTTGCATTGTGTAAAGATTTGGAAGTTATTTGAAATTCAAACACATTAATTAAGTTGAAGAAGTTATTATGTAGTAGTATTGACTGAATACTATTTGAAATTTTAAATTACTTCTTACCATTTGTGGGAAGGTTGCATTAAGAGTGGTATTTGAATTTGTTGCCGTGAGAGTAGTGAAGTGAGTGTTTTAGTGGATTTAGGAAGTGCTGCACGTAAAGTGGAGTTGTGTTGCGAAGGGTGTTGCAATGTATGGTGTTGTGTGTGTAGTGGTGAAAGGGTGCTGCACGTGAAGTGGAGGTATGTGTTTGTACCGTGACTAAAAAGGGAATCATAGTGGTTAAATTTAAATTTCAAAAATAGTAATTAAAGTGTGGAAGTTATTATGTATTGATGCTTAAACACTTGGTTAGTTGAATTCATTAACTTACTATTTGGAATTGTTTAATTATTGCTTCAATTTGTTGTTACCGTAATTGAAGTGTAGGAGAGTGTGTGTTGCAGTGGTTGCTTGATTGCACCGTGGGTGTGTAAGAGTGTGTTACCGTAGTGTATGTGGTAGTGTATTGTTGGCTTGTTGAAGTTAGTAAGCAACAATTTCAAGTGATTTATATTTGTCTACTAATGTACTTCACCGGGCCTTGACCTCTTTTACAACTATTGATGATGAGTAAAGAGAAAACTTGTTTCACACTTCTTGTAGAGTGAAAGGTAATTTGTGTGTCATTATTATTGATGGTGGTAGTTATATTAATGTTATGGCTACATCATTAGTAGCGAAATTGAAACTTGTAACTACCTTACATCCAAAACCTTACAAATTACATTGGTTAAGTGAGCAAGGGAGTCTCCATGTGACCTAGAGAGTTAGGGTACCTTTCAGTATAGGAGATAAATATCATGACGAAATTAAATATGATATTCTTCTTATGTCTTCATCCCATATAATACTTGGCAAGCCTTAGTTGTATGACATGAGGGTCTCATATGATGGCTTCAGAAATACATATGTATTCTAGAAAGAGGGTAAATGTATCATCCTGAGGCCAATGTCACTTTCAGAGGTCCAAGAGGTTTAGCAACAGATTAGTAGACCATCGGAGATCAAAGTGGTTCTAATATTGGCCAAAAAATCTAGGAGGAAGAAGGTCTTATTGATGGGATAGAGTGAGTTGAGTTGGAGGAGGCCATAATAGATGAGAGCTTAGTATACTTGTTACATATGAGATATGCCCTAAGGATGGAGGGGCGTTAGCATCTACTTCCTACAGTATCTCAGGTATTGGAAGAGTACAGTGACCTTTTTACTGATGATTTGCTAGGGGCTTTACTACCTTTGAGAGGTATAGAACATGTCATCGACTTCTTGCCTAGGTCCGTTTTGCCAAATTGACCTGTATATCACATGAATCCCAAAGAGGCTAATGATTAAAACGTTAGGTGGATAAGTTAGTTGAATGGGGTTTTGTTAAGGAGAGTCTTAGTCTTTATGTTGTTCCAACCCTTTTTTTCCCTAAGAAGGATGGCATTTGTAAAATGTGCATTGATAGCTGAGCCATCAACAAAATTACCATCTAATATAGGTATTCTATTTTTAGACTTGATGATATGTTAAATGAATTGTATGGTGCATAGGTGTCTCCAAGGTGGATCTTAAAAGCGGATATCATCAAATTCGAACGAGAGAAGGAGATGAGTGGAAGATTGCTTTTAAAACAAGCCATGGACTGTACGAATGGATGGTTATGCCTTTTAGTTTGAGTAATGCTCCTAGCACATTTATGAGATTAATGAATCATGTAATGAAGGAGTTTCTAGGTAAATTTGTTGTTGTTTATTTTGATGATATTCTGATATACAACAAAAGCCTAGAAAATCATGTGGAGCATCTTTAGGCAGTATTTTCAGTCTTGAGGGCGTAATAGTTGTTTGCAAATCTCCAAAAGTGTTCCTTCTACGAAATTGAGGTAACATTTTTTGGATTTATTGTATTTGGTTTCGATGTTAGGGTTGATGAGGAGAAAGTGAGGGCTATTAGAGAATGGCTAACACTAAAATCAGTCATAGAGGTAAGGAGTTTCCATGGACTAGCTTCATTTTATAGGCGCTTTGTCCATAATTTTAGTAACATTGTCAGTCCATTAATTGAATTGACCAAGAAAAATGTTCCTTTCATTTGGGGTGAGAAGGTGCAAAAGAGTTTTGAAGTGGTAAAGGAAAAACTTACTAGTGCTCTAGTATCGACTTTACCTAATTTTGATAACATTTTTAAGTTAGAATATGATGCTTCTAGGATAGGGATTGGTTGTTGGTCCCAATTAGATTAATCAAGAGGGGGGTGAATTGATTAATTACTTAAAATTGCACTTTTTCGCAAATCAACCAAAACTCTTGACTAATAAAATCACGTGAATAAAAATAATGAAGAACAACAATGTGCAGTAAGTAAAAGTAGAGAAGAATAGAATGCTCAGATATTTACAGAGGTTCCGCCTCGAGCGTCAGTCCTCTCTTCCAACTCCACGCTGGGGTCCCAGTTGTCAATACCGGTTGTGTTTCACTATATCAACAAATCGAAGATATACAACACAAGCCTTTTTAAGGCAAAGTCTCACTGTTGAGTCTTTCTATCTTCTTCACTAAGCTAATCACTCAACTACAGTGATGAAATAACAAACAATTCCCTTTCCACGAAAGGAATCTCAACAACAACAACAATAACGAGGAATGACAAATTTCCTCTAGATCACATATATATGTAAAGATATTTGCTTGAAGATGTATGAGTCTTTTCTTCTCGTGTGTATTTTTTTCTTTCAACAACATTCTTGCTTCTGGTTTTTCAACGTTCTCCACTCTCCACACTTCTTATTCATTTGAATTAAACACTTTATATATGGAGAAAATATAACGGCTACTTTCAACGTGATAATCTTGAATTTATTTTTGAATTTTCAATTCAAAAATAAGTTGAATCTGTTGAGGAGGATCTGCATTCGTGATATTCTTGATGAGGATAAACTTGGATAATTTGTTTGACCAAGATCTTCTTTGGATATATCTCTTGGATCAAGTTTGTTGAAGATATCCCTTACATTGTGGAACCATATCTAGATATAACAACCATATCTCTTATCCTTATCTTTGTAACTGCTGGATCTCCCAAAATATAGTACAAATATCTAATTTTAAATCTAGATAAAACTTGTACATATTATATAATCTCACTTTATTATAAAATGAAATCTTTGAATAAAATATTGTAAAACTTGATGTAAATTAAAAAACCATGATATATAATCCATCTTTAGTAAAACACATCAAGTATGTTACCCAAAAATACTTGACACGTGGAGCTAGGCCTTGAAATTTATCAAAACTATCGATATAAAATTTAGAACGTAATCTGGAAAAATTCGTAACAGACATGAAAGGTTCTGAAAGTGCTTCTGAAGCAAACATGTTAACTATCCTGAAGGTTCTGAAAGTGCTTCTGAAACAAACCTGTCAACTGTTCTCCTATTATGAAGGTTCTGAAAGTGCTTCTGAAAGGTTACCATGATAACTACAGATATATTACACAACTTCTGAAACACCTTCTATCAAAACGAAAATAGCTTATATAACATCTTGAAGGTTTTGAACAAGCTTCTGTCTCCTTGTTTAACTTTAGAAAAATTACATGCTATCTTAAACATTCATTACACTCATTCCTCTTTTGTTAATCATCAAAACTAAATTAGAGAACTTAACATTCTCCCCTTAACATCAACATTCTCCCCCTTTTTGATGATAACAAAACACCATTAGATAATCAAAATATACATAACCTTCATGTTTAAGCATATATTCCTATATCACATTGATCATAAGCACTCATAAGCAATATAGAATCATTATAAGTAGCAAACAAAGCAGCAATCAGTATCATTCTTCAACATTTACCATTCTCCCCATTTTTGTTAACAACAAAAGGGATATCTCCCCCTTAAACGATGCATAAAAGATAACAAAAGTCTTTTACAACTTAATACGAAAACAGAATTTAAAAGAACTAAGATCTTCTGGATCTTGTTACTCGAGAGGTAGAGGGAGTGGTGGAATGTTTGGTTGATGAAGGTTTTTCTGGTGAAGTATCCAAGTCGATGATGTGAGCGCCAGAGCGAAGATAATCTGGAAATTTGTTGGATAAGAAGAGCTTGATTTCAGCATGAAGACTTGTGACAGATTGGGAGGTTTTATCTGTTTTAGAGTCCAAAATCTTGAAGGAATTAGTAACTGAATCTCCAATCTTTGTCACTTGAGAGACAAATTTATCAAACGTAATCACATTATTAGATAGATCTTGTTTGACTCTCGCACTAAATTCATCATAAAGAATCTTATAGCGATAGAGATTGGTAATCATCTTCTCAGAATTCTTCTTGATATCAGAAAGAATATCAGAAGTTTGTTTAACTTGTAACTCCATTGATTCAAGTCTCCTCAGATTAGATTTTTGAAGAACTTCATCTGCCAAAGTTTTCTTAACCAAATCTGATAGTTCATGTTTCAAACTGTCTTGAACAACATTTTTTATTTGTTCCAGATCAACATTGGATATAACTTCTTTTGTTCCACTCTTCCCAGCCTCTTCACCATATGATTTCTTCCCATGATCTGTTTCAACCTCTATTCTAGGTTCTGAACTAGGTTCTAAACCTCCTTCTTGAGCAGATATTCCAAAAGGAACTATTCTTTTCATATGCTTTTGATGGACAAAATGTGCACCATCATTCGCATACCACAAAACATCCTTAACAAAGATGGACATATGATGAAAAACTTCTTTACCTATCCTCTTTAATTTAATAGGTTCAGATGAGCTAGTAGGCAAAACTATCGCTTTAAACACAAATAATCTCATCAGTATATTCCCAAACACTAAACTTTCTTTATTCCTCCAAATTTGATCAATGACTCTAGAAGCCATGTCCACATTCCTTTTGTTAATCATTGCATAGATAATTTGAGCATGTTCTATGGACATTGAAGTAGAACTGCTCTTCCTTGGACATAGACATTCAACAATTATCTTATGAATGATTCGCAGAAACAACTCGAAATCAATGACCATTGCTTCTTTACCATAATCCATTTGCAATCCTCCATTTACAGCAACAAACAGATCATTCCTAGGCATGTTCGTGATTTCTACATCATCATTTACATCATGTAGATGTAGACATTTAACCCCATCTTCCCTAGAAATGAAAATGTCCTGATCACATACTCTGGAAATTAAGACATTCCCTTCCGCAAGACTTAAACTTCCATAAAATTCTTTGACACATTCCCCATAAACTAGAACTTGAGTAGAGCAAAGTTCCATGCATCCTATGGGTTCTAACAGTTCATTCCAGTAGAATCCATTACTAGTAAAGAAATTGAAATCCACAAAACTACAAGAACACACCTCATTTTTCTTCTTTCGGAGAGGTTTTGAATTTGAGGGTTTCAGAGTTAGTACATTTTCTTGTTTCGTTTGCTTCCTGGATGCTTTCTTGAGCGGAGAGATTTCTTGAATAGCTTTTCCTGTTCCTTTTGAAGACGATGCAGCTCGTTTTCTTTTGATAATCTTCTTGGAACCTATGATAGATTCAGAATCAGGGGAACTTGGATTCTCTCCTATGGAAGGTTCTTGATATTTTTCTGAAGAGCTTGAAGATTCATCATGAATCACTAAAGGTTTGTTTGATGATTTGGTTTTGAATGATTTTTGTTTGAGACGTTCTGATGTTTTAGGCGCCATTGGAGTTGCAGTGAGAGAGAATGAAAATAGAGAGAGAGAGAATAAAAACAGATTTCGAAGGAAGAGAATTAGAGAAGAAAGAAAATGAAGGAAAAAAATAATTCTAAGTGAATAAAGATTTTTTAATATTTTCGGGGGAAAAATCAAAAGGGGTTACAAATTCCTAATTCATTTCTAATAAATTCAAATTTTACCTTTTCAAGAGGTTTAGTAAAAATATCTGCAAATTGATTATCGGTTGACACAAATTCAACATTTATATCTCCATTATGCACATGATCTCTAATAAAATGATGTCTAATTTCTATATGCTTTGACCTAGAATAATGTACTGGATTCTTTGTCAAATTTATTGCACTCGTGTTGTCACATTTAATTGGCACAGTTTTAAAATTTATTCCATAATCATTCAATTGTTGTTTTATCCATAAGACTTGTGCATAGCAATTACCAATAGAAACATATTCAGCTTCAGCTGTGGATAGAGTAACAGAATTTTGTTTTTTTAGAAGACCAAGAAATTAATTTATCACCTAGGAATTGACAAGTACCAAATGTGCTTGTTCTATCAATTTTACATCCAGCATAATCTGCATTAGAATATCCTATTAGATCAAAATTCTGATTTTTAGGATACCATATGCCTAAATTAGAAGTATTAACTAGATATTTGAAAATTCACTTTACAGCTGATAAATGAATTTCTGTTGGTGCAGCTTGAAATCTAGCACACAAACACACACTGAACAAAATATCTAGTCTAGATGCAGTCAAATACAATAAAGAACCTATAAGACTCCTATAAAGTTTTTCACTTACCTTCTTTCCATTTAAGTCAGAGTTTAACCTTGATGAAGTACTCATAGGTGTTGTAACCTTTTTGCATCCTTCATATCCAAATTTCTTTAATATTTGTTTTGTGTACTTTTCTTGATGAACAAAAATTCCTTCCTTTGTTTGTTTTATTTGAAGCCCCAAAAAGAATGTCTACTCTCCCATCATTGACATTTCAAATTCTACCTGCATGGTCTCAGCAAATTCTTGACACAACAATTCTTTAGTAGATCCAAAGATAATATCATCCACATATATTTGAACAACTAAGATATCATTATCAAAAGTTTTTAAGAATAAAGTAGCATCCACTTTTCCTCTAAGAAAACCTTTAGAGATAAAAAACATACTCAATCTTTCATACCAAGCTCTTGGAGCTTGTTTCAAACCATATAGTGCTTTATTTAATTTAAAAACATAGTTTGATTTGAAAGGATCTTCAAAACCAGATGGTTGTTCCACATAAACTTCTTCCTTTATAAAACCATTTGAAAATGCACTTTTTACATCCATTTGAAAAACTTTAAAATCCTTATAAGATGCATATGTAAGCATTAACCGTATTGCTTCTAGTCTAGCAACAGGTGCATATGTTTCATCAAAATCTATTCCTTCTTCTTGTGAATAACCTTTAGCTACTAATCTTGCTTTATTTCTTATAATTTTACCGTCTTCATCTAATTTATTTTTAAACATCCATTTAGTTCCAATTATAGACTTTCCTTTAGGTCTAGGAACTAAATTCCATACATTGTTTCTTTGAAATTGATTTAATTCTTCTTGCATAGATATAATCCAATTAGCATCATTCAAAGCTTCTTCAATCTTACTAGGTTCAATTTCAGATAACAACACAAAATGATTTTCGAGATTTTGTAGTTTAGCTCTTGTTTTAACACCCGATTGTATATTACCTACTATTTGATCAAAAGGATGTGCGGACTTATACCTCCAAGCTTTAGAAGCCTCTTGTTCAGATCTTACAACTTCTGAAGTACCTTCTGTATTTGCCTCTAAAATAGGTTCTGGATGATCAGATCCTCGAATGTTAACAGTAGGTGCTTCGGACTTAGGTTCTGAACTAACTTCTGCTTTAGAATTAGAGTCCTTTTCTTCATCAGAATCAACATCCTTTAAATCCTCAATAAATTAACATTTATGTTCTTCATTGGGAGACTTATTTAAACAGATAAACAAGACTATTTGAAATATCCTAAGAAAAAAGCTTTTCGATCTTTCATTAAAAATTACTAAGGGTTTAGGGGGTTTTTCTTCACAAAAAATTTGATCCAAAAATTGAAAATATGAAAAAGTTAGGGTTTTTTCCCCGAAAATCTCTTTAAAAAGTCTTGATGTCATAGGGCGAATGAAAACTTATTTATGATTAGCAAACTGTGAAACTACTTCTCCCCGAAATACTTACAATTCCACTCTCATTTAACATAGATCTTCATTCTTGTAAAGTTCTATTTTTGCGTTCCATACTCCATTTTTTGAGGAGTGATGGAGTGAAAATTAGGTATACCCTGTTCTTTACAAAAAAATTTTAAAAACTTGCATTTTTAAATTCATTCCATGTCAGTTCGAAGACTATTATGGAAATCCTTTTTCATTTTGTATCTTTTTGCAAACTTTTGAAAAGAAACAAAGGTATCTCTTTCGTGTAGCAAGTATAACCCCAAAGGGACTTTAAAAATCATCGAAATAACAAATCAATATTTGCTTTTCCCCCCTATGTTAAGACCTGTAGGCCAAAAAAGACTAATGCAATATTCAAGTGGTTCTTTGTTTTAAATTTTCATTTTTAATTTTTTTGAGAAACAAAAACCATTTTATTCTTTAAACAAAATCACATTTCACGTTTTTTTTTAAAATTTTTTTTGGTAATCCCTTTTAAAAAAATCCTTTTTAGAAATTTTTCTAAGTGATTAAAATTAACATTCTAGTCGTTTTGCCCAAACAAAAAAAATGATCATTCAAAGAAATTAAACAGCAAAAAGATGTGCTAATTTACACTTTAAAACCTCCAAAAGCTTAAGATCAAAACTAGGGAAAAAACGGATCCAAAAATGGACTTTTCAAATGAACCTAATGTTGAAATGAGAAATTTTAATCGCCCAATAATATAATTTAGAAAACCCCCCAAAAAAAATACCTTTAAAAAACACTTTAAAGTCATATAACCACGCAAAAGAAGCCTAAAATTTTACAAAGAAAAAACCCTAAAGTAAGATTTCCCTTTTCCAAATGGTAAAATCACGTTTTCAGTGTAATTTTTCAATGATGACCAAATAAATGATAAGTACTTCAAAAAAACACAAGAATTTGTGAATAATAACATGTAAATCTGCCAAAAACTATCTCAAATCAACCTTGAACAAACATAGAAAGAAAAAAAAACACAAAAAATGAAATTGATATAACTCACAAATTTTAAGATGTTGCACTCGCCACAATTTCAGTCTTGGAATTGAAATTGTAGAGTTGGAACCAAGGGTTGAACCCCAATTCACCGTGAAAAAAAATTGTATTTTCTGAAAAAATCTCTTCCTAACCCCCCTTAAGGAAGATTTAACTTGCTCTTCTAGGGTTTTAAAAAAAAAAGCTCAAAATTACAAGTTTGCCCCTTTTAAAGGGATAACCCGAAATTAAAAAAAAT